>JAWHQN010000177.1:0-279550 GCA_033220385.1 Triplophysa yarkandensis | reverse complement strand
CTCCAGGGCTTTAAGGACAAATAGACTGTTTGATCAAGTTTAGTGCCGGGCTCTCTTGAGCCCACCTCTCAACATCGGCTCCAGTACACAAACACAGAAGAACGAACGGAATGAAGAAACACTTATATCTTCTTCTGGCCTTGATTCAACATTCAATTATTTCTCTTTAAAAGTCTAAAGAAAATGGCCTGGATATCTCTGCAAATAAGTGGTGCCGTTTCTTGTTATTGTCTTAATACGTACAAAACTTTAAATACAGTTAATGTTACTTTAGGATGTAAAATACTTCTGTAAGTACTTTCATGGTTTTTCCATCTGAGAACATCACTGTACCATGGTACCGCAAATCATATTTCTGTTAGACATTCATGAAAGTTGCACTGGGATTATACCTGAAAACAAGATTCAAAATAGATGAATGAACACAGCTGCACTGGTAGATAAGCTGCATATTAACAGAGCCGGACCCACAGGGCTGAATGCACAAGGCCTGGCAACCTCAAAGAGTAATCTCAAACTATAACGTCAGCAAAAAGCAAGCTACCATTGTTTTAGCTTTCCAAAGAACACACACAGTGAAATGTACTAGTAACAGGAAGTGTGGGGTGTAGAGCTGCTGAAAACTAGAATGCTGAATCAATAGTTCATCTTAAAATCAAAACTCACCCCCATGAGTTTCTTTCTCCTGCAGGAAACGAAAGAAGATTTTTTAAAGAATGTCGGTAACCAAACGCCACTGGCCTTCATTTTATGGGCACACAAAACCTCTATGACTTTCCTCAAAATATCTCATTTGTGTTACACGGAGACAGAGAGAAATGGTTGACCGCATTACATTCGGTCATATGTGCCTTGCTGAAGATCTCAGAGCGATAAAAACCACACATACTGGGCAGCACTGAACCCATTCCTGCACCTCATTTCTCTCTCTCTTTCTCCGTCCTTTCTTTTCTGCTATGAACCCGTTTCACTTTGTGGCAGCCGTCCATCTCTTCCTGTCTCTCTGAGCCCACTGTAAAATGTCATGCTCTCTCTCTATCTCTCTCTCTCTCTCTCTCTCTCTCACTCACTCTCTCTCTCTCTCTCTCTCTCTCTCTCTCTCTTCTCTCTCTCTCTCTCTCTCTCTCTCTCCTCTCTCTCTTCTCTCTCTCTCTCTCTCTCTCTCTGATTTAGAGGCTCTAAGTGTGACATGGAGAGGCACAGCTTGTGTCTGCCTCAAGGCAGCAGTCCGAGTCAGCCGGGGAAATTTATAAAGCATCGCAGAGTATTCCTGTCTACCTCCTCCATCATCCATTCTTTCTTACTCACCAAATCTCTGCTTTACATTTCTCACACCTCTGTCCTTTTTTAAACCTTCATCTAGCTCCATCTCAGCATTTTACATATTTATTTTAGAGTCTCCTTATATAAACCTGCATAAAACACCTTCACATGTCAACTCGCACAACTTGCATATCTGCCATTCTAACCTCCTGTTTTTTTGAGCGTTGTTACTTTTTCCATCTGTTCTTCCTCCCGTTTCCTGTTCTCTCTCTTTCTCGCTCGCTCGCTGCAGTGGATGCTGGGAAACAGCGGAGAGTGTTTTACTTTTGTGCTGCCACTTCTATCTTTTTTTTGCTTTGTCACTCAACGCGACATGTCCTGTCACATGGTCCATTCGCTTCGACAGACACAGGGCCAGAGAATGCTGCCTGTCGTTCTTTCTCTCTCTCTTTCTCCCACATCTCAAGCTCTCTCTATCAATCTTCCTCGCTCTCTTTTCAGCTCATTGTCTGTCCCCAGACAGGAACTGGGAACAGTGTATTGTGCTGATGTTTATCAGCCCATCTCAAGCATGCGCTGAATTCTGTCTACTGGTGTATCGGAATATAGATTATTAATTTTGTTACATACATAGAAGGTTTTTCGAAACCGGAAGTCAAAGAAATATACGGCGAAGGGAAAAGTTTAAATATGCATACATCTGTGAACCTGTTTGTGTCTTCAAGTGTGTGAGAAGCCAAAGGAGAGAGATAAAGGTTGCTCTGAAGTGACCCTAATAAGGGACTAATGTTAAACATTTCGGTAACATCCACCCGCTCGTGTTACCACGGTGATGACACGAGACTTCAATTAAATGCAGCTGAGGCGGGAATTCACATGACCGCTGGAGTCCCTACGATAAACGAGCCATTATTAAGCTACCTGAACATAAATCTGACCACTTAAAAACTACATAAAATCGAACCGGGGCCTTTATACTTAATAAATGTCCTGCGTGATTGCGTACAATTTATTATAAAGAAAAATGCTTTTCCCATAATAACCGAGCCATAGAATTGTACTGACTCTTCCTACATTGGTAACAAACACCAACTATCTACTATCGTCTCATTTAATCTCTGTCTCAAAATCAAACGTCTCTCAGGTATAAAGCTGACATGATTGTGGATTTCTTTTTTTATGAATGTCAATGACACTGAAAAAGGCTTCGGCATCCACCTTCATCCAACATATAGACTGTTATGCTTTAGAGAGGAGAACTAAAAACCAAGAATTTTAATGTGAACCCCCCACTTGAAAAAGTACATATATCACGGGTTCGAAAAAAATAAAATGGGACAAACCCAGTGTGTCTGGCTTTAATTCAAAGCATACAGACTGCAGAAGACCCTGAGCTTTTTTTCTCGAAGCCATCTTATCCATATTTAAAGGGTAAGACCTGAGTGCAATAAGTGAAAGCAGCTTTGCATACGAGATCACAGCCAATTAAACTGACGGTTCTCATTCAGCAGAAGACAAGAATTTTTCACGAGTTATCTTAGACAAATGAACAAAAAATAGCTCCTGTAACCCTAATATGTGATCGGTCTAAAAGAGACGGCTGGAGGAGGGGAAAGGTATCATTGCAGAGGTTTTTCCTCCAAAGGACATTTGAACCATGATTATATATGGCTAATTAATCAAATATACTTATTAATCATACCTATAAGTATAAGCAAGGTTTCTCATGCAGCTGCATGGCAATAAAAACACATCTCAAACAATGTCACACAGAAAGACCAACACATCCCTCATGACCTCCAGGTTAGACGTCAACATTCTTCATATGACCAAAGCAGACAGCTCATGGCTGATGAGTTCATTCTCAATCCTGCATACTTACAGAAAGCAAACAGACAGACAAGACTTAAAATAAGGAAAAAACCGAAATAAATAAAATAGTCTTGTGACTGTCAGGCAATGGAAGTGTGCCAGTAAAGAGAGGATCGCAGAAGAGAGTGATGGGGGAGTGAAAAGGGGAGAGAGAGAGGGTCAGGGGAAGGGAAAGAATGGGGAGAATGGAGAACGGAAATGCACTGAATGTTTTAATCATGTAGAACAATAAAAAGAAAACGGACTACTGCGTATGTTATGTATGCCACTTTCACACCATTGTCTCTGTAAACAGTTATGCTCCAAATGCTCTGGCACTGCGATTTTTGCGAGAGTTTTGTCATGCCAAGTGCACTCAGATTGAAATAGATACAACAAACCAAAAGAGCAACAACACACAAAAGGATACAGTTCGGATAATGAAGGGTTGGCTGTCTCTTGTGAGTCTGAGTGTGTGTTATATAGAGAGAGACACTGTGAGAGAGTTGAGTGAGATAAAGATGCGTGTTTGTGCTGGTCAATGCTCTGCAGTGCAGGAGATCTCAGCTGCCCAGCAGGAGAAATCCCATCATTCTCTGCATACCGTACAAAATTCCAGCTCTGCTTTCACCTCCTTGCCCTCTCTCTTCTCTCTCTCTCTCTCTCTCTCGTCTCTCTCTCTCTCTCTCTCTCTTCTCTCTCTCTCTCTCTCTCTCTCTCTCTCTCTCTCTCTCTCATCTCTCTCTCTCTCTCTCTCTCTCTCTCTCTCTCTCTCTCTCTCTCTCTCTCTCTCTCACTCACTCTCTCTCTCTCTCTCACTCACTCTCTCTCTCTCTCTCTCTCCCTCCCTCCCTCCCTCCCTCCCTCACTCTCTCTCTCTCTCTCTCTCTCTCTCTCCCTCCCTCCCTCCCTCCTCCCTCCCTCCCTCTCTCCCTCTCTCCCCTATTTCTATCCACACTTGCTAGATATTTAAATAAGTTAACTAGAACAACCTTTCATCAAAATGTGAACAAATCAACATTCATTTGCTTAGTGTTCAATGATATTGTCTTCGATTGGTAATATTTAAAATTTTATGATATAATATATATCTATATCAAACTACCATAAGCTGTAATTAACTACCACTAAGACTTTGACAATTGTGCCAACTGAAATTCGATCGAACAAATTAAAAACTGTTGAGGTCTCATCTTTTTCCTGATTTTCAAAATAAAGTTGTCAAATTTGTAATTGGAGAACTTTCATGTGGTTGGGTATTTATAATAATGCTAAATTTTTTACAGATTTTTTAATGCAGAGGATGTTCATTTCGCTTCAGCGCTCATTGTAATATTACTCAAATCAGTTTGTGTCATGGCCTGATGTAATCTATGTGCTGTTGACAAGTCATTGAGGATATTCACACAGTCACTTTACACCCTACTGAGACAAGTATTAGATTATTCCAATCATTATCTACTTATTTTTGCATATGGTCTCATCCTAGGTGACTTGAAAAGCCCTGGTGCTTCAGCCCCTAATAAAACTTGCATAGAAGCATGAAAGAGTCTTTCATGTTTCCGAGTGCATTACGCAGGGCTTTGGGACCTGATGAAATACAGAAAGTGTCAGAGTTGGCGAGTTCATTACATCCTGACTTTGAAAAACAGACTCTTGACTTTGGTTCGGACTGCAAACTTTAATTCTGAAACTAAACAAAAATGCTTTTTGGAAAAACAGCGGTGTCCAAAAGACCACCATGGGAAATTCTTAATGTGAAGTTTCCTTATATAATAAAAAATATTATATAACAAACGTATAATAATTTAAATGGATTGCTTATGCAGTAAATTTCTTTTGCGAATGATACATTTTGTTTGAAATGAAACGTTTACATCGGTTTGAAAAGTTAAAATTTCGACATTTGGTTAATGTTGAAATAGTTTAACAACACACATTTAAGAATATTTATTTTTAAATCCTATAACTTTGCTTCCTATAACCAGCATTACAATGTGGTCCAACACTTTTGGACCTCTCTTTACAAAAGGAAATGAACTTTCTTCCAGTTTCTCATGACAACACACATATTTATCAAAGGGACTTTCCATGGACTGCTGTTTCTCTAACTGTATTAAACTGTATTTTCTCTATCCCCTACCCCCAATCACAACATTTTACTCGCTTTGCTTCTTTAAAGACATTTTTTAGAAAGCTTCCTTATTTCCCCTCCTGGTGTTCATTTCCCCACAATGTAGATAGAACCTCCCGCCGTTCCGACACAAACATTTTGTCCTTGTCTTTTTTTTAATCCATCTTTCTGGAATGGATTGAGAGTGAACTCTCTCTCTCACAGAACAGGAAGATAGCAGAGCCGAGAGGAAAACAGAGCTCTTGTTTTGCCTCTTTCTCTCTCTGGGCCTCCAAAGATGCCACTCAGGGAGAACCTATTAATCATTGACGGGCCCCGTGGCTCTGTGTGTGTGTGTGTGTGTGTGTGTGTGTGTGTGTGTGTGTGTGTGTGTGTGTGTGTGTGTGTGTGTGTGTGTGTGTGTGTGTGTGTGTGTGTGTGTGTGTGTGTGTGTGTGTGTGTGTGTGTGTGTGTGTGTGTGTGTGTGTGTGTGTGTGTGTGTGTGTGTGTGCGTGGAGCAAGACAGACTCGGCTCAGACAGGGCATTGAGAGCAATGGCTAAAGCCAGTCAGTATGCAGAAACATTAGCTGTATTCTCCCCGCCCACTCTAAAGCTGCTCTAAGACCCGGCGGCCAGTCCCTCCAGCAGGTGAATAAACTCTCTACGAACACAGTGAGCGATAGAAAGAAAAGAAAGTTGGACCGTGGCACGCACACACAGAGGCGCAAACAGACACGGCTGAAAACCGATCTCCCGCAGGATACGCTTAGGCTGATGCCTCTCGCACGGACTGCCAACAATGTTACACCCAGGAGAGAGTGTGTGTGAATTGGGGGGCATAGTGAGAACCGAAATAAATACTAGAAGGAGAGATCGAGGGCAGGAAAAGGGCAAAAGAGAAAATGAGGGGTGCCTTTGGGGACGGAAAAGTTGCGAAGAAATGTTGCAGAGATGGAGAGGAGACAGAGAGATGCGGAAGGAGAGAGAGGAGGCAGGAGGAAGAAAACAGGCCTGAGTGTAATGTTGCTTTAATCTGGTATTTCCTTTGCAGAGGAAGAGATATTCCTAAAGAACTGTGAGAGAGTTTCTCTCTCTCCTCTCTCTCTTCTCTCTCGGCCTACAGACCTGCTGCAAGGCTGCGCTGTCCTGACTGTTCATTGGACCTTAACAAGACCCATATCCACTGTATTACCTTGCACACTCACGCACCCATACGTGCACACACACCGAGGAAATGAGGTGTACAGTCATTCTTCCTCCTGACCACCCTGTAAACACAGAGACATAATCCAGGTGGACTCGCTCAAACACAGACAAGCACAGTATAACATTTCCCTACAAACTTAATTCAGAGTGGATAACATGTCCAGGTTTGACAGTCAAGAAGAATGTAAGGGACAGAAATACAACCGGATTATCCTCTCATATGATCTTAAGGGGTCAGGTCAGGATGCCGAAAGGTCTACTAACAGTTACACGAGAGGAATCTTTTAAATATTAACATGATATTTGTCTGATTTAATTATAAGCAAATGGAGGAAAAGAACAAGACCTGATATTTGTAAATATCGAGGGAAAAAGTCATTTTGTTCGGTAGAAATGTGCGTCTTTTTATTTCATGTCTTTTTTAATTTGATGAATGTTGGGACAATTAGCACCCAAACCAAATGCAACTGAATGAGTGCCAGTTCCCAATATTCTTCCAAATATCTTATTTTGAATTCAGCAGAAGAAAAAAGTCATAGATGTTTAAAATGACAAGAGGATGAGTAAATGATGACTGAATGTTTCCTTTTTGGATCAGGCATCACTTGATTAGTGTTTATTTCAATGCTTTATTAAATGTTAAGATATAAATGTATATACCGAGAAAAAATGCTAAGGGCAACTTAAGACAAAATCTCTGCCAACCATGAGTCAGCGGCTTTCTTACTATTCATTTCTTCATTCTTTCTGTCTTTCTCTTTGTCTGTCTTATTCTCTGGTAAGTCTTCTTTTCTTACTTTAAATCCATCCATCCATCCTTTCTTTGATTCTTTATTTCTTTCTTTCTCTTTTTCTTTATTTCTGTCTTCAATTAAATTCCTATACTAAATGTAATGATCACACTAATATATATATATATATATATATGCATATAAAGAAATACATTTACTTATGTTTTTTTAAGGAAAGTTTTTTTAGTTAGCTTGTATTTTAATATAGTTTAAACCCCTTTAGTGTATGTAAATGTAAACGCTATCTGAGAATCCTCAGCTGACCCCATCCACACAAGGGGGGAGCTGTGATCATTCCAAACACAAGTCACGCTATAACTCACCAGCCAGGTGAAGACATCACATCTTATGAGTCTCTAAACCGTACTTAGTAAGATAAATGACTATGTGTTTCATCTGTGCATCCTTTGCATTTCCTTTCACACCTCTGCATCTATCACGAATCCTCTCTCTCTCTTTCTCTATTTCTGCTTCTCGCTTTCAGCTCACCGTACCGTATCCGTTTCACCGGGTGCCGTACCGTCTCCAGGGATTATCGTGGCATAGCGACACAACATAAAAGATGCTACCTAATAAGACAGAAGCAGAGAAAAAAGAAAGCGCGTTCAATATGGATCAGAGAGCCTTCCACCCCCATCTCTCTCTCCTTTCTCGTCCATCACCTGCTGTGGTCCTGAGGCAGCAGGCAGGCACGCAGATGGGCAGCTGGCCAGTCGAGAAGACACGGCCGGTCTGGTCTACGCTGGGCTGGGTTTAGACCATGTCCCAGGCCTTCTGAGGCACGGAGCCGCTGGCTAGAGCCGCTTTCATCGTCCCGGTAGAATTAATCACCAAAGCCTTCAAGCTGCCAACCAGCAGAGAAGACTGTCAGCCAAGAGGGTTCTGGCACAAGCCCAGTTCTCTATCCCTGCAGGGGCCCTTCTATCAGATCAAAGACTGCCACCATCACCCCCCCCTCCCCACCCCGGGATCATCGCTTTCTTTTTCCGTGGATGTGGCAGAGGGGATGTAGATGATTCCTGAGATTTTAAGAGGAAAGAGATGAGGACGTAGATACGTGTAATTAGATTCGGAATCTCTAATGAGGCGTGCCTTTTCTCTCCAAGCTTCAGGAAGATGCGAAGCACCTGCTCGGAGGGCAAAAGCACTCCTTCTACGGGCACCTCGGCCAAGATCATCCCCATGACAACCACGAGCCAATGATACGGCTGACATGCGGGTCACACAAGCCTCCTACAGCACTGGACAAAACGTCTGAGACTATAGGATGTGCCTTTGATTCATACTGTGAGACATCCCTGTGAAGGACATGTACCTGTTCTGCCAAAATACAATGCTATTAAACATTTGTTACATGTGTTTAAAAAACTCATATTCAACATATTATGTCACTAATAAAGGGTGTGAATAATTTAACTGAGAGAAATATCATCCTTTCAGTTTTTTAGTTCACTGTTAATCCTATGCATTGAGTTAAGAAATAATGATAATATTTTAAGAGTTTATGTTAAAGCAAAGGAGGAAAATTACAGCAGACCACTAAAGACTAAACCTCTGCCAACCATGAGTCAGCTTTCTTTCTATTCATTTCTTTATTCTTGCTTTATGTCTTTCTCTTTGTCTGTCTCACTCCCTGGTTTTTCAACTTTTCTTTCTTTAAATTCATCCATTCATCCATCCGTCAATCCAGTCTACCTTTCTTTCTATATGTATTAATTCATCTCTGTCTTTTTTCTATCTTTCTATTAGTTCATTTTTTATTTTTTTCGTTTTTTTTTTTCTAACAGTATTTCTTTCTTTTTGTTTATACGTTCAGTAGTATTCTCTGTTTACATTTCTTTCTTTCTTTTTATTATTTTGTTCTGTTTGCCTTTCTTTCTGTTAGATGTAGTTTTCACCCTTTCTTTTCTTCTACTTATTCATTCTTTCATTCGATCTGTCAGTCTATCTGTCTACACTTGTTTCTATCTGTCTGTATTAATCATTGTCTTGTGTCATTTCTTTCTATTTGTTTATTTTTCATTCTTTGCATCTGTATGTTAGTCTGTCTTTCTTTCTTTCTTTTAATTAATCTTGCAGTTCCTTCCTTCCTTCCTTCCTTCCTTCCTTCCTTCCTTCCTTCCTTCCTTCCTTCCTTCCTTCCTTCCTTCCTTCGCACATTTATTAATTGTTCTGAATCTCTCTCTCTCTCTCTCTCTCTCTCTCTCTCTCTCTCTATCTCTCTCTCTCTTCTCTCTCTCTCTCTCTCTCTCTCTCTCTCTCTCTCTCTCTCTCTCTCTCTGATGAATCTTTTGCTCCTCCCTCTGGGACAGCAGGGTTTTAATTGATTATTGCCTGGCACAGTACCAGATAAACATGCAGATTTGGTATCTTGGCTGGGAACTGTTGCTTACCCTCAAACACACACACAGAGCATTTTATCAGAGGGCTGGGGTGAGGGTGGCACAAGGAGCTGGCGTTATGTGTCTGTTGGGACTCCACCTCACTGAAGGCTGCCGACGCTGTGGCTACTTATAGCCATGCCATAAATCAAGCTGTCAGTCTAAGTCACGGTTGCCGGCTCACTCGGGTTCCAGAGCCCTACTCTCCACATGCCCCATGCTAAACTTTCTCTCCGAGATGCTGCGAGAGAGCAGTATGCCGTGACCTGAAGTCAACATAGAATGCGTTTCAGGAAGAAAAACAAGAATGTTGGGGCATAATTGGAAGGATATGTCGAGTTTTAACTTTACGTCTACAAAGGCTGTCCTCTTTGTGCAAGAGTCAGGAAAACACGGCACAATTTTTGGGGATTTTTTAAGAGTGGCATGGATTTTTCAACAATGACTGTGAGAAAAAGCTATGAACGCTTTGGATAAAGCGCCAGGCAAATGTATACATGGGCAAATTAGATTCCCAACATTACTATTCCTTCTCAATCTCTCTTCCTCCCATCTTGTTCCCTCTCCAACAAAAACAAATAATCTCCATTTGATCTTAACCTTATTTGAAACAAACAGTCAAATAACATTTTCTCCGACATCAATGGGAAACAGAAGCTTGTGTTTAGCACTTCGGGCAGCTTGGGGATCGGACTGCTGGCTCTTCACAGGGACTGACCGAAGGAGCTCCAGGTCAGGGGAGAACCAGGTGCTAATGAGCCGAGGCTCAGGGCCAGCTCCAGGGGTGAAGGCAATCTCCCTCCTTTAAAACTCTGATAAACAAAGAACAGCATCATACAGGAGGGTCAAGCGACACCTGTTCCGTACTCAACTCCTGACTGCGTTCCACACGGCTGCCTCTCGCTCACCGCAACCTCACCATGACCAATGTTACAGCCTCCGTGGAGTCCAGCGATTTCATGCTAAGGGAGGTTGAGGAGGGGGGCGAAGCAGGACATTCGTGTATCCCGGCTGTCATCAGCCCCCTGCGGCTTCAAGCATATGGGACAAGCTTGCGGTAAACAGAACAGATCCGCTCAGGCGTTGGCGTGATGTGCTGGGGTTTTATGATGGATGCCCAGGGCATGTGATGGAGGCAGGTCGAGTCAACCTAATATACGAATGTTTTTGAGATCGGATGACTCAAACAACATTCGGGGTGGCCGGTACATGCTCTCGTCTCGATTTCAAACAGCTTTGATTGTAAAAGCAACTTAAAAATACATAAACATGTGCACAACTAAAAGTTGATACAGGTGCTGTGCAAAAACAACACTCATGCCGAGATTAAAATTCAAGCGCAGGCATATTTGACAGTGACACTGCTTATTTTGGTGCTTTATTAACATGCACTGACACGTTGACATAGTAAGTGATGTATGAAGCCCAAATTCGAGACCCTCCCCTTGAAATCCGACCGACAGCGGTCACAAGAGACGCCTTCGAGCTGCATGTTAATACCAGGTGTAAATGTCAATGTGTCTCAGTTGACCACTTGTGATCCCAGAGGCAGATGTTAATGGCAGTAAACCGGTGTAAACGAGGCCTGAAAGGAGGGGTATCACGTCTTTTCATGCATTGCTTGAGACGGTTAAACATGTTGAGTGTTCAACGTTGTTCAGTGGTTAAAAACCAAGTTAGACGCATGACTCAAAACAGAACGGACAAAAATTAACCTAGTTATAAAATTAACTATCAGTGGATAACAAATTGTTTATTGGCCATTCTCCTGTGAAATCCAATGCACCAATCAGAGATCACGGAAGAGCACAAGCATTATTGTGTAAATTCTTGGAGAAGTCCTCCTCAGGAGAAAGGTCACAAACGTGGGAGCTCACTGCAGAGCTGTATCTGTCTTCTGTAAATATGAGTTAGCCACAGATTTTTCGATATGCGAGCAACGCGATTCCACACTACAAGTACTCAAGATTAACATAAGATTGATGAAAACTGCCTATGATACTTCATCTTTAAAGGCACATCACTCTTGAAGACCTCAAATCCCGTTTATGCATTTCTACCGTGCTCGACTTTGGTAGCAGACCCAACCGAGAATGGCTCGCTCAGTTCGTTTAATTAGAAGAGTTAACACACAAAATATATTTGGAAGGTGTTTTAACATTTTACCATGGGGTCTACAATCGCTAGGCTCTTATCTGCAAAGAGACACAACATGTATAAACTTATGTGAGCAACCTTTTTATTCCAGCTGAGCTTTTTCAGGGAAAACAATAAGAGTAAAACTGAATACCCAAGGTCCTCCGAACGCTCCTTTTAAAATAGAGCCGTCAAGGTGACTTTTCTCAAAACACCCACTGCGCACACACTCTCTCTCTCTCTCTCTCTCTCTCTCTCTCTCTCTCTCTCTCTCTCTCTCTCTCTCTCTCTCTCTCTCTCTCTCTCTCTCTCTCTCTCTCTCTCTCTCTCTCTCTCTCTCTCTCTCTCTCTCTCTCTCTCTCTCTCTCTCTCTCTCTCTCTCTCTCTCACACACAGTTCTTTCACGCAGTTCTTTCCCACTGAGAAGACTATGTCCGATCTGAACACCTTTAACAGGCAGAACAGACTGCATGCGCGGTAACAGTGTGTGTCGTTCCTGTGAGCACACGTTTCCCTGAAGTGTGTTAGGCACAGACAGCAGGACGGCTACCACACACACATACGCATACATCCACACACACACATTATAAGACCCCAGACAGACCGACTCCCATCCAAAGTGATCAGAGGGGAAAACGGTCGGCTTTAAAACAGACTGTGGGATGAATTAAGTGGTTTAGAGGCTGGAAATTAGTTAAGTACAATGTAAGAATGACGCTGCAGTAGATTTAATATCAAAGCAGATGATTCAAGAGCTTCCCTCTGAATTAACATCACATCTCTGTTTTTGAAATATTGTACATTATTGGGAATTTTGGGGTCAGATGTGTACATATTTGCCAACCATGGGTCCTGCATCTTGCTTTGAAAACATGTTATGTATCATAAATAAGAACTCTAATGCAATGACATTCATACATTTGACATGTGAACACATGTAGCTGGGCAATTTGTGATAGATGTCAACCTCACAATAAAAAAATTTTTTAACAAAGGTTTTTACATTAGTCAGCAGATATCATCATTTGGTGGTCCAGAACCCATGTGATGTCTCTCTTGAAGTTTTTAAAGTATTTGTTTTATTTTAGTGTCATAGGCAAGTAAGGGCTGTTAAAGGACATTCATATCCATAAAATTAAATATTCTTCATTAATAGACACAAACAATATAAGAACTATTTTATGTTTTATATATGCCAGTCTCTTGTTCACTTGTTTGGTATTTTTGCTTCATGTTTGTCCATATCGAAGGTTAATTTATTTTTTTAAATACTAAACGTCAGATATTTTCCCAATGTTTAGACTTAAATATAAACAAAAGGTTCAGTGTTTTGTTAACAAATGCATATTCTGAGTGCTTTTATGTCACATCTATAATTCTGGAATGGCTCAGCTTAGTTGTCCAAGTGTAATGTGTTACCATCATACCTCAAGAAGCCAGAAATACCAGCACAAAAATAATAACAATAACAATTTTTTAGCACTTGATCTCTGAGAGACAGAGAGAGAGTCAATCTGACTCGCCCGCTTCGGAGTTTTATGGCAATGGATGTCAAAATCTGATGTTGTCATTGCTGGACTGTGATGTGGAAAACTGGACGTGTTATCCAGAGGGCGGGAACAGACGTGCGGAAAAAGCCACAAGGTCACCGCGCCACTTCCTGCTGGCTCGCACACAATCTGTCGGTCAATATAAAACAACACAGAATATTCCGTCCAGTCCTTTAGAATCAGGCCTGAGCTCAACCCGTTTCCTGAATCCAGACCAACACGTCCACCCTATACCTGCGTCATGTCCTCTTTCTGAGAAAAGATCCTGTTGTTTGAATTTGTCTAAAGCAGCAAAGAATGTGTCGATTTACAGCGAGCACATTCCCGTTCGCACTTAAATTCTGACCTTGGCTATGAAAAGCATAGCCACTACAGTTTAGTTTTACAAAGCGAAAAGCTTTTACATGTTTCAGGACAGACTGAAGGCTCTTCAGTGTTCATGCCGTTCGCATTCACGTGAGGAATTGCGTAAGTAAGCGAAAGCAAATGCCTTGGAATCCAAACTGAGCTTCAAACTTTCATAAAAATCAGAATGTGAAACAAATGACCAGCTCGAGAGAATTTCCTGTTGAATGTCAAACTCTAACGTAATAAACGAACCACACTGCAAACCAGCGAAACGAAAGCACGCTGACAGCTGTACGCTGAAACAGAAGGAAAGACACAACGGATTTCTGCCTAACAACAGACGGCAGATGTGTGCATGTCCAACCGCCTCTTGGGTGTCTGTGTATGCTTGCAGAAAGAGATCTGATACTGTATCAGTCCACATTCAAACAAAAGAGGTATAAAAAATAACGTGTGGAGTTACGTGACACAAATTCCTTGCAGTATGACCTCCAAAGGGAAGTGCTGTATGCAAAAAAGTACAATGCTCCATTTTCTTTTCACACCAACGTTAACACAGAAATGTGCGAATTAAGTTTTATATCTCTGTTTAAAACATACAATTGCAGGTACATCACTAAACCAAAAATAAAAATTGTGTTAGTTATTGCCCTCTCGTGTAATCTTAAGCATGATTGACTTTCGTTCTCCCGCAGAAGTCAGAAGAAGATATTTTGATGAATGGTAGAACAGTGGCATCACAATCCTTAAAATAGTCCTAAAATCCTTAAAGGTTTGTAAAACGTACTTCAGAGCAATGCCACAGAAAAAACATTTCTTTATTGAATCATCTCGATCCTTTTGAGAGACAGAAAAGTTCTTCATAGGTTCAAGGTTCTTCATTGAACCATTGAGACGAAAAATAATCTTCAATGGCATTGTGAATGTGGCCAATGTTCCTCAAAACATCTGTATATTTTTAAATACAAACTTTACTTGTGGTTTAAAACAACTGAAGAGTGGTTATCTAAATGAACTTCTCTTGAGATGTGTCTTCTCTGTTTCTTTACTTCTTCAGCTCTTTCGCTACATTCTTCTTGCCCTCTAGCCGGGACACAGTAGATGGTGGGCAGTCTGTTCCTGAAGCAACTGCACACAAAGCCCCCAACCACAGACCAACACACACACACAAACATGCACACATACGTCCTCAAGGTCTTTCCACAATTACCAAACTTCACATCTCTCAAAGTCTTTCACACAGTACCAAAGCCGTCATTTCAAATGTTTTTCTTGTATTCTACCCGCCCAACACACACACAGCATCAGGCTGTTTTCTTTTTACTGTTTTCTGCAGCGTTGCGCTCCACCGCTCGCCTTTTACTCCTCCACACATCCACATCTTGCCCTCTCTCCCTCTCTCTCTCTCTCTCTCTCTCTCTCTCTCTCTCTCTCTCTCTCTCTCTCTCTCTCTCTCTCCGTCTCTCTCTCTCTCTCTGGAGACGGCTGCCCAGTTCTGACCTCTTCTGCTTGGGGAGGCTGGCTCCTCTCCACCTGCCCTCCCCTCTGCTCCAGCCTCCACACATCTCGAGACCTGGCAGCCACCCAGAACAGACTCGCTCGCTCACTCACACCCTCCCACAGCCCCCCAGCGGGTGATACTGCGCCGCCGAGGTGACCGAGAGACCCGCTTGTGCACAGACAGACAAAAGCAAATGTAACAAAGTTTCAGACATTATTAACAGTTTTTAAAGTTATAAAATCATAAAAAATCCTTAATCCATAATAAATTATTTTGTTCGCTTTGTCTACTTTTAGAAATAATAATAATAAAATATTTTTTCTTTATCCATGAAAAGAAACAATAGCCAGTTTGGAAGACAACATTTTTGTGAAAGGCCGATGCAACCTTAACATCATTGTCATGCCTGATCCGGCAGAGGCAGGCGGGCGAGCGAGCGAGGGTGTGTTTGAGCAAATGTGGGCCACATCGGGGGGAAACTCACTGCCAGCTGAACCCAGATTGATGATGGTTCCTCACAGCGGCAACAGCATCTGGTAAATGCCCACACGCAGAGAACAACCCCCTTCTCATGCTACTAATGGAACGGCCCAAATTGGTGTTTGGGCCCGAACCAAAAACATGAGTATAGTCTTTAGCAATGCAGTCTTAAAGACATCACCATATAAAGGCCGAAGATAATAAACTTATGAAATAATACACACAAACATTTAAGTGAGAAAGAGTGAGCGACTAGTGGGGCAAGTTGTGACAAAAAGTCTACATGTGCTCAATGAACTGCATCATCTTTCCTAAACAATAAAAATGAACATGTTTAATAGTTTTGCCCATCTATGACTTTAGTGTGCCAATAATTTCCTGGAAGGAACGTGACAACTAGCCCCAATCTTCCCTATACCACCGGGAAATAAAGTAACCCAAAAAGAGGGAGAATGAGCGAGAGAGCACCAACATCATCTGTATCACCACAGGAGATTACAGCAGCATTCATGCATTATATATGCTTTTTACTGAAGAAATCTATGATGCAACTCACTGCTACAAATCCCCAAGGTAAACATAACCGATCCACCATATCATAATGAAAATACAGATCTAAAATTTCTGAAATCCTTAAATCGTTTTATCCCCAGATTGTCGATCTAATGTTTTTGAGTCGCTTTAAAATCCTCTTTGGCTCTTCATGAGCTAAGGTGAAATCCCTTTGGATGACCACTCACGCAATGTGTATTCCCAAAGCCATATTTTGTACCTTTCTAAAATAGGCTTGAATTTCTACTATTACCATTCCTTTAAGAGAAAATGTGAGCTTTTTAAGAGATATACCAGTCTTAAAGTGATAGTTCACCCAATAATTAGAATTATGATATCATTTTTCACACTACCGGGTGATACAATATGTAAACAATTTTGCTTTGATGAACACAGATAATGATATTTGGAAGAATGCCTATATGTTTGAAAATACTTGAAATTTAGTTTCTTCTGTTTTTCTTTTTGCGGCACTGGACAGTCCAGTGCCTTCTAGCATTATTGTGACATTTTTCCATTCCCTCTTTGACATTTTGCTAGAACTGTCACTTTAAATGCTAAATTGTCACTTTAATCAGACTCTGACACAATCTGTCTCACACCTAAAACATTGTTCATTCCTCTGGTTTGACTTTTCATCTTTCGCACATATCCATACCTGTAACCTATGTTAATTGTTTTTAAAGAATATATATTAACTCTATTTAAGCTGTATTTTCTAAATCATATTTGTATTCTCTGTGCACCAAGGGTTGTAAGAAACAGAATTTGTAAGCACGATCCTTGTGGCGGTTTGGACAATTAAGCTGATGAGACTTGATATTTCGAAGAATGAAGGACAACAAACGTTCTGGTCTAATTATATATCTAACAACCCAAGGACTGTTGGGTTACAAGCATTCTTTCAAATATATTTTCAAACAAGGGAATCATACAAAATCAGAGTAATTCAACACAATTTAAATATTGGAGTAACTATCACTTTACAATACTGTCATTACTGACTGTATATTCTCTGTATCACTGTGTATGTGACAAATATAAAATCTCATGATTTTTAAATAATTGCACAATGGGATGTTTGAATTACTCAATTTTATCATGTATATCGCTTCCACTTAATTAAATATAGCTTTTCTTAAATAAAAAACGGATATAAAAAAACTTTTTGTATCAATAAAAAAAGAACAGTTGTAGATGATAAAATCAAGTAGTTCCCACAACCTTTCTTCAAAGAATATTATTCAACTTTTAAGGAAAGTTGGAAACTTGAACAAAAATATTGGAATCAACATTTTGACTTTTTTCCAGCTTATAAACAATAAACCATTGACAGCCAATGAAAATCCTTTCAAATTGAAATAACATCATTGTAATTGTATAATGTAATAAATATGTGATCCCGGTTGAGCAATCACAACAAAGTTTAAATGAAACTGTGCAGCAAATAAAAAACTGTATCCTTGAGTCCTGACAAGACATCCCGAGTCAGTTAAAGCCGAGCTCTCTCTCCGTCCCGTGTCAGGTTTGACCCCCCTTCAGCCCGCGGTGAGCTCTCAGGGTTGATTAGTGGTCCTCAGAGGCTCTCCTGGAGGTTCTGCCTGCCTGCCCACTGTCAGTCTAATTGCAGCCAGCACAGCCGCGTCTCTTGGGAGAGCTGGTGTGAAATTCAGATATGATATGTACCATTAACTAAACGGCAAAAATTCTCATGCACACGCCGCCTTGGCTTTGGTCGGCACTATCTGCCTCCCTGCCACGCTATAAATTACAGGAGGAAAGAGAGAAGAAGAGAGGGAGGGGTCAGGGGTAATGATGGGGCGATATATCAGTATTGGGCTGTTGAAGATGATCAGACCTGGAGGAAACACTGCCTGCTTGACCAATTAACACAAGTGTTAGCTTAGTCTTGCATCATTTTAGCCAGTTATACATACAGCCCTGAGATCATTTAAACTTGTTTTGGGATATTTGTTTGTTCATTTATTTGTAATTGTGTTTGTTATTGTGTAAGATAATCTCCTTTTATATCTAAGATGTTCATTTGTGGAAGAAGAAAAAGATTGTCAGTAAAATGCTGTATTTTGTAATGGGACCAAATGGCAATTTGTGTAATACGAATGAAAAAACTGGAAAAAGAATTGAGGTGTGTAGGTTTTGACAAGAGCAATTCCAGTATTATAGATATGACATTTTGCGTTATGGATGTGACACAACAACACTCAAAATACGTGCTCGCAATAATACACTATCTGAATTATATGTTTATATTTGAATAAATCCCTTTATGCTTAAGTAAACACATTAAAAAAATATCTTTGCATCAGTTCTATTTAAAAAAGGAAATAAACATGCGTTATTGAAGTAAGAAAAAAGTTAAGTAGTTGAAAAACTTTCTTTTCGTGTGAATAAAAATGCAGAAGCATTAGTACCCCACAAATTGACAAGGATATCTCTTTGTATAACATACTATATTTTTATTTTAAAGAAGTTTATTTATGAAGAATATATAATATTGTAGATATGACTATCCTGAAACAGCAGTTACTTGACTATGAAAAATCGTGCACTTAAATAAAACAAATCCTCTAAAAACGTAAAGAGAGACCTCACTTGGGTTTCTGCACTACCAAATGTGGACATCTGTGCATGTCTGGGAAAAAACCTTTGTCAAAAACATTTTCACAGAATTCTGATATATATAAAGCATACAAAGCAAACATAACAGATGTTTCCAAAAGGCATTTTGGTCTTTCTCTTTTTGTGGTCTGTCCACTGCCTCTACCAGATTTCTCTCTCTCTCTCTCTCTCTCTCTCTCTCTCTCTCTCTCTCTCTCTCTCTCTCTCTCTCTCTCTTGCTCTCTCTCGCTCCAACATTCTTGTGTAAAGGAGACAGCACCCTCTGTCTCCAGAAAAATGAACAGCCAAAACCATTGTCCAAAAAACCTACGCCTTGAAGAATCATCCTTCACAGGAAAAAGAGTCATGATTCAAAATCCTTCCTCCGGAGCAATCCTGAGATCATTTACATTAAAATTCCCCTATATTGGCATCACACTGAAGGCTTTAGGGTTTGAGAAACATTCCTCTGGCTGAATGATTGACAGGGGGAGAGGGAATAAAACAGATAGTGAATGATAATTTGGAAAAGTCTGGGAGATGTGCTAGGAAGCTGGACGCGCCAAGCAAAGTTCATCCGCGTAATTCATCTTCTATTATCTCTAAACACACAAACAGAAGAAATCCAACAATTCACACACACAGTTCCACCCAAACAAATGTTTACAAAAAATAAAAACAAAAGAGCAGACATGTTTGTATAACACATAGCTTTGACTTAAATTCCATCAACAATTCTATTTCCTTTCATTCTGGCTTATTGCAAACAATAAAGTGTATTTTATCACCAAACGCACACAAGCATTTAAAAACATGTAGAAATGATTCATTTAAGCTCTACAATTCTAAGGCCGGACTGTGCTTTAAACGGCCCTGCCGTGTGGTAGCAGACATCTCTCCGGGTGTTTATCAGGATCAATAAAAGCGCTTATGTTTCCTTCATTCATTAACATCGTCCATCTATCCCTCCTATAAACAATGATACAGAGCACACACCCTGCAAAGATCTATAGGTCACGGTGCCAGAGAACCTCCCTCGGATCAATACCGCTTTTCATCTTCTTAATAATTTCATCTTTTTTCTGACACCTCGGCTTAGTTGAAAGGGAGTAAAGGACGGCCATGCTTAAGTACTGTTATATTACAAATTTTGGTCTCTAGTGTTTCTCATGCATTCTAATTTGTACTCTATCTGTTTTCTATAGGAGGGTGTGCAGTGACAAGATGCTGCCATTGAGGGGCGATATTTCCCATCAGATATGACTCCTGTCTGTCTTCCATCAGACTCCATCAGACTCCATCAGTCACTTGTCTGTCTCTTTCTCTTGTAGAAGCGTCTGGACGGGTCTGTAAGAGTTTCCACAAACACACATGCGGGGGTAAGAACTGCCATGTCAAATATATGGCTGGCAAACAGCTTGGGTAAGCTGCTCAGTCACAGTCAACAAATCTGCATTGGCACGATTGCCGGCATGTACAATATTGCCAATGCATATCCAGAAACAAACAGGGGGAGGTAAATAAACAAATAGACGGTTTATAGGATGGTAGAGAGAGAGAGAGAGAGAGAGAGAAAGAGAGAGAGAGAGAGAGAGAGAGAGAGAGAGAGAGAGAGAGAGAGAGAGAGAGAGAGAGAGAGAGAGAAAACTGCAAGAAAAGCCTGCAGGCATCACCCCATCCCAGCTCTTCCCATCTATCTGTACACCCGGCTGTGTGCCTACACAAACTGTCTTTCAAACTCTCAGAGGATCGCTAATAAAACAATAGATTTTCTGTCCGCAAAATCTTATATAATTATTACTGGTATAAATCTATCCTTATAAAATGTATTGTGTTCTTTCAGATGAAAATGTACTGAATTTGATATGATATTTTATTGAAAACTATAAATCCTACTTTTGCTAAATTATCAGATTCGCTAGATCACACAAATGAAAATAAACGTGAGCCTGGGAAAAGCAGGCCAAAGTGGATAGAAATAATTCTGACAATAAACATCAAAGTTAATGTTCAGCTATTAATAAATATAATCACTGTAATTTCAATCTTTGATATTGCCTTACACAGTCTATATAAACATATCATATTTTCATATAATGGTCTTTACGTTATAATGAATGATTTTATTTCGACCGCAGTAAATCACCAAAATTGGGTTTTTAAAGGCAGGGTTACAAATTCTCTTTCATTTGTTGCGTGATGAATCACAAGATAAAATGACGTACAACAAGTGAACAAACAAATCTGACATAAATGCAAATAGCTTCACAATATGCAAGGGTTACAAACAAAGGACTGGGATGTCTTATATTATGAAACACATGGTTTTGACTGAACAATAGTCACACACACACACACACACACACACACACACACACACACACACACACACACACACACACACACACACACACACACACACACACACACACACACACACACACACACACACACACACACACACACACACACACACACACACACACACACACACACACACACACACACCTGTAACCGCACATCATTCACACAATTGAATGCTATATTATTGCTGCAAGTTGCAACGTTTCACATTGCACCCTTTAATAACAACTTCTTCCTTGTCTTGACTTGTTTGCGACATCCCGCTGTGCATTTCCGCATTATGCCTTGTTCCTTGGTCACTGGGGTGTGTAAATAACCTAAAGCAGTTTAACCCACCAGCATCCACGCAAATATATTCTACAGCCGAACATTTCACAGCGATCGTCCCTAATGGAGCTTCTTTCCTATTTCTCCTCTTTTTCACCATCTATCTAAACATCATCTCTCTAAAGAACAACAAGAAGGATAATTACAGCATTGCTGGAATGCAGAACACTACCGAGGGAACTTTAACTTCATGTTGTTCCAGGCCAATATGCTCTGACAATCGGCTGCACACACACGTAGACACACAACACAAGCACCTGTTGCGTCTCCTGTGCCGCATCACTTCCGCGTGTTTGCTTAAAGCGTTGTTTCCAGGCCTCTGCGCGCTCTAAATGGCTTTTTGAAAAAGCCTCAATGGACGGAGAGGAAAATAAATGAAGGACCACACCGGCAGTCCAACGAGTCCCATTCACAGAGGCTGTGTTTGGGTTGGCCGGCTGAAAGAGGCGTGATTTACAATGGATCAACACAGCCGGCTGGCCCGGGTCGAGCAGAGCGCCCCACTGTGTCATTCGGGGTCAGACGGTAAAGATGCGCTGCGACGCCCGGCGAGCTGTACCGTGGGTCGCCGTCGGCTGTTTGTTTTGCCCGCACAAGCAACCACAGGCCCTTGCTATCACGGGTTTCGGAGAGGTTCATGCTCTGCTGGGCAGCATCTTTGATCTGCTTGGCTCTCTGACAAACATTCCCTGCCCCGTTAATCCTCATTAATGGCAGGGTTAGATTCCATCTTTTCAACTCGGAGAGAGAGAAAGAGAGTGGGAAATGGGTGATGGGAGAGAGGTGGTTAAAATAAAAGAAGGGTAGAGATGCAAGTTTTGATGCGAAACATTCGATTGCTCCCAAATGCAAAATATGCACGGCTTCCGATTAATCGGACCCTAGATTCCATCTATTCGTTTGGTCTTGTAAACCGTGTCTCACAATGACGTTAAATCATACAGTGTAAAAGTCTTAGGCATATAGGTACTTTGGATTAATGGTTTGAGTTAGAATAAACATCATTTGCAGTAGTATGTTATTTAAAATGTTTATGAGTTTTCATTTTAAAACATTTATTTTCACATTTTTGTAATAATCAGGAGAGAATTTTATTCAGCAGGTTTGTGAAGAGACATCTCACGGTAATATAGATATACAGGTATGTGCCTTGAAGTGTCTTGAAGACATCAACACAGGACTTCTTGATTTCGCCTGTTAAAGAGTTTTCTCTCTTCTTTTATCAATTCCCGTTATTGTCACACATATTAAAATCTCACTGGATTTTTACAAATTTGGCCAAAATTTGTGTTTTAAACCCATATCTTCTAATAACACACTACTTTAAATTGTATAATATAACTGAGTTGAAAACACTTATTGGGGTGAACATGCTGACATGCCTTAGAATTTTGCACAGTCCTGTATGTTGAGAAAAAGTGTAATGAATTGGTATTTTGTCTTCACAGTTCCTTCAAAAAAGAAAGAGATGGTGAAAGAATACCAGAAAGCTCACATCAGCAGGTTACACACAAGCAAAAAGGAACTGACAGGCACATTCGGGGTTTATTCCACAAAGACTTTACTTGGGAACTGTATGTGGATCTGACTACGAGTGTGTGAGGAGACTCTAATAAAAGCCATGATGTTGCGGCAGCAAAGTGGGAAACCTCAGTCTTAGACGGATCTCCCTCCAAACGCCGAACAAAAGACCTGCTGCTGTTCCCTCTGTTCTAACATCCTTTCCACCGCGACTCGGACACACGCAGGTCTCTTTTCTCTTTATGTTGCCTATTCAGCATCTGATCTCTGAAGTTCGGAATACAATACCACAGGTTCCTCTATTGCACGTGTTGTCTGAAAAACCTTTTCATCCAGTCTTTATTTACACTCGGATTACCCGCGTTGAAGAGCAGAATGGGCTTTTTCGGGTGTGCCAATATAACGTCACGTTTAAACAAGCGGACAGTCATTATCAAGTGATAGACGTCATTATCAGTGTCTGTACTTTGAATTTCAGCATTCAAATCCCCAAGTTCTTCTTGTCTGAGAAGCGTTTGTTTCAACTTTTATTTAAACTTGGATTACTCATATTGTAGAACAGAATGGGCCTTTTTGGGTGAGCCAACATTACGTCACGTTTAAACACATTCATTCATTAAAAAGCCACGGATAAAAGAAAATATTAAATAGGTAGCGATATTAAAGAAAAAACCCGTCACGACAAGCTTTCAAACCTGTATAAAGTCATATTGATGCCATCTGCAAAATGAAGTTTTCCAGAAGAATAAAAGTAAAAGGAAGCCTTTGCCAAATTCTGTATGGTTTGGTTTGCTAAATGTGAATTCACTCTCAAAAGCACAACGGATATCAATAAATCTTGGAATTTAAGAAATTAAAATGCATTTAAATAAATGTATATATATCAGGGGGTCAGTTGTGGTTTGGTGATTAGAGTTAGACTTGTAAGCAGCAGGATGCAGGTTCAAATCCCAGTGCCAGCAGACAAAAACTGAAGTGCGCTTGAACAACACATCTTACCCCTGTTTACTCTACAGTGATAATTGGCAACTGCATAATATTTGTAAGTCACTTTGGATAAAAGCGTCTGGCAAATGAATAATTGTAAATCTAAATGTATTTCACACTTATTCGTGCATTCTTCCACATTTCAGAAAACAATAAATTCATAAAAATTGTAAAATAAAACAAAGGGATCTATCGGGATCATGTTAGAACTAAAAATAGCTAAATAAAAAAACGCTATATATATGATCATGTTCAGTGAAGTCTTTTAATTTGAATTTGCAGAAATCTTTTGTGTCATTTTCTCAAAAAGCATATTAAGGTCTCATCCTGACCTGCCTATTAAAGAATTCTGCAGTTCTGTAATTGTCTGATCTTTCTACAATATTCACTCAAAGTTATCCGTTATAAAAACATTTGTTTATTAACTGAAATACAAGTTTTGTCAGGAAAAACATATGTTAGAAAAATGACATTTTTGTTATTTAAACAAATTTCAGACATTCAGGCAAACACCTTAGGATCAAACGTTTTCCAAAATAATGAGAAACGTTTCACACAAGTGTCACGAAACTTTGACCGGCAGTAAAAACGCAAGCAGCCTGCTCATCTGGAACCATAACACACGCATTGTGTTTCAGTGTTCCCAGGTCAGAGCTCCAGATTACTTGCCAATTGCCCCCAAAACTCTTGTTTAAGAGAAACCCTCTTTTAACCCAAACACCCCATTTCCCTCACTCTCACCGTCAGCCCTCTTCCCAGGGTTCCCCAGATCCGCACCCTATCGCAACGTTAAATGACTCCATTGAAATCCTGTTTGCTCAAGTGGGCCCGGCCAATTATCTCCCAGATTTCAGAGCTTTTAATTGCCCCAATTAAAGGTGCTGTGAGGACCGGGGCAGCGGGGTCAGTTTCTCGTCTAGCGTTTGTGTGTGGGTGTGAGTGTGAGGCTAAACTGTGGGGAAATTGTGTTGCAATTGCTGCGAGAACAAGAAAAAATGTGAAGGGAGAAAATGAGAGCGTTTCACAGAAAGCGTGGCCATATGTGAGTGTGAGTGTGTGTGTTTGGAGGCTCAAGCGGGATTTACGCAGCTATTATAGCAGACTATTACCAGCGTTCTGCTAGTGGCCTCGCAATCTACTTATAACTCACCCGCTAAAGCCTCACCGCGTCCAAATGTGTAGTAGAATGGCCGGTTCACAGTCCAATTCTTTGCCGTCTCTTTGGTACATGAAATCGTCAGACTAACAACACGTTGGACAAAAGTGAAATGGTAACAAATGCATTCGATGTAGTTGTTTGCTCAACAGCGTTATTTATGAGAATATCTGAAGACTCGTTGTATGATATTCACTGAAACAAAAGTTTATGATGAAACATTGCAACTGCTTGAATAGCCATCCTGCCATAATAAAACCCCGAAAGGGATAGAAGATAACACCAACTAAAATGTTTCAAAACACACACAAGTGTTTTCTGATCAATGTCTACACATTTCACATTTAAGCTGTATATAAATGAACATCAGTTCATGTGTTATTAACAAATATGAAATAAAATGAAATCTTAAATTAAGTTTATTATATGCTTTGAAGAAGTTCATGTTTCTCTCGCAGAACACAAAAAAAGATATCTCTAACAATGTCGGTTCTGAACAAAACAAGTGCATGAGTGCCATTAACCAGCATTCTTCAAAATATCTTCTTTTGGGTTTCGCAGAGGAAGAATAACCACATTTTGAAATATTTCGAGAGAATAAGGATCTCAGGAACTTCATTGCTTTGACTGGAGAATCTCTTATTTTTATATGAGAACAAATGTGTTAATTTAATTTCTTACACAATAAAGCATTGCAACAGACTTTCTATCATAAAATAAACCTTGCAAGTGATTGGCTGAAACCTAGCCAATGAAAACCATGCCCTGCAGATCTTACGAGCATAGGAAGGAATTGTTTCTGTCTGTGGGCTAGAACACCAAATACGAGACTAGTATAGACAAGAATTGTGTTTTTATAATCGATAATTGCCTATCCCTGCTAAGCATGGTGTTGATATACATGTTAACAACACACATACACTCACACACGCTTAATACTGTGATAACATAAACTTGGCACTTAAGTTCATTTTAAAGCAGTAGAACGCTGGACATCGTCTATGCATCAGGCCTTCAACAGCTTCCATAAACCCGGCTGAGCATCAAACCCGGCCACGCTCGCACAACTTACCACCAAGACGCCCAATATTGCACATCATTATCTAACAGCGAGGGGGAGAGATTCACACGCTTGTCTTTTATCATATACAGCGTCTCAAATCTCAAGCAGGACTCGGATACACGGATACACCCACAACAGCCTATGTCTACACAATTCATCCTCTCTCCTGAAAAACGCTCCAAATCTAAGACACATAAGCACAGAGCCTGTGGCACAACTGATTAATGTTGGGGAATAACCCTTAATTCTGCTAAAGAGCCGATGGGGAATCTTCCCCTCACACCAAGAGGTTTACACAAACACACACTCGCAAATTAACAGCTGGCAAGAGAAGTCACATACAGCTGTGTTTACACTGGGTCCACGCCATCCTGAGCTGACAATACATCACGGTGCGGAGTGACAGAATGTATGTGTTATTCTACCCGAATTGCTCAGCGCCACTGTTTTTACGGGTGATAGCTTTCACTATTCGTAAAATGTGGGCATGAAACCCTAAGGGTGGCAATAAGACGTGTGCAAACGTAACGGCACTGCCAATTAAAGTAAGCCTTAAAACTGCTAGTGTCCGATACTGCCGCCCTTGTGGCCGCACTGGCATTCCATTATTACTTGCGTGTTGCATGTTTTAAGTCTGAATGACTTTTAAAATTAAATTAAATAAATGTAAAACGGCAACACAACATCCGACAGCTGTTCCTCGCCGCACATCCTCCGCAACAACACATCTGTTTGCCGTCTAATTTTTGCATTCCGCTCGATCTGTTTGAGATGCTGGAAACGTCTCTGCACATGGACAGGACGCCAATACGCCAGTCTGTGTGTGACTGACAAATGCTGATGGATGTCAAAATGCACAGCCCGGGTGATGAAGCTAAAGTCACGTCCGATGTCAGTCAGACATGCCGTCGATACGCCGTGCCCTTCATCGAGAGAAAGGCAGGAGGCCAGACATTTCACAAGACTTTACATGCTGGACCTTTAATCAATGAACGTAGCCTCCCATTCTGACGGCTGTGTTGAAATAGTGGCCTATTTTAGAGAGGGCCCACCAGGTGTTGGAGCTTCTTTTGAATATCCGAACAAGTCGCGCCGTCTCTGATTACTAGCTAGAAAACATCTGCGATCTGGATCTCGGGTGCTTAGAAGTGTGTTAGAGGTTTTAAAATAGTTTCCTAGTTCACCCGAAAACACAAAATCTATCATTATTCACACACCCTGTACAGAAGAATATACATTGAAGAATGTCAGCAAAAATTACTTTGAAGAATGTCCGGTGGTCCCCATCCGTCTGCATTCGTTTTCCGTCCATACATTAAAGGTCAATAGGGACCAGCAGTTTTAATAATCAACATTCTACAAAATATGTTCTACTGTGTTTTGTTTTAAAAAAGAAAGAAAGTGGTATTATTTTTTTATGTTGGTGAACAATCCTGTTTTATTTCTGTAATATTGCGGACGTATTTCAGGGTCAGTGCAAGTACACTATTAAAAAACTATTAAAACTATTATCTAAAAACACTATTTATCTATTTTATCTTTAACTTTTTAATCTATTAAGTGCTTCCTAAGATTTTCATTGAATATAGATTTTAGTTTTGTTGTTTGTTTGTGCTAAGAGTGAGTTTAAAATCAAACATATTTTTTGTAGCAAATTGAAAAAAGAGAGAGAGAGAGAGAGAGAGAGAGAGAGAGAGAGAGAGAGAGAGAGAGAGAGAGAGAGAGAGAGAAAGAGATGGAATCGCTTTGTCTTCTATATTTGATGGTGTCGTGGGATACCCAACGCATTGAAAGCAAAATGTGAAAGGTTGTATTCAGATTTTCGTTTATGACTACTACCAAGATGACAAAAAGAGAAACAAAGTGTGTGTGGATAACGGTGTGTGTGTGTGTGTGTGTGTGTGTGTGTGTGTGTGTGTGTGTGTGTGTGTGTGTGTTTGTGTGTGTGTTTGTGTGAAGCGCGTGCTCGGGCAAGGAAGGTTGGCTTGTGCAGGTGGGCTGTTGACGGTTTTATCTCTCTAAATCAGCTTTTGAGAGTTTTCCCAGAGCCTTGGCCACAAAAACACGACTGGTGTCTGCAGCTTCTCATTCCAACTCCGAACTCAAACATTTCATTAAATGAATCAACGTCTTAATCAACCCCCCCCCCGTCATATTCCAGATAGCGGTGAAAAACAGATAGAGACGTATTAATGAGAGGGGAAAACCCTGGTTAGATGCACGAACTGGTGCAGAAAACATCTGATCCAGTCCTTGATCCGTGATCTGACCCTTTTCCCCTTGTGCTGAAATAGGCCATTTGGCGTGCGTTTCCACGATTCCTCGGTCGTGATCAAGGGAATCGTCTGTAAACATACGCCAGTCTCTCTAAACAAATTAACAATGGACAAAATCCCTCAACAAACGCTTTTCCATACACATCCTCTAGATATTTACGGCCCCATGCAAAGCTCATCTTCAGCGCTCCTACAAATTCGAGGAAGCGCCACGTGACCGCAGAACAAATGGGAACAATCAAATCCATACACGGATACAACATGGAGGCCCGTCCGCCGAGATGAAGATCAGAGCTGCTCTCGGAATACCCGGATCGCCCCGTTGGAGAGGAGGAGCGTCATGATTTCATCAGCTAGACAATTGAACACCGAGGTCAACCTGTAGGTTCCCGTGGACCCTCTTAACCTCAGATGAAAACTCAATAGGCCTGAAAGCAGGAGTGAGTAAGAAAGACGACATTGTGTCACGCACATACGTGCACAATTGTGTACGTTTCATCTCACGGACAGAATACTTTGAGAATGACCAGAGGAGCGGCGAGATTTACTCGGCTTATACGTTTTACACCACCGGCATATCAATTAAACCCGAACGTATACAATCAGAGCGGGCTGAAAGCCTCGGGTATAACAAAAAACACATGCATACGACCTAAACCTCCAGAAAGTCGACTCACAAAAGCCGGCGTTTATACACACGACAGAAGATATTGCTTCCCACCGTCTGCTCCGCGCTTTGATAAAACCTCTTCGGCATCTAAATCTTCACGTGTTTGGTTAAACGACACCTGTTTATATTTTTGTGGTTACAAAGGATTTTGGCAGAGTCACAGGCAGACAAGAATTTCTTGTCTTATCGTTCCGGAGGCGCAGAAGAGGTAGCTTTACATTACACAAACACACATAAAAATCCAAACTGTGCTGGGACGCAATGAAACAGATGCAGGCTGTGAGTAGTTGGTGGACAGGATTGCATTGAAAATGCCGAGGATTTTGCAAAACGTGGATAGTTGAGTTGGGCAATGTATTTAATTGCAAAAAATGTTTAAGCACATCGAAACATTCACATTTAAAATGCACATTTAAAGATATGCGACGAAAACCTTACAAATGTCAGGGACACATGCAGGCCGACTTTCTCGAGATGTTGTGCTGTATCCCAAGTTTCACAGCAAAATCCATGGAAAGTAAATTTGGTTTTGGAAAGTAAAATCTATACGTCCTGCCTTGGAAAAGAAATGTCAAGAATTGAAATGCTTAACATTAAAAAAGCTCCCAAATGTCAGAAACCGTCAATCATTTTTCAGCTTCAACCAATTACATTTCAGAAAGACATTTAAAAACACAATCCAGTGAGTTGTGCCACATTTCTTTCTTAAAGAATAAAGGCTGGGTAAGTTCCTTAGATATCTCTTCAAACTTGACTTCTCAAAAAGTGACCAACCAACTAAAACAGTTATTAAGAGAAGTGTATGAGAAGTTCTTCAGCATGCAATACTTTAAAAAAGTTTAGTGTGTTGGACATCTGCATGCTTCTCGGTGAAGAACAAAGTTTGACATTGAGAACAACAATGAAACACAAAGTTTCATCCACAAACATGACTTTAAAAGCTGAATAAGACATAAAATCTGAAGTTCTTACTGTGTCTGCGGTTCTCCGTCGATCCGTGCGGAGCGCGTCTCCAAAGTTCCTCTAAAGTCCCACAGCTGAACCTGATCTTCGGCTCCGCGGGATGTTCTTCACCTCTTTTGAAGCTCAAACAAAGTCGGAGTTACTTTAAAAGTCGTGGGACATTTCCACCTGTGAACAATGTACCTTGGCACCCAAGTTTTCAAACTTTCGTGGGCTTAGCCCTGAAGGACGTCGTCCTCAAGCTGTGCGGCGCTTCCCGTTCCTCCAAGAAACCTCGATGGGCATCGAACCTCGAAAGCGAAGGTCGTGGCTGAGATGCGACAGGTGTCAATCAAGCGTGGGATGAGATGAGAGTGCGCAAACGCAAGGAACCCGGGGCGCTCGCAGTGCGCAACAGGCGTGGAGTGACCAAAGTCTTCTCCTCCTCCTTAAAGAAACGAGCAGAAGACAAAGAAACCTGGAGTCAGGTCTTCTCGAACATCTCACGCACTCCAGAACTTTTCCTCTCTGTGAGGCTTCTCCTCTCCTGCAGAGGATATTTGGAAGAACATCCAGGTGTCCAGCAGAAAGTGTTTTAAAACCAAAGCCCTGGTGCTTGAAGAAAGCACCTTCAGAGAAGACGTCGAGGAACCTTGGTTTCAGTATGCAGGCATGGGGTGAGAGAGAGAGAGAGAGAGAGAGAGAGAGAGACTGAATGAGTTTTCACTAGTTTGTGCATTGCCTTCTCATGGGCCTGCCCATCTCTCCAAATCCAAAACAGGGGAGGGAAGGAAAGAAAGCTCATTCCCATTTGAGGAACACTCGGACTTGTGTCCTGCAAGAGCAAAACCACTGCTCCTATTAGTCAGCCAATAAACTTGTTGTAATGAGCTTTTCTACAAGTGGTTTATGTGACGGGCCTGGTCATGCTTTAGAAGTGATAAAGCCTGTAGAAAAAACATTGTGACAAAACACACATTCTTATTTAGGTGGATTACATTTTTAACCTTGGACATCTTGAGTATTTCTCGTGAAAAACTATAAGGTGCGAATAACACATCTGATGCAAACGGCATCGTTTCCCCAATCTCGAATTCTCTTAAAAGCGCGTCTGTTTGTAACGACCGCAACAGCTCAGCGAACCTCTTTGATTCTCCCGAGTCTGAGATTTGGTGGAGCTCCACGTGCACATATGGAACGGCTGACGGAACGGTAGATGACAATGGAAGACGAACAGGCGGCGGAGGGCTATCGGGTTTCCACATGTGAAGATATCGCTTTAACGAGCGTAGAGAGGTCAGACCCGGCTCCATTCCTCCAGAACACACATTCGGAAGAGCTCCACTCACATATGGGCCTGATCTAGGGCTGCGTGCCCACCCCTGACATCTGGAGCTTTCCGCCGGCTGACAGTGCGAAGGATTCTGACAAAGTATCGATAACATCTTAATTCGCCGAGCCTTTTCCCACCCGGACTGAAAGGAGAATGTATCGTTTCTAAATGTACGGGATGTTGTTACAACGTTGGAGGGACCTTCTAGAATTGCGCTTTGCATGGACGGAGGAGCCCACCGCGGCCTTGCTGAATGCAAGCATGTCAAGATGGCGGCAGCGGAGACGAGCTCGAAACACGACGACGTTTCTGACAAACATCCCACGACCCGCGCATAATCAAACCCAGCTCCAGTCCTCGGGCTCTGACTCGCGTCCAAGACTCTTCTCAGAATTGCTCCATTCATTACCTGTTTGTGAAATGAGAGCGAGCTTGTCTCACTCATCGAAAAAAGCCATTTTAGTGCTTTTCCAGAATCTGCATCGATACGGTTTCGCAGGAGCGCGTCTGCTGCTCTTCGCGTTTTATTGGGACTGACAGACATTCTTCTGACTGATATTCTCCTGCCGTTTCATCAACTGCCGTTTGAAGCTCCAGGTAACGTCGGCCTCCAGGAACCTGTCAGAGCTTGTAAAGGCCTTTACATGTCTGTTTCTTTCTCGTGTTGGATGTGCCTGCGTGTGCCTAATAACGGCCTTGTAATTAGTTGTTCAACGCTCGCACGCCTGGTCATTTCAACGTTACGCTTCTGGACCCGGTGATTTTCACAACAGGTAAATCCCGTTGCGGGTCTGCCTGTAATTTGTCGATATGCACTCCAAGACAAATCAGCGTCAGCAGAAAAGAACTTTCTGACTCGCTGCTGTTTCGTTCAAGCTATCATTAGTGGTGTTTGCCGGGCCAGGAATCACTAATAGTGTTGCTCAAACTAAAGGTTTGGGATTTCAACAAACACCTAACTCGGATTCGGATACCTCAAAATGTGCCGTTAAGTGCATAGTTCACTCCAAAATAAATTGTGTATCATTTATTCATATGATACATGCCTTTGCGTATTACACAAAGATATTTTTGAAAAATGACGGCTATAAACCGAGGAACGCTTTTACTTGCACTGGTAATTCGTTTAGCAACATTCTACAAAATATATTGTACATTTATTCACTTTTGCATTTATCCCAAGCGACTTACAGTACAAACTTTGTTTTAGAGTGGGCAGGCTGGCAGCTTCTTTAGGAAGCGCATGAAAGATGACCATAACAGTCACCAACATTCTTCGAAATTTCTTCTTTTGTTTTCTGCCGAAGAAAAACCCCATTAAAGTGTAGAGTGACAAGAGGGAGAGTAGATGATGTCAAAAATGTAGTTTTAAGGTTAACTGAGGTGTTATTTAACAAATCAGAACTTCTATATGCACAGCAGGAAACAAATATATCCAGAATATTAAAGAAGTAGACGCCACCACGCAGTGCCCTGAAAAGTCTACTTCACTCACAAGTGTTTCTCTATGCGCAGTCACGTAGTAAGATCTATGTTTGTTAAAGTAAACTTTGCTTATGATAATGCCTTAGAAACACGAACAAATCATGCAGCGTGTCCGGCCGCAAAACGCGGACAATGTGGAGCATTCACGTAAGTGGCGGAGGCGTGTTTTCTCTATGACCGTCATGTAGTCAGTGATGTGAAAGGCGTTTTTTCCGGGCCTCTCCATCCTATGGCGTTTATTTTAGGCGCTTGCTGTTCTGTATTTCGATCTCTCTTCTTGCTTTTTGCAATCAGTGTGTTTTTGGCCACTACGGCTGTAACCACATCGTTTCCACACCCACACACGGACCTCGGTGCCTCTCTGAAAAACACACGCAGACGTATTTTTTATATATATACTGTACATGCACATTACACAGAGAGAGAGACCTCTGCAGGCCACTCCTGTTTGAACACAGTGCATTATGGGATACAGATGGTGGCCAATCATCACCGTTCAGGAATGGTGTGACCGTTCCGAGCTCTGGAAGGGCAAACGGATTTGTCACTCTAACTGGCTGTCTGTCTTTCGATTCAACGGCGCACAAACTGTGATTCCTGGATCCGTCTCAGCTCATAAGGTATTAGACCTTCCCGGAGGGAAATTCCCTGGAAATTTGCACATTTAACTGGTGGCTTAAATTGTGGTCATATTCGTCTCATTGCCTGTGTTTAGCAAACACTAGCTTGGCGTGAAACACCTCACCAGCGATTTTTTCCTCATAATGGGATCTTTCCCACTCGGCATGCACTAGTCACTACATGAAATACTGTATACTGCAAGCAAGTTGTATATCGTAAAGTGAAGAGTATAAACTTGAACAGGAACTCTGCTGGGTGGCCTAAGTGGTGAAGCGTAATTTGCAATAAATCCTGTCCTGGGGGTAAGGACATAAAAGCTTGAGGAGGAAAACATCTAAGCAAGCCATCTGTAGTTCTTTTCTTGTGGGTTTGATCGATATCAGGTTTTCGTGTGTCTGCTGAATGAGGCGAGACATGGTGAAGAACATGGGAGGCCAGGATGAACAATAGGATTCTGAAGGAACATTGAAACAGATTTCAGGGTTATGAAGTTGTTTCAAAACCTAGTGAGACAGTGGTAATCCGTTTATTAGGTCAGCAACGAAATTTCATATTTCAGCCAGAAAGGAAATTATGTCTTTTACTCACCCTGTGAGAAGATATTTTGAAGAATGTTTGAACCTAGTATACATTTACTTGCATTGATTATAATAGAACTGAATGGGTGCAACTGGTGTTTATAGTTATGAAGATGTTTTGAAATTTCCAGGATAAAGAAAGTCAGACAGAGTAATGCAACGAGGGTGAATTTTCATATTTGGGTCAAATATCCTCTTTATGTTTTACATTTTAATTGTATATGAAAAAGGTCAGATGTAAACTTTTAAAACCCTGTCTAGGTGGGCATCTTACTAGAATTTGGAACAGGTCTACAGAGTGAAATTACACATTGTATTTAAAAGAAGAATGACATTTCATAGTTGACAAAGAATCATCAATAAATGACACACAGAAAGACAAAGTAAAGGTAACGCAAAGTTTATATACATACAAAGTCAAAAGCTGAATACAATATTTATCTTCCTTATTTTTTTCATTTTCTTTTTACAGAAACTGTTGAATACTTTTTCCACACAGACGGACATAAGGCAGTATATTTGTGAATGTGAAAATAAGACACAAAAAAGAAATGAACTCCGACCAGCTTTGGGATAAATCTGACATTTTTCTGTTTATTTCTCTTCATTAAATTAAAGGGGTAAAGACGAGAACCCTCCATGACAGTGTTTCTGTGTACTGTTTAGAAAAAGCATCATTAGAATAGACTGACAGAAGGCATAGCTGCCGGAGCCAAAAAACTAAGATGTGGATGGGGTGATACTGAGGTCTGACACTCTCTTAGGAAGAGATCCAGATGAAAAAACGACCACGCGAAACAACATCTTCAAGCCAGACGTTTTATCTACATGTCAAGCCTGACCCAGATATACAGTGCCGGCACATAACTGGACTGTAACATAACAACATACACACAGCCGAGTTTAAATGAAGATTAGCTCCATGTGAAAAATGCTGCTTCAGTTAACTCGGACACTCCGAGGCGTCCGTTCTAGTGCCCGATCAAAATCTTCCATCTGGCTTTAGACTAGCATGGTAAGCCTGGTTTGGGTTTGACCTCTTATTGTGTCAATTAAGGTTTAAAGGTTTAAATATAAAGCAAACATGATATAAACAGCATGAGGTCTCGTGAGCTGGCTTTGGTTGCTGATGAATGACAGGCAGGTTATTATTTGTGGCACTTTCGAGCACAGCCTAGCTTCATTTGGCACCGAATTCGTTCGGATGGAGAACGGAAAGTCAGACATAAACTTGCCAAATCCTTCAGCGGATGTTTTATGTGGTTTCATGCTTTAAACAGTCTCAGTCCATCAAACTTAGTGGGGGGAAGCAACGCATGAAAAATGCAAACGTGTTGACGGACTGTTTGGGTAAATAATGACAATTGGAGATGAGTTAATAAGTAAACACTTTAATAGAGGATCTACTTAAGAGGCCGTAAAAACGTGAGTGTGTTTAAACGTGTGATAAAGAACCAAAACGAATGGCTCTTGTTGAGTGATACTGTTCATCCCACCGATCCGGTCGATGTTATCTCACTAAAACATGTGGATGATTCTAACCTTGAATAACACAGAGGGTGCTGTTGGGGTAACAGTCCTCAAGAAGAAGGTCTTGGCAACCGTCAGTACACCCAAAGCACCGTCACAGGAGTGAAACATGTTTTTGTGATATAAAACACACTGTTTTCAACACTGAACATGAAGAACGCATACCAACAAAGGCTGCATAACAAAATCAAACAATCCATAAAGAAAAAAAATTAACAATTGAGATGTTGGAATCAAAATATCAACAATACACCAAGCACAGTTTTGAGAATCTTTGTTAACAGCTTTGATATGACACATAGAAACATTTCCTTTTTCAGTTTGAAGACAAACAGCCATTTTGTTCAGACTAACTTTTCCCCCCAGACACTTGTGCAAAACTTTTATGAATGCCCATTGACATCCATAAATTATAGAATTCTGTGTGTAGATGTGTCTGGCAGTGCTGACAGTATAAGATAATATAAAGCCCGTGGTCTCTTACACACACACACACCAGAGCATGTGTGCGATCCAACGACAAAACTCAAGAGACGGGGATGGCGACACCGCTGATTAACGCAAAGAATTATGAGACACACGATATGACGTAATTGTCTTCCTTAAAGTGTTTAGATGGACGCTGTGATAAATGTGCGGTTAAAGGGCCGAAAAGAGAATGAATTTCAAATCTAGACAACAAAATGCGAGCCTGAGAAAGTCACATCCATCAGAGTAACATGAAAATAAACGCACAGCCTGGTCGTCCTGCTTCTGCTCCCTCTCTCCCTCACTCTCTGCAGACATGCGTCGGTGAACTTAATGAGGATGATAAATGTTCAAACCAGAACATGAAACATCTCGTTCACAATCACACCTGACCACATCCTATAAGCTACTCTGCTAGGAATGAATATATGGGGGCTAAAAACATACACCACATGTAAAAACGACAACAAAAATTAGACAACGCTCTTTAAATCTTTTGAAGATCCTATATCTTGTTGACTTTTTAACATACAGTTTACACAGGCTGCAAAGAACGAGAATGCACAATTGGCTTTGAAACAGAGCGTTGGTGTAGATCTTTTAATTCCTTCAAAGAAAGGAGGGAGAATCACGCCAGGGGTCCCTACAAACATCCACAGCGATCCAAAGCCTGCAGGGAATTTCCGTACTCTTGTGTGTGATTTAGTCTACCTATAACCAGCAATCACAGAAATACCAGAGCTCCGGAGAGACGCTCAATAACACACAATAAACGCCTCTCTCTCTCTGATCTGCTCTTGGTTATCACTGCGTTCCTGCTCTTTGTTTTCTTTGTGAATTCTCTGGAGTGCTCTAAGCCAAACGGAGGCACGGAGAGGGACTTTAAAAGCGTGGCTTCACTACCGAATAACATAAATCGTGACTGGGTCTGCGATGGAGAGCGCGCATGCAAGCTCAGCGGCTCTGTGTTTAGTCTAACCCCAGAGATTCGGACGCGGTGCAGATAACCGAGATCCATATTTCACGATCCCACGAGTGACGGCCAAAACTATGTTTGTGTGTGAAGGAGATAGTGGATGGACGCAGAACGCGAGAGATGAAGAGCAGAATGGGCGTCGTTAATCGGCTGTTTGGTTTCAAGAGCCAAACAAAGCGTCATGTCACATTTATATCCTCATATGGAAGTCCAGCAGCAATTAGAAGCATAAATTCATAAAATTCTTTATAGAGATGCAGTGATAAGATAAACGGTGCCAAGGGTGATAACGCCACGCGAACGGGTGTTTTCTTGGCTTCACTAATGCAAGCATGGGATGAAGTGGCGGTCAACTGGTTAAATTTCTCGTTGAGTTTGAAATGAAACTCCACACTAAAGCATCATTCACAGATGGTCACAGGAAACATTGAAGGTCAAGATGTGTACTAAGTATAGGGCACACTCCCATTCTAAGTTACTTAGACTGTGAGTCAGAGAATGACTCACGGTCCATATGGACAGCCAAATCTGAGTAAGGTGAATGTCTAGCCCAACATCATCATTACATCATATCTAGTGTATACAAACACAACTTTTGGCTTTGGACATAACAACTGGCATACTAGTAATGTAAGTGTATATTGGCATTGCTAGGCTCTATGAAAGTAAGTTGTGTAAAAATGAGTTTGGACATACGTACTATGCTTGTGCACAACCAGTGTATGTTGATGAAACCAGTGTGTATGTGTTAAACTGGTATGAACCAGGATATCTGTTTTGGTTAGACATAATTAGTATGCATGGGCACAGCTAGTCTGTACAGACAAAGCAAGTGTGTATGGACATAGCTACTGTGTACATAAGTAGTGTATATAGGCAAAACTAGTGTACTGGGTCATAGTTAGTATGCATTGGCACAACTACTAAGTGGGCAAGCTAGTGTGTAAGAGCAGAGCTAGTGTGTACAGACAAAACTAGTGTGCATACAAGGAAGAAATGAAAATAGGAAAAGTAGTGTAAATTGGGAAACCTAGTGTGTTTAGACATAATAAGTATGGATGACAAAAGGAATGTGTACAAGCATAACTATTGTGTGTAGACCAAACTTGTGTGTATGGTTATAGCAAGTTTTCTATGAATGGGCCAAACTAGTGTAATTTCACAAAATTAGTAGGCATGGGCAAGCTAGTGTGCATGAAAGCGGGTATGAAATGAATGTTAATATAAACTAGTGTGAACAGGAAAAACATGTATGTTTGGGCATATTTAGTACGCATGGGCAAGCTAGTGTGTATTAGTACATGTAGTATGTACAAACAAAACTAGTGTGCAGCACAGCAGGTCATCAAAAATGGCAAAACTAGTGTGAATGGTTCAATCTAGTGTGTTTAGACAATTAGTATGCATGGATAAGGGGAATGTGTATAACTTGTGTTTAAGGACAATACTTGAGCGTATTGTCATAGCAAGTTAAGTTTATTAATAGGCAAAACTAGTGTGTTTTGCCATAATTAGTATGCATGTCCACAGCTATTGTGCATAGTCAAAACCTGTGAGAATATGCAAAACGATGAATGTAAATGACTAAACTAGAGGGAACGGAGGAAAATAATATGTAAGGACATATTTAGTATGCATGGGTAAGCTAGTGTGCATGGACATCACTTGTGAGAATATGCCAAACTAGGGTGTATGTGCATAGCTAGTGTGTATGAAATATATGTAAATGGGCAAAACAAGTGTGTATGTGCATAGCTAGTGTGTATGAAATAAATGTGAATGGGCAAAACTAGTGTGAACGGTGACAACTAGGTATGTTTGGAAGTATTTTGTGTGCATGGGCACAGCTAGTGTGTAAGTGCCCAGCGAGTATGTATGAACAGGGTAATGTGTACGGGCATAACTACTATGTATAGACAACAATTGTCTGTATGACCATAGCTAAAGTGTATAAACAAAGCTAGTGTACGGTGTAAAACAGTAAGTGTGAAAGTAATACAAACAGGCAAACATAGTATGATTGGGGAACACTGGTTTGCTGGGCATGGGAAATGGTGAGAGAGATGGTCGCATTAACCTTGATCTCTTGCAGATTTGAAAGTTGTTTGTCTTGTCTGTGGTTCTTATCACGTAAAGATGAGTATGACTAACACGGCCCAGCAGGTCAGAATCATAAACAACACGAGCATGAACGAGGGAGGGATGAGAAAACAGATAAAGAGAGCGAGCAAGAGGAGCAGAGGGCACGTTACGCCTAGTGTCATCCACAGGGGCAGCGGGAAAGAAACTCGACTCTGGACTTTAAAGCACCAGCAAAAGTCTGGAATGAAGCAACAGCGTTTATCAGGAGTTGAACGAGGTTGTGTCTTATCGGGCAGAAACTGACACCTCAGGCCTGCGGATATAGACCCATATAACCATAAAGTGAAAGAGGATACATCTGATGGTGCTAACGCAGGTGTGAACGCTTGAGGATGATGATGTGAAGCCAGCATAGAAGAAAGAGAAAGAAGAACATGGTGGTACATTAGAGAGGCCGAAGATCAAAGCTGTTAAGATCTGTGATAGGACCATCACAAAGCAAACGCACAAAACTATAATCTGATCTGAACAAGAGGGAGAGTGAGACTATCTAAACCACCACTACATAAAAACTAAAGTTCTGCTTTGAAAACGACAGGAACTGAAGTTCAGATTTGGAGCACGGAATGAGTGATACGTGACTGTTTTGACGTGAGTTGCCCACGCTCTGATGATAGGGCACTTTTGGACAACATCTGGGTCACATCTTATGTACAACCAGCCAATCCTCCTCCAAAAAAAAATATATAACCAAACCATGCAAACCAAATGTTAGCAGCATTAAACCTTCCAAGAGAAATAATTTTCTCCCTCTCATATTTAAAAGACACAAACCAGGCTGTGGTTTCGGTAAAATACTCGTAGCTGGTGACAGGTGCACATGGGATAACATTACCCACATTGTCCGTTTCATAACTTTTATGAAGCAGACTTCGGAGGAAATCGGGCAGTAACCGAGCGGATAGTAAAATCCCAGATGGTTGGGGGCTGCAGTAATCTAAACCCGCTACTGACTACGATAGTTAAAGTATGTTTAACTCCAGGAGGACTGTTTGCTGGCACAACCGGAGCATTAACCAAGCACTTTGAGTGAAACCAGATGGTTGGAGAGTGCGGGATATTTGCCCTGTGCGAATGACCCATAATTTAACGTCAGTAACAAAACATCTAGACAAAAAAAAAAGAGATTGAGAGCGAGAGAGGAAAAAAATGTAAATTGCTTCAAAACTGTTTCAAAATTCTGCATCTGCAGCTTTTAAAAGCTGTGGCAACAGCGTACATCAAGATAAGGAACCTATTTCCTGGCCCTCATGGAGAAAACTCCACCTCCTGCAGGACGGAGAACAGGCCGCAACAATGCAAAAACACAGAGATGGCTAATAATACTGAGCTTGTCTTCATGATCTCTTCTGTCTTCAGGTTTCCTTTTTCCAGGGTCCTTTGTGTTTACGTCAGACATGTGAAGTACTAACAGGATTCTGAAGGTGCACAGAGGAAGCTGGCAAAATAAAAAGCCCATCCCTCCCACATCCCAAAGCCAATTCGAGCGAGCACTTTACTTCCATGAGCCGTCAGTCTTTCCCATATACGTGTCTGTTCGGATCTTTGAGTGGCATATGTGGGTGCAGGTGAGAAAGTTCGTGTTTTTGCGCCGGCATCCGTGGACTGTGAAATGAAAGGAGAAACTGACAGAAGAACAAGGACGATGGGAGGAAAAGCAGGGCGGTGTGATGCGGTCAGCATGACTCCTCCAGAGCGTTCACCACCTGTTCCAGGATGTCGGGACAGTGGTCGGCAATCTGCTGCAGTACGGAGTTGGCGTATTCCTGCAGTTCAGCGCTCTCTCGCTCGCACCGCTCCAGCTCTGACTCCAGCTGTGAAGGACAAAAATATATTTTACTTTCATTACACAATGAAGCTTTTATCCAAATCACTTACATTACAGGTCAATATAAAATTTTATCAATATAAAAGTTCTACATCACCCATGAACTTCAAAATTGCATGTGGCCTGATTCGACTTTAAAATGTCTTTTCAAAATCTTGCAACAAGTTACTACCACAATTGAACACTAAATTGCTCCATCACTTGGCAGTCACAAACATCCTAGACGTACAGCCAACGGACCGTAGTCAGGATGGATGCCTTATGTTTTTGGAAAGTACTTTATTTTCAAAGTCTGAGCTTGAAAGATCACCGCCAAGGTACACAAGAGTACAACTCATTGAACATACTATAGCTCAATCCCTCAAAGGCATGTTTTCATTCACGTGATTGTAATGACCTCACACAATCTGAATTATCGTCTTCAAAACACCAGCGAGTCGAAGAAAGAATGAGCAATGAGAAAACGGTGTAATGACGCAGACACCAGACACGTGAGGATCGCATTCTCCCAAAAGCAATCGAGCACTTCTTTATAAACCGTTATAAAATTCATCACTTGAAATTCGGCCGTAAGGTATAATTTTCCGCTCATTAAAAGAAACTTAAACTAAATACGGGATTTAACAGCACCTCCGTCTAATGATAATCACAGGTGCGGTTATCTTTAATGCCCAAATCCTTTTTCCCAACTATTTCCGTCGAGGTTTGGCTATGGGGTATGGAGAAATGAAAGGGGGATTCCGGCGGTGCCAAGCACACCAGGAAATACGCCATGACAGAAGCAGGTGCCTCCAAATGAACTAAAACACTGATGTAAATGTGGGTACCTTCGATTATTTTCTTTTGGATGCTTTAAAAGGCCGTGATTGTACTTTCATCATGAGGACTAATTATTCTCACATTCCTGAAAGTAGGAGAGCCAGAAAAAGAAAAAAGATCGATACAGGGAAATGAATGAAAAGAGCTTCGAGCGGTCAATCCATTTGCATTCCCAAAAGGGTAAATGATATTTTTCTGGATTAAGTGATATGACCCGATTGAAACGTTGCGAGCACTCTAGCTTTGTACCCTGGTCCCCCGTTCTTGGCCTCTGTGTGGCCCTTACACGCTAGCGCTGTTTCAAATTGCTTTTCGGATTTGAACAAGAGCCCATGATCCAGAGCCCACAGAAAGTGGAATATTTCACGAAATCCCACAAAAGTATTTTCTTTGGCTCTCCCGGCATACGAACGCCAGCTTTAACAAGGTTAATGATAAAGACATCTGTAACAATAACTGGAAGTAATATTCATACATCATAAAATATGTTTCCCTTTCATGTGTATTTTTGTGTAAGCTTGGAACCTGCGACTATTTCATAATTAATGAAACAAAACATGCGGCGGCGGGTCACACGGGGGCAGGGGGAGCGATCAGTCAGGCGGGTGTTTGCACAACTGTAGGGAAAACACACCCGGACAGCCCTGGGAACAGAAGCCCCACCCCCTCACAAACCGCACAACTTTTCTTAACGCCACGCCGGGCTCTCTCCGGCACTGAGGGGGGTTAAAAATTAGGGATGACGGATATGCCCAGGAAAGTCTTTCCATCATAGAGACTTTAAGCCGGGAGTGAGTCAAGGGGTGGGACCAATGGAATTAAAACCTAGCTTTGATTTAAGGTGGTATAACCTAAGGCCATTTCCAATCAAGAGCTATGCAATGTTATGTAAGAAGAATCAAGAAAACAAGACAAATTAACATTTTCAGACAAAGTTAACGCAAATGGCCAGCATTTAACCAAAAAGGGTCTGCTTTGTAATGATAAAAAGCAGAACACAAAGGCAAAAATAAAATAAAATGTAAAAGAATACAATATAAATAAAAAAAATACTGTACATTAACATTACACTAAGATCAAGGTCCATCATTTTTAGATTATATAAACGTTAGCAGATCAGCAATCACTACTTATATTTACAATCTGTATTCCCTTCTCTCCATAGGCTTTTTCAGACCAATGCATTCCACCTCTCCCTACAGCTTGGTTTTGGCTTTACAGCCACTTTAGCCCAATTTAACTTCTCATTTCTGATGTTGACACCTGTGACGACACACCTGGGAAGCTGGAACCGCGAGAGAAGCGGAGACGTGATGGAGAAGAATGAGAGAGGAGGAGTGTCTTGAGTCATGAGAGGAAGGTTAATGAGCCTCGTCAAGAGCTGATGTATGAGACTGCGTGAGGACACCGCTTGGCAAGAGCTCCGCTGATGTAAATGCCATTAGAAGAACACAACATGAAACTGGGATGTGTGAGAGCATGCAAAGGACATTTTGATCCTGTTAATTTTTGTATTATAGTGCTGGAAATTACTAAATTAACAAATCATTATATTTCATTAATTTAATGTTTGCAGTGTGGTCAGCTTTTGCAATTTTAATGGGATGTGATGCAATTTTGGTTGATTACAATGTAAGCACATGCTCCATGCACTGGAACAGATCTGAAGCTTCAAACTGAAACATAAACCACATACACATCAAAGAAAATGAGCTTTTAGGATTTTTAGGACCTATAACATAACCAGGCACTCTGCGACAAACATTCAAACACAAAAGAGAGAAGACGCAACTCCTACGTAAGACCAACCAAAAGACAAATGCTTACCAAGGCCATGGCTGTAACGTCCTACTTTATGACTGTGTGTTTAGCAAAAATCTACAAAAAGCATAGCTGTAAAGATAAGATTTAAAGCCCACAGAGAAGAAGATGAGAGAAAGAAACTGAATAGAGGTACATTAAGCTCTGTTATCATTCTAGATTGTTATCAACTGTTATTGCGTGTTTACGGTCAGTCGCTCTCTCTAAACAACGGTTACACCGATGAAGACGGAACAAACACAGCAGTTGAGCATTATAGTGACACAATAGCCATCACAGACACAAGCACTTGAGAGTGTTAAAGAAGGTATGGTCCAAGTAAAACCAGAAAATCCAAATTCTTATTTGCGTCCATCTATTTTGAATTAAATTTATGTCTTTATTGATGAAAAGGCGAGTTCATTTGAATACGGGGCAGAGCACAATTAAAGTAATAATTTACCAAACAACTTATTTTGTCCTGCAGATAACAAAAATATATTTTGAAGAATGTTGGTAACCTCAAAACACTGCTCTCAATTAACATCTATTATATGAGCACAAAACATATACTGGTTTTGAGGGCGAATCTTTTAAATGAAGCATCCTTTCATGAAACAAATTGTGAATGTGCCGGAAAATAGATAGATCTTCGCGGAATGGTAAAAATATAACCCCCCCAAAAAACAGCTTATTAATACACACAAAACCTGACAAATAAAGTACTCGTTATATTTAAATATCTAAATCATTGTCCATGTTCTCGCAAATAAATTTTCATTGTATTTAAATGTTTGCATTTTGGACAATGTCTATCGATCTTTCTGTTGCATGTGGTGGCTGTGAAGGATATCAGAGCAGATGACTCAGACAGGATGTGTTTCATCAATGAAGCTATGTTGCACATTTGCAACCGGAGTGGCATGTGGAGATCAAACGGGAAGACACAAAACTTCCTACAAATCCTTGAAGCAAATCTGTTCGCCATATCGGGCTGAATGACACACGCCCAAACCGGTGACATAGCTCCAGCTCACTGTGACACTTCTGTCCCACCTCACTTAAAACCGTAAAGTACCTAGATTTATAAGAGCTGGGTATTAAAAAACGGCATCTGATTGGCCATGATGGCAGGTTTGTTCAGTCAAAGACATAAAAATGGCAGCCAGGGGTGGTCCAGGCCTCAGCTAACACTAGACCAACTTTTCATCAAATAGGCGTGAAAGTAAAGAGAGATCCGGGTTGCAGGGAATTGACCGTTTCTGCTAAAGCAATCATGAGCTTATTCAATAAATCTGCATAAAGGCATTGGCCTTTCTTCCTAAACGGGCACTGTTACAGTATTTTGAAAGAAAACAAAGATCCCTAAAGCAGGAAACTGTTCTCTTCATCAAGGGACCGTATTAAAAGGTCCTCATCATTAACCGAGAGGACCGAGAGCACCAACCCGCATCCATGGCTCATTTTAAGAACATTTCCCCAAAAACCTTCACACCACCCAAATAAAGTCAGATGAGGTCACCCGAACCTCTGTTCACACCGTTGAAGGCCATTCTTTCCTGACTAGACCGCCTTGGTTGGGTTGCTACGCTACGAGCTTGTATCTTTATAATCTGGTTTATCTTAAAAAGCTAAAGCCTTCCCTTGACTCTTTACGTCTGTCTTATCCGTTGCTCCGAAACACACACACATCTCTGTAAAAATGGTCTCTTTGGACGGTTTTCAGCTTATGACGAGCAGTTTCCCCACCTCCTCCTTGTTAGAGAAAAATCCTTTGCGGCTTTGCTAAGAGCCACTTAAAGCGGGATCCTTCTCCGGCTTTCTGTTTGTCTTTCCCTCTCTTATCCTCTCACTGTACTTAAAAGACAAAAAAACAATCCTAGTAGCTTAGTACACTGTGTTATCTTCCATCTCCCATCGTTTATTCCAACCCACATTTTCTGAAGCACATGATGGCTTTAGTAATTCAATGCAAATTGAACCAATAGGAGTCCGCTTCACGGTGGAGGAGGTGTGGTTATTTATAACAAGTGACTCTTAAGGGACCGCAACTGATTAGAACCGCCCATCGCCTTAGCTTGCGGCCAGATCTGTGTACTCCATCAGTCAAGTCTAATTGAGTTTTGGGGGGACGAGGACACACGAGTTGCACCCTTGGCCGCTGAATGAGTATTTTAGCTTAGCAGGGGGCAATATTGCAACGTATGAGGTCAAGTCGTAGATGCAATCATGATCAAAAAGCCAGTCTAAAATAACTTTAACGTTTACAGCCACCACAGGATGATGAAAGGGGGAAGGTTGATTTAGATATTTTGTTGTCGTTTTTTCTCTTCGATGACTCAGCCCAAACTGCCGCGGGCCTTTAGAATGTATAGGGATAAATTACAACCGCATTATTTTAGAGTACAAAGTTTAAGTCAGTTCTTATGATCATGGCTAGACTGTTGCAAATCACAGTTCGCGCACACACATCCACTGAGAAAAGAGAAAGTTTACTGCTCCATGAGAAGAAAAACATCACCATCAACACACCAATTGCTGGTTTTCTATAGCAATGGATGTTGATAGGACTGGACCCACCCTAAAAAACTTTCAGACAGTCAGCATAGCAGCACTTGCCCAACAGGCTACTAAATATTCGTGGAAAATAACCCTCATATCAATCATAGAGTTTCATAAAACCCTTCTTAATAGGCTTTAATAATCAGACAGGCACTGAATGAGCTGTCATACTTATAATATAGCTGCCTATTGGCATAGACTGTAAGCGAAAAAGGAAGTAGGAGTCGGCTCCATCGGGGTATCTTTTTCCGAGCCAAAGTTCAATATGAAACAGATGCCATGGCTGTGAATGGTGTGGAGTTTGTCGCAAATAAAGGCATAAGAAGAGCAGTGCCGCAGATTGACAGCTTCTCTTCTTTGTGGGACGATTTGTAATGCGGGCCGATAAAGCGACAAACCACAAAAACTCAACTGAAGCATTTCTTATGCCTTTCAATGGAGAAAAGCTAACAAATAGAAACACATTTCAGGGCTGTGAATTGAATCGATTTAAAATCAAATTGAATAAAAATGAAATCAAATTGCACAATTTAATATTGTCTTACCAATCTCTTTTATTTCAAAAAGTTGCATTTGTATGAATACATATGAAGACATGAATTCAGCTGGCGTGGTTACTGCTGTATCTCTGTGGCTGATGTAACCCAAACCAGCAAAAAATCCGCAACACAAACTCTGATTCATCAGAGCATGAAAATCACAATAAACCCTCTAAACCTTGGCGGCTTCCTGCTGAGAAGACTCAATCTCGCTCATGGTTTCATCATTTGGTGTTTTTAGTTTATATATTATTGTTCCTTCTGAAGTGCTTCATGAGCTGAATGTGCTTGGTCAAAATCCTCTGTTCCAGGCCTAGATTGAAAGGTGCTTTCAAATGTTTTTGGTGGTTGAGAAAAGGGAAGACAAACCCTGGAACAGAAAAGATGTACAGCACAAAGGGCTCATTTTTCATGGCTTTGAAGATGAGGCTGTTTTTTCGCTCGCTCTAGATGTTTAAAAGTTGGCAAAAAATACTGTTGGTTCAGGGGGTGTTCCAGCACCCCTCAGGATTAGTGCCGATTGAAACAAGGTATAACAACAGCAGAATTTGATGAGAAGAGCCCACAATGGATTGTCTACCTTTTTATTCCAATCGGATCCTCTTAAACAAATCTACAAAGCTATCAAAAATCAATATATGCCCAGACTATGACGCCTTGATGTCTCATTTCCAGTCTCTGTGATGTGTTTACTCAAGGTAGACAGACAACTTTAAATGGCTCTGACTCTTCGATGACTACTGCGATTAAAGATACAGTGCATTACAATGATGTCAGCAAATACACAAAAAAGAGAGAGAGAGAGAGAGAGAGAGAGAGAGAGAGAGAGAGAGAGAGAGAGAGAGAGAGAGAGAGAGAGAGAGAGAGAGAGAGAGAGAGATCCTGCTCACAGCAGAAATACACGCCGGCTCCATGTACTTTTATTAATCGTAGCTGTGCGGGTTGTGGGCATGTTCCACTATGTTTACCCCCATTTCCTGCCCATTTAAATTACGCTGCACTTAGGCGGGCCGGGATTCATGGCCCTGTCAGCCTGCAGCCGGCCCCAGCAAGTACAGACGCAAAGCAGTCCCCAGCACGGAACATCAGGGAGCTGATCCGGGACCGGTTCCTGTTGCTCTCGAGTTATGGGTCTGCCCAGAGAGCACACACAACGAACTGAGTCCAGATCAGATGAGGTGATGAGCACGCTCCACTAATTCTGTTTATTTCAAATATTGCTTGGTTTAAATGCATTTTGGACATCGAAATTGTCTTGAAACCAGTCAAGAATATAAACTTATTTTGCAGATGTTTGGTTCAACAGGGAACGCATCTGAATACAGACAGTTGCAGTGCCAATCGGAAAGGAAAAGCGAGCGAAAGGTGCGCCGAAAACGAAAAAAAAGACCAAACAGATTATTTCTGTTCCAGCCCTGAGGTCATTAATAATCAATCTTCTGTAGTTCATGTTTTATTCAGATTGACCCGTAAAACGCAAGACTCTCCCCTATTTATTCAGCTGGCTTTGTGCTGCCAGATCACAGCCAGATGACTTTGGCCAAGGGCAGTGGAGCACCGGGCTTCTCTCCTGCAGGACTGTAAACTTTGCATACTGATCTAAGATCAGCGCTCTCTAAAGTAAACAGCAAACTCCTGTGTATTGAGACAGGAGGTGAACCTGGCCACGGAATGTAACTGACAGTAACTTTCATCAAACAATAACTGCTCATCACAGACACAGCTGTGATGCAAGAGCAGAGAGTCCCACAGCTGCAGATATTGTCACAGATGACCATATCCTCTCCAGGAATAATTCACTAGCTATTTACACAAACAATATAGGACTATTGTATTGCCAAAGTTTTCTGGATATGCACCTTTGGGGAGAAATGGTATTATTCATCATTTATTGTGTAAATACCGTAGTATATGCATATGGTTTCATTTAGTATCATGGTATAAATAAAAGTACTATATTCCTTAAAATAAAGATGCTTCGGGATGCCATAGAAGAACCTTTTATCTGTTAAATTGGAATCGTTTCCCTTCCTTATGAAACAACAACATTACGCGTTTTATAGCCAATTATTTAATATTATATTTAATATATCTTAGCAAATCTTCTCACTTGCAATTTATTTACTATTAAGAGTTTCTTTATAATTGATAACATTATAAACTTTGTGTACCTCTAGTTGAATATGTACTTTAGAATGAAGGTCTTCACAAAAGCTCTGTCATATTTGGGGTGCCTGGCATCATAAAGTTTGAAAACCTGGATCTAGATTATTTACAGCCGTTCCCGAAAACGCTAATTCCTTTAAATAAAGTGTTTTACTTTATTGCCTTTGTTGGCTCTGTGGGTTGCATATGACTAAGTGGTTCGTTCAGGCTGGCTTAATCACCTTTCTGCATTCCAGAGATACAGTAACATCCTGTGAACAGCTCAAACCAAATAAAACAACATTGCACCACAAACAAAGAGAAAAAACAGGAGAGGAAGAGGAGTAATAAAAGTGGCACAACCCACAACAGACGACGAGCTGGAAGCGAGGGCTGATGGGGTGGTCTGGTGGTGTTTTTCTATTATATACGAGTGTGAATTCACAAGCGTGTTTATTACCGCACTCTTGTGTATTTTCATTGTCTTGATGAGTCTATATACCAGTGACGTTTTGCGGGCTGGGATTGTGCAATCTTTGATTATCCTGTTTATGTTATTCAGCGATTCTATGTGAACCTATTGGAGTGCAGAAATCCGGCAAACAAACATCAGAGATTTAGAACGGTATTAGAGTCCGGACACAATAGCAATTACGAGGAAAATAAAGCAAGCAAGCAAGTTAGGAACAAAAATAAACTTTATGTTTTATAACCACATAAGAGACGAGGAAATTATGGTAAAATTTAAAGCACTTAAGTATGTTACCTAGCTTTGTGCCAGCTTCGAGTGCCAGGCCAGTAAAAGAAAATCACATAAAAACTGTTAATTGGAAGATCAATGTTGGGCATCAAAAGAAGGGCATGAGCTCAAACAGTGTGTGGTGCCTTGTAAATTACTAGAGGACATTTTGAAAGCGAGAGGCTTGTCATTAGCAGGGGACTGGGCACAGAGGATATCAACCTCAATCCTCTTTGGGCACAATGGCGACTGCGCCCAAAGTCCAGCCGCAAAGCTCCATTCAATTAGTGACTAATAACTTGGTTTACAAGAATGATGATTAGCAAAGAACCTTCCTAAATCAAACCGCTTAAGAGTCTACGAGGAAGCATGTGCGCCATCACAAGACGCCACAAGTAAATTCATGTGGACGTTACTAACAATAATGGACCAAGCAGAACATGCTAAATAAGCCAATAATGAGCCCAGACTTTTCTCGTCAATTTGAGCCTGTCATGGCCAAACATGCCTGTTCTGGCATCGCCGAGCTGAAGGGATCTAAAGGGGTAAAATTCGGCGCAGAGAGAATGCTAATGTAATGTGCTACACTTCGAATGCAAAAAAAAGAAGAGAGGTCAAAGAAGACATCAATCAAACTGGCTTGTGAATGCCGGCAACTCTTCCAATTCGCCATCTGTAAGTGATTCCACCATCAGAGAAAGACCAAAAGTGTCTTCAAGCGGATTGTGTCTTACATGCAGGACATGTAACTGAAGAATGAGCAGGATTCCGTACATGTGCATGCCATATGGATGTGCGATGCAAAATATCTTCCAGCTATTGGATTTGGAGGAGAATTCTGATGTGTGTCAATACTTGAGAGGTGAAGCCCAACTGGTGAAACCTGAAATATACATCATCTCTCTCTTAATGTGTCAACCAAAAGTTGTTTAAAGAGAGAAGCTGCCCTGCACGATCCCTGCAACAATTCAACTGTAGGGGATGAGGGTGATGTCATTAAAAAGGACACATTTCTCCCACAACCCAATTCGACTTCAGCTAACCGAGTCAGAAACCTGGCACTGACGTCCAAAAGTTTCTATCGTAGAGGATTTAGTGCTTTTCTAAACACTGTCATTGAGAGTTTGGACAACATAAACACTGGATTGTTGACCTTCAAGAAGGTCCATGAGGAATAACAGCTTGGAGGAACAACAGCATGTTTCCCCAAACAGGCTTCATCGCATAATTCTTTTGATAACTCAGCAGAGCAAGGTTCTTTCAGAAAAGTTTCAAAAAGTTTACAAAGTTTCCTTACAAATTACAAAAAACATTAGTACTAAAAAAGCAAATGAGTCAGATGTTTATTTTTTAAGCTTCAATGTGCAAGAACACAAATCAATTTGTTCAAAATTCAAAATATGGTAAAGGTTATTTTAAGCTGTCGAGTGTGATTTTTTGGAAAACCACTATTCGACTTCATCTCACTTACAAATAAGCATTTAACATATGCTTAAATTTAATGTTTCAAATAGAGGTGGTTTAAAGAAAGGCCAAATTTTGACTGCATTGCATTAATGTGAACTTTCTTTTTCTAGAACTGTTCAAAGTCACACCTCAGCTCTAATGGAATCTACTGGAGAGATTGAAACAGACCTGAGTCTGACTGTTTATACGACACGGAAGCCTTGACTGACCAGTGACCAAGGCCATCCCCACATTCACTGATAAAAGCTACCTCTGTCAAAGGAAAATAACTGTAAAGACGTTCCTCGACTTTACATTAAAAAAGCACAGGGAAAAGCCTTTGAATTTGGAACAACGTTTACTTGCTGCAAACGAAAAATCTTAAACATTATTTGTTCACCAGCCAAAGGCTTGTCATCAGGCAGCCCACATAAAAAACGCATTTCAATAATGTTGTGCCGAGCCAAAAAACTGCCAAGCAGACAGTTCCCTATACAGTAAAACACATGAGCATTGTATGGGCCTTGGCAACCGCACAGCAGATCACTCGACTCTCCCCTTGAGAAATGGAGCCGATTTAAAGTGAGCCTAATGTATACGTAGACTTCCAGACAATTTATTTTTCTGATGTTACCAAAAGCATCAGGAGTGGACGCAGATCTGGGGCGCACCGGCTCGGGAACTAAACCCAGTGTCCGCTTGCAGACAATTTACTGTAAGGTTAGGTATGGAAATGGCTTCAAAGCGAAAAGGGGAAAATGGATCCACGCTTGCATTTATAACAGAGAGCGGATCATTCATCAAGTTGAGACTAAATCCAGCCACTGACTCCTTCAAAACAGACACTCCTTTTCTTTATCGCACCCTTCCCGTTTCTCCTCGATTCCTTACTTTAAGTATGTCTTTCAACCCTCTTGGCTCTCTCTGGACTTTTAAGTGAGCCTTTGGGTAGCTTTCTGGTTTTCTTTTGTTAAAGTAACAGAAATGACTCTAATAAAACACAATATATTGGACTATTTATTTTCTGTAGGAACACATTCCACTCTATAAAGACAACTAATGGCATTTACACAGAGTGAGACTGATGCTCAAAGCCAATAGGAGATTTATAGACAGCGAGCGATCACGTCAGCTCTGACCCTTGTTGGCCAGGCCAGATGGCTCCAATGATCGATGGGTGACAATTCCAAGTACCTAAGAAACCTTACTGTACCTTGTGCACACACACCACACGAAATGGGGACAAACCTCCTCATGCATTTTATGTGCGTGGGGAGCTGTGAAAAAATGAGTTTATTAATATTGTGTTGTGTTTAAAAATTCAAGACATTTCATAGTGGTGGCACAGTGCCGAAAATGAATAAAAGGAATCCACTATGTAAACAATGGTGCCAATAAAGGGACACTTAAAATTTAAATAAATAAACTGTTGAATTTTCTATGCAAGTTAAAAAATAAGTCAATCTGATTAACTAAAATATTAAGGTGTATATTAAAATGAATACTCTCTTATTTCATTACACAAACTCAAATAATATTGTAAATTTTAGAGAAATTAAGGGTTGGATTTTTTATAAATTCTTTTAGTATTTTCCAAAGTAGAAACCCTTTCAATGTTTTTAAAAGGTTTTACACAAGTTAATATAATTGTTAACATAGTGATATAAGTCACATTAACAAACAGTATTGTTACTTTAAATGAAAAACAAAAGTTTAATTGAATAAAACAAGTATTAAAACATTATTAAAAATGAAAGTACTGTAAGTTACTGCAAAATGAAAAAACAAGAATTTGGAAAAGACATTTTTAACAAAAATGCAAGGAAAATAATAGAATAGAAAAAAGTCTAAACATTTTTTTTTAATTTAAATTAAAAAGGAAGTAGCGCCCATAACTGTGCCAGACTCACCTGTTCTGAGCTCATCTTCTGAAGCTCCTCCTCCCAGGTGTCCAATTGGGTGTGGTGGTATGCAGTGGGTGGGGCCAGGTCCTGCAGGATGTTGGGGTCTCTCTCGTGACACAGGGCTGTGAGGTGGCCGATGTACAGTTTCAGTTTACTGCGGTTCTGATTGAGGTCTATGAGCGGGGGGATAATCTGTCCAAAACAGAGGAATGAGGAAATGGATTAGAGATAAAGAGCAATTTTAATCTCAGTTTTCCCAGCCATTCACAATTAAGACATCTGGACATGAGCCAGTCAGACACAGAAAGGATATGCAGGCTCATGCTAAAATATCTCAAATAACACATTCAACAAGATAAAATTGTACTGTCACATCTGATTGATCTCAAAAAGAAGTTTTCGAGAAGAAAAAAGAGCAATATTCAGTGAAATAATTTGAATGATTAAGAATGAGAACACAGCTGAAACACATGAATCACACAGTGACACAACACAAATCTACCTTTGAGCTTCCATTCATTTCCAATTCAAGAACACAGACGAATAATATGGAATACCTGGAAGGCGGCAGACAGATGCCCGCTCTTTAGAAACATCTCTATACACAAAACACACAGCAGATGCTTTCACAGTTTTTCCAAATCCTTTAAAATAATACATTCACTTCCTACATGCTTCCTACACGAATGTTGCACAGTGTAAAACCAGGTGTTGACTTCAACAAAAGACGTTTGGTCTATTGCATTATTCATCAAACACAACTGGTTTTAAATCAAAGAGAAAATAGAAATACTAAGCAAGTTAGGGCATGAATAAACCTGTGCTTTTATTTCAGAGCCTTGATCAATGAAATAAAAACCTGGTAACCAGAAGTTTGTGTGTACAAAATAAGTTTTATACAATACTGCATGTAATTGTTAAGTTAAGCCCCTTTTTTTTTCAATGGCACAGTCATCATAGCAAGACGGAACCAAAATCAGCGGAATGCTGTGCAATAGATTTAGAAATGCTAGAATCCACGAAAGCATAATTTAAAAGATTAAATATTTAATACACTTGTAGAACCAACATTTCATTCTGTGGGAATCTGCAGAGGTTATTTTGGATGGACATGCCATGTGGACTGAATAATGCCTCATACTGGATGACAGATCAAACCATTGATAATGAACTGATGAGTAAAAGAATAGACACCACAAACAAAAAACGTAACAAATGTATTCTCCAACGTCTCGTTGTGTAACATAAACTAGTCTTGGGCGTGCGAGAAGACGTGCGTGATGTTTTTGAACAGTCCAGCAGAAGACTGCGAAAGATGGATTAAAATTTTCCCCTATAAATATTCCCTCAAACAGGACCGTGTTGCAGTCAGGCTTCGGGAGTACTGGATATGCTCCTCATCGCTCAAGAACAGAAAGCCAATACAGTTACCTGACAGTCAAAAAGCAGGAACGGGAAACGGAGGCTTGAAAGAAAAAGTGAGCGATGAGGGAGATGTAAGAAATAGAAATGCAGGGCCGGTTAAGTGTCGGAGCTTGCAAACACGAGCAGGAACATTTGCATCGCCGCACTTTATTAATTCTTATTAACCCCATCTGTATCTTTTTCAGGGCTGAATGTTATTTTGTTTTCGTTGGCTTGCCAGGGGCCGCAAAGGCTCTCTTGGGTGGATTCTGGCTGCGGAGTGTGATCAAACAAAAACTGTGAAAGAACAAGATGGAGGTTATGGTGAGGGAGGGCATGAAACTAAGAGGAGAGAGAAAATGAGAGATAAAATGAGAAGGGAGAGACTCGAGGAACAAAAGAATGCCTAAAGAGGGCAGCTGGTTTTCAGTTCTGGAACCAATTAGATGGTGCAAGCTGTGTCTATGCATAGAACCAGAGGAGACCTACATCAGTTTAACCTACATCGCTATGGTTTAAGAACGGATAATGTCGTTTGCAAGAAATGATAAAATGTAAGCTTTCCAAGGAGAATCGAGTGCCAAAGGCGAAAGAATAATAACGTAAGAAAATCATTGGTTAAATTAACAGCGACAAAGTCAACATCAGATCGTATCTAAAAAGCTGTAAGGGCGATACCACCCCAGCATCTCCATCAGGTCTTGTATCTCAGCCAAGCAGGGCTGCCGGAGGATATTTGGGGCCTTCGGTTTGACTGGCGGCCACAGAAGGAGGGACGAGGCTTTAAAAAAGCGGTCTGATAGAAGCCCTCCAAACCACTGTGACAGAATTGCCCTTTTGCACAGGCAATGTGGATACGAGTTAAAATAAGCCCAGCACACACACATGCGTGTTACATACATGCATGACTGAAAGCATGCCATTCTGCTAACTGGATTTATAAAGGACTTAAACGTGATGGGGTTTGACATTTATTCTTTCCTACTGACTGTGGTCCTTCGTGTTTATTTGCATAAAGAACAAATTTAGTTTAAATGAAGTTACAAAACTGATCCATCTCTTCCGCTAAGTCAACCCCTTCTGGTGACATGCTGTTTCAAAGACCCCCCCAAAAAATGGCAACGTCAGGCAGGCTGGTACAGTCAAGCAAGGCTTTAAGGATGGACACAGTCAGCACAACGCTGGCAGCATCAGTCTTGCTGTTGGCAATGTTTTCTGTAAGCGGAGTGCTGTCACAAGTGTTTTGCTTGTGCTCTGTTGCAGATTTATTTTCAAAGAGTCCTGTGGTAGACTTCATAAATAATGCATCAATAAAAAAAACAAACATCATGCCCAGGTGACAGATTTACAACAGGGGAATTTTCGAAGCTCGGTTTGGATACACAAGATGGATGCCCCCTAAGTGGGTAAAATGGCCTTGCGTTTGTAAATAGTCTCTCTTTTTACCCATCATGCATTGCATAATGTTTAGAGAAAAACCTGTTTAAAGACCCTAGCACGTAAAAAAATAAACAGCACAGGTATTTTTTAATGGGACCTGCACAATGTTTTAAATAGATCCAGTAAAGTGACAATACATGTGTCATTTATTCTCCCTCGCTGTTTCAAACATATCTTTCTTCAATGAACACAAAAAAGACTGTTTGATAAATGTCTTAGTGGTTTTGTATCCATACAATGGCAGTCAAAGAGGTTCTGTGTTGCTCTGCAGTCATAGATGACTTAAATGACATGAAGGTGAATAAATGATAAATGAAACCCATAAGATTCCCATGTAAGCCTATAGTACTAAACAATCTGAAATGATAAATCAAGTTCACTGACCATCTAAAAAACACAGACTTTTCAAGTTAAATACAAACATTTGACTTTTTCCCATATAACCTTAGCAGCAAACGTAGCTTCACACTTGTTCCCGCCTCAAGACTACAAAAAAGTATCACTGAGGAGTCTGTCTATCTACTCTCTTTCATTACGTCCACCTGAAAGGAGCTGTCCTCACCAGATGCTGAAATGTGTTGCATACCTTTTTCTACCTGGCCCTGTCATACCACACAAACAGACCTGAGGAAAAGCCATACCCCTCACAATGACCTGCCTCCACATTTTTCCCTCTCTCATTTATCACCTATCAGCTCATCGAGTGCCATTCGATACCCGCACTGAGAGGCAGGAGTCTGGATCAATGTTGTCAGTCAGACGCTCCATCAGAGACAAGCCACTGGCTCCTTCCTCAAAGACTCCGGAGGCCCGGCGGTACAGGAAGCCCCTGACGCGGCCTCGAAGTGCGGTACGCCCAGGGTGGGGGGAGGATCTGAGGACCGTGGGCCTCTCCTCTAACAGTAGCTGGGCCGGGGCGCACAGGCGCACATCCTTTCAGAGTTTTATTGGAATATCCGCTTTCAGCCTCGGTGTGCAATGCGTCCATGAGCATTAGGGGGATAAAGATAAGGAGTTGCTGTGAAGCTTCAAACCTACGGCATGAAGCTGGAGGATACAAAATTTTATGGAATCAAAATGCCTCACGGAATGAAAAAACATTGATATGGAAAAAAACAAGTGTCGAGTGAAGCCTCAGCTGACAAACACACATACCTACCCAAAGCACACGTACAGAAACACATGTAATCCGAGCGCAGAGAGTAGATCTGGCATGCAGATTAAGCGCAGGTGAGTCGTTCTATCTTTCCATACCGTCCTTTTTATAAGTGATTGACTTTGTTTCCTCTCTCCACAACTCTCAATATCTTTTGGTAGAGACGCGCACACATACACACACATGTCACAAATGCATTTATTTTAGCCTGAGAATTAGGCACTCATGTTTTAAGAGAGGCAAGATTTATATAGGCCTGGGCTCCGCCGCTCCAGCGTTTTATGAACTTAAGAGTCTCCTCACCTATTTACGCAGGTTTTTATAAAAATGCCATTAGATTTATACTGGGGGGGGGTTTATGACTCTTGACTTACATGCCAAACCCCTCCGTCAGTCACTGGCTAATAGAATAAGCAGGTCTTTAACAGCACAGGGTGGGGGGAGCGGGACAAAAAGCCAGACCAGGTTAGTGTTGACTGGAAAAGTTTTTTTATAAATTAAGCGACTCCCAGTGTCACCATCATAGCGCCATTTAAACAGACCATGAAGGCTGCAGTCTAGGGACGGCATTCCATTTATTGAGCCTGTTTGGCTTATGTGCGCGTATACACGTCTGTAATGAGCAAAAGACGCTGCCAAGTACAAATTAGCCTCTGCGAAAGGGAAGTAAAACTGTCGTGTGGGTTGAGTTTCACTCCAGGAGGGGGGGAAGTGGCAATGGGGGTCATGACCTAGAGGGTGTGGGGTGTCGGGGTGAAGGGAGGTTCCGACCTCTTTGAGCTAAGGTTGAGGGGCATCATTAACGTGGCGCGGGGGTAAGAAAAGCGGAGGAAAGGGTAGGCGTGTAGCAAAGCGCCAGAACATCTACCCCGCTGTGAGGGCAAACCGGACAAGTTAATGACTAAAGCCAGATCTGCCTTCAACATTATTACAGGAACTCGTGGGGGCAACTCAGAAAGCCATGAATGAATGATTTAAATGAACGCAGTAAATGTGTCACATTCAACTTTAACCCTGCGACGCAACAAAGACCCTAGACTCAAGTTAGTACTACTTCCTTAACGGCAGCCATTTATCAGAGGTCTTTAAAAGCTGTTTGTAGTTTTTTCCCTGAACCGACTGTGCTTAGCCTCCTCTGTTTATTTCAAAAGAAGAGACATCCTAATGCCTCGTGTTCACACATAACTTGCTGTCTAAGTCTTAGGAACTCAAACACCACCACAAACCCACAACAGAGGAGGAAGGCATTTTGAGAACAACCACGGATGGAGAGATCTAAGGTGACCCACATCCCGAGGTCAAAGGGTTTCCCCTGTGTAACACTCAACACCAGAAGACTTGTGCTGCTGTGCTTGTGATGTTAAGGATGTAAAGCTGGTATAGATGGTTCTAACAGACACCCTCTGGCTCAGAAGGTATGAAATCTTTGGTACTCTTTCTCCCTAGAGAAAGAAAGATTTAGGTCTTTGCAGAAGTGGTAACACCTTACTGGTTTATTTTAACTGGGATAAAGGCCAGTCAACCTAGTCAACTGATCAACCAACTAACGAAGCACATAAATAATGTACTGAACAATCTCTGCTAAACATATGGTCACCAGTAAACCCTCGGTTCACACATGGCACTTCTTGTCTTTTAATTCACTGACAACAGCGGTGATTCTCAGTCCTCGATTTTAGGCTTAATTGGAGAGATTGGGTAAACGGGAACAGAGTGAATGTTGGGGGTAGACAAAAAGAGGAAGCAGCAGCACTGGAAGAAGAAAGACAGAGGGAGCACTGCTGTCTGGTCTCCAACGCTTATTTCATCCACGGCTGGTTAAGTGCTAAATGAACTGGGAGATTTAAGGTGGTTGTTTGAAAGCTTACGCAGGGTGCGGAATCTAAGCCAGCTCTTTCCTATCAGCCTTAAATCAGTCTTGTGGCGTCTACAGAGGGGTGAGGGGTACTCAACCTGCTGAAGGCCCCCCATCCACAGCTCTGGAAAGCATTAAGGCCTATTGACATGCCGCAGGGAGTTTATTAGCTGCATGAAGCTTACATTTACCAAGTGGAGATGATGAAGCACCATTTCTTAGCATTAAAAATAAGCTCAATGTGGAATGAAACAAACACGTTGTGATAAAGCTTGATATTTCAACATACAGAAGTGGCCAAAATTGACATCATTATTTCATCTGTATATTTTATTAAAATTGTTACATGCATGTTGTGTTTGGGGTATGAACTGAAGCCTAATTTTGAGAACAATTTGCAGAAAAAAATATTTCTAAAGACAGTTTTAGACAAAATATTAAAAGAACATCCAAATTATATGTAACTTTCTCAATTTAAATTATATGTAGAGTTTTTCAATTTATTAGAGTAAAAAAAATACAACTATTATGCTGTTTAACTTATAGCTAAATAAAAAAAGTATTGTTTGTCTTTTTCAAACCATCAATAATAATGAATTATTTTGATAGTTTAACCTGAGGGGGCATGAATGGAAATACTGTAAAAAGACGCCCCTTCAGACATCACTCAGACATCACATTTGTCTTTAAAAATCACCTTACAGTACCGACTAAAAACTATGGTAAAAACTGTCAAGGAATTATCATATACATAAAACTACCGTAACACCACCACAGTTCTTTTTTTTTCCGAAGGCAATTGCTTTAAATGAAGTTACACTTTCCAGAGATAAACCCACTGATATATCATATAACAGCTCTTCACGTTATCCATTCAAATGCATTGTTTTTCCAGACTATCATGGTTTGTGTGCATGGTACTTGCTATTAACTGCTTTAAAACACGCAGTTCCATGGAATAATCATTCATTTCTTCACTCAAGTTGGAAACGCTCAGACAGTTGCGTTATCAGCGAGCAGACGTTCTAAAAAGAGCTTTACTTGTGAAGATTTTCCACATCTCATGGTCACGGTCCATTACTTAGTCATATAACAAGCGCTTTCTCTGTGTAACCTAAAGAGAAAGATGCCGACGGGCGCAGCGCCCAGGGTAGGGCTCCTACGTCCGCCCGTTAACACATCCAGAAACGGCGCCCTGGACCAGGGGGCCAAAATGTTCCGACCGCATAATCTCCACCACAATGAGCCTCGAACTTTACTGTTTCAGCAGCTTGTGCAGGATTCATGGCCATGTTGAGTTCACTGGGTTTGAGGGGGGAGGAGTGGCATGATCATTTGTTTTAATACAATTATTGAAAGGTCAACAACAGAAATAAGTAATTTTGCCATTAAGCACCAATTAATAAAAGACCATAATCCATTATTTTCAGACACTAAAAGGAAACTAATGCAAAGATACAGCAAAAAAAATAGAGGAAGAGCTTTGGATTAATTAACATCTTTAGACTATTTTTCTAGTTTACCCTCTGACACAGAGCAGACAAGCAGGACCCAGCTGGCCAGCACATCCTTGGGTAGCTAAGTTCCAAGAGGGAAACCAGAAACATGGATGTGCCATTAAAATGTATTTTTCTTGAGTGATGCATCCTGGGAGAGCAGGCCAAGACGTGTGGTTTGCTGAAGCCTTAAAAAGCAGGACAGTCAGGCAGTGAAGCAAGACTGGGCAAACGAAACTGCCCAGAAAAGCAAACCTAAGAGAGAGCGTGTGAAAAAAATAAAAGAAATCACAACACCTTCATGTTTTTAGTGCCAACCCTCTAAAATCAAATATCACTTTGCCATGTGATTAAAATCTAAACCAAATTATATCTTTTGACTTAAAGTGGGAATAAGAATCATGACATGACTAGTGAAATGGACCACCCTCACCAACCACAGAACCAGTTTATAATTCTCTGTATTCTCTAAGGAAATTACATACTTTGACATATTCTTTAAAAAAAGAGGTGGTGCGGAAAGTTATCGCCTCTCAGTCTGATGCTGAACAGAGTTCCTCTCTGAATCCAGTGGAGAACATTGAGCCAAAACCTTGACAGTGGAGAAATTTCACACACTACTACACAAGCTCTTATAGGTGAGCTCATCCATCATGACATCATCAATGCTGTGGTCCTAACTGTCTTCCGATTGGCCGCTTCAAATGCGGCCACTGTAAAACTACAAGCTATTTATCTGAGTGGATTACAACCCATACACTCTCCGAGGGCAGCCATCAGTCTCTCATCAAGGAGCAAGGCTCAGATTACAAGGTCAGATAAAACCCAATGTATGCATGCTGCTGCCGCAACCCAACAGTTGATATCTGTCGGGCGCTTGATTGGGTCAGAGTAATTTCATTCTTTTGCCTCTCCCGACATTCTGCACCTCTGCGAGGAACGACCATCCGTCAAACAACCTCTGACCCTTGGTAAGGAGCTAGGGTATGTTTCCAATGACACCCTATTTCCTCATTTCCTATGGCATGCTCTTACTCAGACATCAACAAATGGAGAAGCTATGTCTGATTGAGCCATTTGGGGTACAGTTCCATTCCAGAGAAGCAGATCTCGGTTTCATGGTCCAGGAAGTGGGGCAGTATGGTTCAGGGGCTCCACAGAAACCCCAAGTCTGTGCTCTGCCAAACTAAGTCCCCCTCGCAAACCTAGTCGGAGTGAGGGCCCCACCACTGTCTACCCTGCCGTCTGCACCAGGCGAACGGAGCCAAAGGCCAGTTGTATATTGAAATCATATGGAGGTGGGAAGGTTTCGACAACGACCCCCTGCAACTTCCCTCTTCGCCACATGTTTCCCATTTTAATCTAATTATAAATATTTGGACAGGAATCAGTTGGAACTGACAGAAAGAAAAAAGTCATGGTGGGATAAACAATGCAAGTACAAAACGCCAATAAGAAAGCAAACATGCGTTTTGGGTTCGTATTAATGGCTAAAACAGATCTGTTGAAAAGTTCCCCATCTGACCACTGAGCCATTTTCTGAGTCAAAGAAAAAAATCAAAACTCAGCAATGAGGTCTCCATTCTTCCACCATGGGGTGGGGACCTTTTAATAATGTGGGCAAATGGTGGGTGGTTGTGCTCATGGGATGGGTTCAGCAGAGGTTACACCTTAGTTGCTCTAGCGGGACGGGTACCCGCTGACCCCCGGAATACACGACCAATTGCCAAGCTCTGTTTCACAGTTTTCCATGGAATCGCACAGTCCAAACGGTTAGTAATGTCTAAGGTCGCCAAATCAAAATGACACGACAATTGAGTCTTCATTACTTTTCTGTTCTGCATGCTAACACCAGATTTGGCATTACTTAGAACGTGAGTCACTTTAAAAATAACATTAGTGACAAAAGAAAGAGGGGGATGTGAAAATAATGGAGGAATATGCAGTCTAAATGAAAAATAAAAATGGTGCATAGACCGGTTTTGGGTGAGTGGTTGAGGAGATGGGAATGGGGGGTGTAATGGAATACACTGGCTCTCTAGTCTCCCTCTTGCAGAACGTCTCTCATCGGGTTGTGGGTCTTCCAATGCTCAATTGCTGGCCGTACTCTATAATATTTCCCGAGAACATAACACATCAGTGAAGTTTATGGTGGTCGCCACATGTTTTCCTCACGTCCTCCATATATTCAGGTGGAAGGAAAGCTTAAACAAAGTAAGAAAATGTTTTACACAAAATTATGAATAGTTCACGATGGCCAATAAGTTAGGTCAAATAATTTATTCCACATATGACAGAGAAATCTCAACATGTGCAGCTGTTGGTTCTATTTTTAAAGTATTAAAAACTCTCAAGTAAACGTCCTCTGAAAGGTACCTGATTGGGGTCGCCTGAACCGTAGCCGGTCTAATTATACAAGGCTTCCTGTAAGAGCCATTAGTCTTCTACGTAACTATTATAAATATTCTGTGCCCATAACGAGAACTTTCTACAACAATGCGAATCTCAATCTCTTACTCTTTGGGTGTCAGTTTCTAAAACTCTCAAAACCCACAAGCATCTTCACAATGACGACAGTGGAATGATGGAAGCCAAGAAAACAACCAAACAGAACCGCATCAATTATCCAAAACTAAAAAAGAAGAAAGTAAACAGCAGCCGGAGATGAAATGCGAAGATGAGCAAAACTCGACGAACATAACAAAATCAGCAACACAAAACAGAGTCAAGGGCCAGAGAGCATGCTCTGTAAATACACCCCCAGTTATATGCCAAGCAGTCAGATTAAAACGGACTGCAATTCATCATCGCCAAAACTGAATCCAGGAATGTGGTGAGTCCATGTGGGTTATCGTGCCAAACGGGGAGCAATTAAATAGGCTTCGACCACCCACAAAACAACATGAAGGAGATCAGAGTCATATTGAGATTATTACCCTCTCTAATCATGCACTTGTACATACGGACGTGGTTCCCTCCAACTTGCCCTGAGAACATGGTTCGGAGAACACGGCTGCCCTTTATGTGAGCTTTAATACATTCAGGGGCCTGGAGGTCTTGATCTCTCCGGCTAAATGCCATTACAGGTTTGACACGGTCATATGATAAGCTGACTTTTGTGTTATGGTTGCACGTACAGTTTGGCACCGTGGGTGTAGGGGACGATCTGAATTCTGAATGCATGGCAGCTTAGCGGTTTTAGACATTAAGACCTGCGAATGAAGTAAAAACATTAGCAAAGGGGCCCATTAGTTGCCTGAAATAGGACACAGTGTACGGGGGCAGCTGTTCAGATTAAATGCCCCCCCCCTTCACACTGCTGAGACCCTCGGTCTATGGTTCACACAATCCCACTCTGTTCTCCAGCAATCCGCTACGCCTAATTGCTCTCTCAGTATATGTGCTTTACTGCATGCGGCTGTTCATGTCACGGACATGCCGGTTATCTGTGGGACCTGCTAATTTATTACGGTCAGAACGCCGCATGGCATTTAGCATCATCGTGGGCATGAGGTTACAGTCATGATGGGAGCAGCAGGAGTCAGGGTACCAGGAAGATCTCTGAAACATGTGTGCCTCATATGTATTCTACAGTCTTTCAAACCATCCATCAAAATTGGCAGTGCGGAGACAAATATGATGATGTTTTGGGTGGGAAAAAGCAGACAAAGAGCAGACAAGTCAAAAGGCAGACGGTTCTGTAGCTTTCTTTGAAAAACAATAAAGAAAAAACAAGACTTCTGCGAAGTACAGTAAGGAATTCAGAGTTTCAATCATCTGTGGAAAATGTAGGAAACAAGAAATAAATCAAACAGAATAAAACAGCTTCAAGGAATTCCAATTCCCAAAAAATAATGCTTTGTCATTATTTACTTATTCCCATGGCCTTCCAAAACAAGCATCGTAAAAGTAGTCTTATCAGAACTAAATCACTGATTCAGTAAATAAAAAATGGACTTATTTCATGGATCTTTAGAATTTCACAAAAATCTTCACTGTCATTTTATGAGGGAAACGTTCTTGAAAAAAATTTTGTGCAGCAAAATTACCGGCATACTGGTTTGGAATGGCGTGAGTTACATAATAACAATTCCTATTTTAAGGTGAACAATGAATCTGTCTAATAACTCCATGCAAATACATTTACAAATGCTAATAAAAACCAAAAACAATAACACAAAAAATTTATCAGCAACAATGGCAGAAAGAGAAATCACACAGGAAGAGAACCATGAGACACAAAAATGCAAATAGTGGAAAGTGCAGAAACCAAGCAAAAAAATGATGAAATCACGAAGAAAACAGTGATGTAGCGTCATGCCCCATTTAAGCGTTTCTCACCCTTCTGAACAAAATGGCTGGGAGAGGGCATGTGATTGGCTATGCCCAAATGCCCTCCTCATCATCCTATTGGTTGAAAATGAGTGCAGGTTTAATCCACGGCAGCATGGGATTAAAGAAAAAAGTTATTAGTGGGAGAGAGAGAGAGATTGTTACTATATCGAACAGTTTGCCTTCGACAGACATGCAATGAAAAAAAATGACATAACACAATGCCAGAGCTGTGAATCCGTGCAATGAATCAAAACTAAATCTAAGCTGAAAAAACACAAAATGTCAAGTCAAAGAGCAAGACACCACTTTCCCAATAATTTTTCAGTCTCTCGACGGAGGGTTAGGGTTGATTAGTTAGTCACTGAACCGGAGTGAAACCGATCATTAAACGCAACTGCTTTCAGCCCTAAAAAGCGGATGGCTGTGCTTAAACAAGGCTGAAACCATAGTTGTATGAGCCTGAAATGAGTAACACACGTGGCCTTCACCCCGTCAGGCTGGGTAGCTGTGGAAAATATCTGCAATGAATGCGTTTGTCGCTCTCAGTTCTGCAGTCGGCATGTTTGGGTGATAACAGTGCGATTCTGAGATATGGGCCTCAGGTGTTCTATTTCAGGAAATATGTAAGTTAGATGAGGTTTTCATGGCAATTGGTAAACAACCGAGGTAAAGGCTTTGTGACGGCCAAGGAGCTGCTAGTAAGTGTGTGTGTGTGCGTGTGTGTGTGTGTGCGTAAGTTCCAATATTCCTTTCATCGATTGTGTTTTGAGCTTGTAATACGGGAATCTATACAGTTATTGTTAAAAGATGGCTTTCTTTCACCATGTGAATCAGAATTCAACGCTTGAACTGGATTATTCCAGGAGTCCATGAACAGGTAATGACACACTATGTTTAGTGCATTAAGTCATGTCATAACAACCATTTGCACTTCCTGGGAGATCTGGGACTTGGGAATGCTAGCCTTCTCTTTGAATTTCACTCACTATTCATCCTTTATCTAGTCAATTCTTTCCCTTTTTTCTCCGTATGAACTAATTCCTGTTGGACAGCCATCCAGAGCATAGAGGCTTAAGGCAAAGAAATCCAATGTTTAAAACCAACAAAGAACAAAGCCGGTCAAATCTTCCAGAATCGTTCGGTGTGACCAAAGTATTCTAAGAAAAACACTGAGGGAAGTGCATGTGTATGTTCATGAATGAGCTTTATTGGCAGCCCAATACAGAACGATACACAAATTCGAGCTGTGGATACTGTACGGTACTGGATGAAAATGTAATTTCCTGTTGTTTTCATTTGGTGGTGCAGTGGCTTCTTTATAATTCACAATAAGGTCTTCAGGGCCTCAAGAGATGTCCCCAAAACCTACGCATTAAACATAAAAACATACACAACAAACTGCGACTGTCTCACCTGATCTGGAGAAGGTTTGTGATTGGTCTGGTCAGAATTGGAGGCTTTAAGGTGGTCATCCTCGTAGTTATCAGCCATCAGCTTCATTCGGTTCTGCGTCTACAAAAGATACAGCTCAACGTTAATGCCAAAACACACAAGCCGGCTCTAAGCCTGGTAGTCTTGGGACTCAAGTTATCAAATCTCAATCTCGGTCAATGCTGTTAGAAATGGAAATTTTATCTGTATGAACTCAATTACAAGCATTATAAGAAGTGATTCTGATATTCCTTTTGATAGACAGAGTATTAATTCGAGCCCTACAGCAAAAAGGGGATCACGTCGTATTCACGCAAGTTTCAGCTGTCAGCTGGAATGGATTTGAAAGAGAGCGACGGAGATCTTTTAAGCCCAGAGGAGAGGGGTGTGAAAAAGCAATAACACAGAGAGACAGAGAGAGAATGGTGCAGATGTAGAGAATAGAACAAAACACCAGGTTGTCTAAAATATAAACACATCATGCACACCCGCCCTCTGCTCGATACAGGAGACGTCCAAACCTCTGTGTGCTGAAACTGACACGTATTTTAACAACTGCCCCAAGGTTTCTGTGTCTGACCACCTTGTAGATTTGAAGTGCGTCTGTTGGTGCCGTGGGCTTGTGGTTAGAATGCATGTTCTGACACATTGAGCTATGGTGATTATATGGGTTACGTTTCTTTGAATCCTCCCATCACTTCCTTAAGTCTCTCTAATCTTGCTCCTTGTTTTTATCAGTCCTTAAAAACACTGTTTGACTAACTCGAGGTTTGCAAAGGCATCACATGACATCATTTCATGTCTGGTAAATGTCACGTACACTTATAAACACTTGTGAAAGTTCACCCAAAAGTTGATATATGTAACTTTCTTGCTTCTGCAGAACACATCTAACCAACAAGAATGTTGGTTACCAAATAACACATGCGCCCATTGATTTCCATTTTAACCATTGAGACATGGTGTGCAGATGTCTTAATACAAAAGTCTTCACCCAAATAAATGTTTTAAAGGTCAGTATAAAAGTATTTTATTTATACAATATAGAACAGTGTGTCATTAGAAAATATAAGTCAACATTGTACATCTAATTCCAGCGAGATACCTCATACCTAGAGATCTGGTGTTATCATTTATCTAGTCTGAAAAAAAGAGAGAAAAACTTTAACAGACTAAATCCAGAAGTCCTGTTCAAGACATTTCAAGACACTTCCTGTCAAACTAAAGTAATTAAGAAAGTATCTTCACAATCTAGCATAGTAGAATTCTCCCTGGTTTATAACAAATAATGACAAAATAAATATTTTCTAATGAACAACTACTGCAAATCATCTAAATACTGACTCAAACCATTGAACCAAAGCAAGTACTGACTTGCCTTAGCCTTTTTTAAACCTTAAAATATCTTCTTGTAATTTACAATTTAAAAGCATAAGGAAACAAGAAAGATGCTAAGACTAAATGAATCTATTAAAGTAGAGTCTCACACACAGACCAATATTATGGTAATCTTGAGTACCTGTTGTACAGGATCGTATTGATCATATTTCCGAAAAGTATTTAGCTCACTTATATTTACAAAAGACAGATACAGCTTGACCACTGTTTTTTGGAAAAAGAAGATACTATGTCATGCCCTTAGCTCGGTTTTTAACAAGTGGAGTACATTGAAAATAAGAGCTCATCATGTTTAACAGTCTAAAGCAATTATAGTGCATGAAACAGTGTGATATTTCTCCTTTAAACATTACGTATGAATAAAACTGTGCCCACACCGCATTCTTCCGGATTCGTCAATTTGTTCCCTGCCTGCTCCCTGACCAGAATGTGATGGTTGGGCTACTTCTGTTTGGTTTTCTCACCCGCTTTCCTGCAACCCCGGTGCCCCTCAGTTACAGTAATAAACACAGCATTAACTGGCCAGCGTTGAATCTAAATGGGCCGGGGTCGCTGCGCTCCGCTGGGTCAGAATTGTGTCAATGTAAGTGGTCTGGTTGAGAGTCGGCGTCCTAATGGGGCGAGTGAGCCGATAGGCCATAAGCCAGTTGGGGGTTCTATCCTGTTTAACGAAAATAAAAGTTTGGAGGGCTGCCATCAACACCGCGTCCCACAAACACAGAACATTTTCTCTGGCTCCTACATATACCAAAAAGCCAATTGCCCAGTGGACATTTTAAAGAAACAGCTCAACCAAAGATAAAAATAAGAACAAATTTTACATTGGGTGAAGTATTTCTTCAAGGCACAGGATGTATTTTGGGCCAAATGCACGTCTGCACTAACCACGTACATGGGACGAAAACGTCCACAAAACACCCACAACATCAACATAACGCCTTCTACTGGCTGCCTATATTTTTCATGTAGGCAGGGCTTGTTTTCTACCTGTTAACAAGCCACTTAGTCAGAGGTTAAATAAAAACACTGAGCAAACAACCCCTGAGAAGCTCGCAGACACCCTGTACTCAACAACCCCACAGTCTCTCGCTCTGCCCTACAGAAGACACAGTCAAAACGTGGAGGAAGAGGACTGTGGGCGGAGGGGAAGCCATTATAGCCCCCCGAAAAAAATGCAACATTTCAGATCAACTGTCACTACCTCACAAGGAAGAAAATACCCCATTCAAGACAATTTGTTCCACATGCTCAACTAGGGAGTGTGAAGGATTCGGGCGAGGGTTCGGAAAGTCAGACTTAAGCTCTCTAGTTTTCTAACATGTAAATCCCCGAATGGGTAAAGAGCGCTCAAACACTGACGCGAAAGGGGAAAATGAATTAGTCGGTTTCGCTAACAAGAGGCCGTCCGGCTTTCCTGGAGCGAATGCACATCGTATGTTTCCTCTCCTGAAAAGACGAAACATGCAGGCTGAAAAAATAAACTGTGAAAACAAACAGTTTGCCTTGAAGCTGTAAGATTTTGGGGCCTGGGGCCGGACAGAACCTACAGAGGACTCACTGTAGGTGGATATTCCAGTCACTTACTGGAGTGAAAAGCTCATTTGGAAAGCAAAAGAAAATATTTATACATATAGATGCAATCGCAGAGGTTTGGACGTAATCTTGTTTCTGTCATTGAGATGGACTGATAGTAAAGCAAGGGAAATAATAATAAAAATTATGTCATTGGTAACCCACCCTAATGTTATTTAAAACGTAAGGATTTTGCCCTTCATAAAATCTTAAGATGTTTAAAATCGGATTGTTTTCATAAAACAACAAGACAAAGATGAAAAGACAACATAGTTACAAAAAAACAAAAACAAACGTAGACTTTAAAATTCGTAACATTACACTGTACAACAGTTTTGCATTAAAATAAAAACCTTTTGCCATCTACTGTAAATCTAATAGTATAATTTAAACTCAAAGTTTCTTTACAAAAACACATAAATCGTTAATGTACATATCTTATGCGATAGTTAAACATTACAAAATTTCTCTTGAGGCACCATGTCTGAATATGTACAACTTAACAGCAAGTTTATCAGTAATTATTGTTGGTTATTTTGTATTCCAAACGATATTCAATCATTTTTTTATTTTTAACATTAATGATTTTAACAATCATTGTTTCTTCTCTTTCTTGCAAATGTGTAAAAGAGGAACAGCGTTAATATTCTTCCTCCCCATTTTGCTCTACAACAGAAAAAAGCGTATCATTTTTCATTCAGTCAACCTGAGGAACCTTCTCGGGGTTAATAAAATGATTTATGAAGCAATACAGCAAATCTGCCATAATTTTCCTAAAACATGTCAGTGTAGCTTAAACATAACTATACAGAGTTCTCTCTGCCTCCCCTCCAGGGGTGACCGGCTCCAACCCACTGAGAATGAAAACAGAGAGATGATTTTCAAAGAGGACTGCAACCGCTCACTGCGAACTGTCAAACTCACATCTCTGTTTGGAAAACAGGTGAGGGCCGCTATACAGTCGCCACTCTCCGAGCGGAAGAGGCCCTCTGCAAAGAGATAAACTCATTCCAGAGGACAAGACCAAAGTGAGCCAATGGAGAGGAGACAAATTGCTACAAATGTCCATGTGTGGCCTTCGACCCCTGTCGATGATCTAGCCTGTGACATCATGGACCTTACGTGAGCAGGAGCACGATTTACTTTGGCGGAGCATCCGACCTTCGCGCGATTCTCAGACACCCTTTGAAAACACAGTAGGGACAGTGAAAGGGCAGCAAGAGGGAATCTCAGGGATGTTAGGGTTGAAAGAAGGAAAAGGGTCCACGGGGAGACGTTCGTGTATGTATGTGAGGAGCGGGAAGTGTGGGTAAGCGTTTAAGGAAACCGGATCTCCTCAAAGGGTATCTGAAGAGCCAATCCCAGATGGCTCCATATGTGAACCATAAACCAAAGACGAAAGAAAAGGTGGCGGAGATGGTGGGGTAGATAGCATGTACTGAGATACGTTATCATAGTATTTGATGTTTCAAAATATTTTTTGTGTTGTATAATCATTGTTTTATCTTTATGTAAATTCTAACCATTAAAAGTTAAATAATATAACTTAATAACATATAGTTATGGGAGTCCTATCCCTAGAGTAAAAAAGTAAATAAATCCAAAACAAATGTCTTAAGGACAATTTTTATTCACCACTGTGTTTAGTGACTAAACATACTGTAGAAACACAAAGACATAATCACAAATTTACAGCTGTAATTGAGGCTTTCCCAGTTATGTAATTATTGCACCCATAATTCCAAACTCGATTAATTTTTGATTAATTGTGCAGCCCCACTTTGAGTCTCTCGTGCCCTAAACAAATGTAACAAAGTAACAGTTTTTGGTTCATTTCCAGTTGGACACGAATGAAACTAATGACTTGCAGTTCAGAAAGTGAGTTAGATGAATTCCATAACCGCTTTGAGTAATTCATCTCCACGCTGTCCGTTTCGTGCTGTAGCTTCAGTCGTAACGCAGCAGACATTCAGACATTTCTACTCTGGTGTCCCGTAACCAATGGTTTCCGACATTTAAGAAAATGGAAATACTCTGTTCCCAAGCTTAAGTTCAAGGGGGTCGGACACCGGGAGAACAGAAGGTTGGGAAGGAATGCAAAAAGAGAACAAAATGTGCAGGCTAGCGGGCTAACAAGCAGACGGGTAAGCGAGACCCGTTAAGAAGCCCTCCTTAATTGTAGGAGCCCCTTACATCCATGTGTAATAAAATTTACCGTGAAACAAGATCCCTGTCTGAGTGGCTTATGGCGATGGAACTGCTGTGTGTTTGTGTATTTGTGTGTGTAGAGGCGGTTCAGGAATCCGACATATGGGTCTTTTTCTCTATTTTCTTCCAAATTCCTTCAGCTACAGGCAGCGATATGGACTTGATAAAGTCGAGCGGATGGGGGAACACACACTAAGCCCTGTTGCCTGAGAATGCTACACCATTTACAAAAATGCTTGGTTTACTGCCGGCGGCATCGAAAAGCACGGAGCGGGAATGCTTCTAAGTGTCACATTTCCCTGCCTTCTATGCATCACTTATCTGTAGAATTTTCACTATGTCTTTTATTCTCTCACTCACTTTTTTGTACTTTCTTAATGTTCTCCCTTTCACAGTAATTGTTGGAAATGCTGACCTCTATCCGTTGGTTTCCATCCCAACTGGACTTGGATTCATTTTTACATGTCTGCAATGATCGAGTCTCTTGACTCCCACCCTGGTCGTATACAGCTTGAAAATGCTGATGTGATGCCTACATACAAGAAAAAGTTAAAATTGATAAAAATGCTGAGTCGTCATTACAATACTATTCTGTGCTTTGTTAAGTGCCGTTTTTGGAGCTTAAAATTAGTGTCAAGAAAGGGAAAGAATGGCAGGCACTGACCATTCCACAGGCCTACAACGCACACAAATTCCTCTCTGTTTTAATAAAATCTTGGGGACAAACTGCAAAAAAAAAAAAGAAAGAATTTTTGTTAGATTTTCTAATTTTAATTGTTTCTGGTTGGAGATGTTCCGAAGAAACCAAATTTTAAAATTACAATAATGACATATTGACTGTATTTAAAGAAATGGTAAAAACTGTGATTGTGTTCCATTTTGATAAACAAAGTTTTTGAGTTGTATAGAAAAAAATATCAAAAAGCATTAAAATATAAAGTTTTATGAAAATACTAATTTGGGCTAAGATAACGATACAATGTAAGTAGCAATATGATGTCATTTCTATTTTTTTAACAGTTAACATGAAATAACAATTAACAATACCTGAGGATAAATACTCAATAAAAACATTAACTGGTTTTGTTTTGATACAATGGAAGTAATTGAATGCCACTGTTTGGCAGGTGTTTATTTAATATTTAATGTTTATAGAAATATATTAAATATATTTTTAAATATCTGCTTTTGTGTTCTGCGGAAAGAAGAAAGTCATGCAGGTTTGAAAGAACAAAAGGGTGAACTATTACTTCAATGCTCTGGTTTAATGTTACCAAATGAAACCTATAAATATCTGTAAACAAAATAACAATATCTTTTCTCTTCAAGACAACATTAACGCACACATGCTTTTTAAACCTTTTGCCTTCACTTGTAAACTTAAGTATGTGTATAAAGTTAAGCATTGTTTAATTACAGCTGGTCTCATCTGTTAACATTAGATCTCTTCCCGGCATTCTTCGACTCAGCTCTAAATGGCTCTTAACTGTGTGTTTTAACACACACGCACAGACGCACGCACGCACGCACAGACGCACGCACGCACGCACACACACATACACACACACACACACACACTCACTTCCCTGTTTGTTTTAATGTGAACCACATGTTTCTCAAAGGTATGCCATTACCTGAACCTGCAAGCTGCTTTTTGGCCTTCTTGCCACTTTTATTGATAAAAACAGTATAAACAGAAGAAGAAATAATGAGACAAGGGGAAAATAAGATCTGGAGGGCATATACAAGTCAGACTTAAACTTTCTTATTCCACTTAAGCACCTAGGTCAACCATAAAAGCAAATGCACTAGCTAAAGACAACTGTAACAATGACTCATACCTTGTGCAATTCTACATCCATTTACACAAGAAGGTCACACCACAAACCAGTATACCAGTTATAAACCAGTAAAAAAAAAAAAATTCTCAAAGTGTTGGAATAAGCGTGTGCACATTGTGTGATATTTAATGGCGAGGAAAAAATGACATATAGTCGAAAGAAGGACTTAAAATTGGGTGCTCTGTCATGGTCTTTTTCAAGACCATTAAAAGTAATTACAAAGTTTTAGAAGTCACTAAAGAGGCCAAGACATCAAACGCAAAGATAACACAAATACAGTCCCAGATCCCTGCATGAATAACACAGGGAAAGATAAGCATGACAGAGAGGATTCTGTACTGCTCCTGTGATTGTGAGCTGTAGCGCTTCCAGTTTTAAAGACCGGGGATTTAAATCCAACAGAGAAGATAACTGGGAAATGGGTGGAAACAGAATTCTCTCTCTCTGTTCTGCATGCACAGGGAAAGCAAACAGACTTTGCTAGACTATATATATATAAATATATATATATATATATATATATATATATATATATATATATGTATATGTATATATATATATATATATATATATATATATATATATATGTATATATATATGTATATATATATGTATATACATACATACATAAGAGTGTGCCGGAAGGAATTGTGAATGTAGATGTCCAAACATTCTTTGCCATTAACTGTAATAAAATGTGAGATTAACATATGAAGATAAACACTGAAACTGATAAAATCGCCCACACAAAGATCTGAGCTCACCATCAGCGTGGAATAACATAGACATTTTTATGTGATTTGTAGACATAAAGACTACATCTATTACAACCTGCAATGCGTTCAGTGTACTATAGGCCGAAAATGGTAAAACCAAATTATTTTCCATTTGTTTCAAGCACCTTGGGGATGTTGCCAAAGACCATTTTCTAAGTTTCTTTGCAGAGAGAGAGAGAGAGAGAGAGAGAGAGAGAGAGAGAGAGAGAGAGAGAGAGAGAGAGAGAGAGAGAGAGAGAGAGAGAGAGAGAGAGAGAGAGAGAGAGAGAGAGAGAGAGAGAGAGAGAGAGAGAGAGAGAGAGAGAGAGAGAGAGAGAGAGAGAGAGAGAGAGAGAGAGAAAGAGAGAGAGAGAGAGAGAGAGAGAGAGAGAGAGAGAGAGAGAGAGAGAGAGAGAGAGATCATAATTCAAAATCCTACCTTAATCAGTTTTATTGAATCAACGTATTACCAGCTACAGCTCAATCCTATAAAAAGCTGCTGCCTTACAGGCAAAAAAACTTCCTAAAAATATTAATTTGTCTAACCGAACAATAATAACATCATAAAACATTCTACACATTCAGAGATGCAGTGGAAAATGTCCATTTCCTCCACAAACGTCCCACTTTGGACAAGCCGGACACCCACAGGCCTTTTTCAAACAGCCATTTAGCGGCTTGTGTTTTCCAAAAACACGGCAACTCTTTTTGCCTAAACGAGCAGAGAGAGTTGCATCGGATCCAAGACAAATCCAGTTGGGGATGGGTCTGTAAGCCGCGATCCTTCGTGGCAAGCCCCCTCCGTTCGAGCCCACCGTCTCTGTGGTTCCGTGCTCGAACTTGCCGCGAGACCTTCTTCAAAACATCCTGTAATGAATCGAGGGCTTGTTGATGTTTTTGTTTGTGTGTGTTTTTTCACTTGTTTTTCTGGAATTGGTTCTCTCTTTCCCCGTCATTGGCTGCGGGGCGCTGAGCTCTAATTTAAGCTCTGTGATCAGTTTGTCCACAGCAGGGATGTGAGGCGCCTGGAGCTCTGGCCCTGCAACAAAACATCAGCCTTCTGAACCCAATAAAGGTATGCTTTCAAACACCACTTGGTGGCCTTGCACCGGGTTCACAAACACGTGCTCGTGCGCACACACAAGTTCAATTTATTCCAACTGTCCACAATGCGGTGGCCTTGGCAACGATTTGCCGCTTTCACATTTTAAGTCCATTCGTGGGTTGTTCCGAGACAAAGCGGTTTTGTTCCTCTGAGGGGTGCCCAAACCACGTCTCTGCTGACAACAGCAGGCCGGGTTAGCTCTTTGAATTGGCACTGCTTCCGATCCTAATGCCCGTCGTGCCCGGTGCCATGTGAGGACTCGGCAGAGGCGGCATAGCAGGTAATGAGAGAGAGACGCACCGACCCAAATCTACAGTTTCGAGGGGATGGAATTACCAACACCATTCCAGCACTTGTGGGAACTAACACTAACACTCAATCTGCGGTTAGAGAACTACAACCAGACTTTTTAACACCGTCCCAGAGGACCTGCAAACTGTAATTGGACTGAATCACTCTGGGTCATCTGCCTAAGAAGCGGATGGGGTTTAGTCATCAGATACATTGGTTGAAAGGAACAGGAGACCAAAACTGCAACTCTGGTATTCGTAAAGCAAAAGGGTAATGAACTTTACCGAAATTGTCAGTTTAAATATCATTTCCCTCTGTACATCTCAATTTTCTCAAGTAGATGAGTACAAACGTCTGGATACATCAGACTCTGGAGGGAATGGGTGATTTTGACAGCTTGGCATGCCCTTAATCTCTGTCTAAAATGAATACTTATTTGATCATTGTCATATTTTTCATTATCGGGCAACACATTCACATCTAGAGAAAACACTGACATTTTTAAGGGTATTGCGTCGTATTTTCTTCCATACTGCTGAGAAATTGTTCAATGGTTACCGGGAGTGTGCCTTTTCAAAACGATAACAAATTTGGTCATTGTGAAATCGACATTTACACCCAAATGGTAATTAATCTACATGGATCGGAACCCAAAGCCCAAATTGTACCAATAAACTGCCTAAATCATCTGGATTCAGTCAGACTCCTTGTCAATAAAGCGCTGTTTGTGTGCTTGTCACTGTGTGTGTGACTTCAATCAAACCCAGCAGATGTATTTTTATATGGGCGAGTTGTTCATTCCAGTGTTTTATGTTGCTTCATAAAATCTTATATTGAAAGAGACTGTGTTGATAAACAGGTTTATAGTGCATTTACAATGTGTTTCCTGCTGAGTTCAGCATGTAAGGCTGCAAAAATAGACTCGGTGCTGAAACTATCTTCAGTGCCGCTCTGATCCGTTCACACCGCATGTGTGAAGGCAGTAACCTGTTAAAGAACATGCACCATTCGTGTGCCGCAGACAAAGGATGTGTGAACCAAGTCTGGAACTGTTTATCTACGATGGGCTGCGTAACGCCAGCAAAAGTGCAATCAGGTTTTGTATCAGTTAAAGTACAATCATTTAAAGCACATACAAAATATTTCAACATTCAAACATACAGACAGAGCTAACACACTTAAAGCCTTATAAAACACTCATGCTGACATCAGAGAGCAGCGACCCCAAACACATGCTCCCACACATGCGTGTACTCTGACATACGGTTAACAAGGGAAAAGTCAGGAAGTCTCTGCTGTGATCCATCAGGAGCTTGAGAATTATGATGGAAGAGGGGGTTGGGTTTAGGGGTGGTTACCACACTAACCATTCTACACCTTTCCACAGCATACAGAGAGCTCACTGTGCCGGCCAGGCCACCGAGGTGTCATAAAGATTTCAAATATGAAAACTAGGATGAGTAATGGTCTGAATCATGCTCCTCGATAATAGTGTGGATTAATGCAGCCTCTTCAGACCGTGCTAGGGCAGGGATGATAAACTTTATAACATATCAAATATTTTTTGGATGTTGTGGGAGGGTTTCTCTGCAGATTCTGAGCCAGGACTGCTTTAAAATGGCAACTTTGGGCGCGGGGTACTCAGAAGGTCTGCAGTAGATGTTTGCGTTGTCTGCCTCCCACACCAGCTGCTGTTCTTGCAGTAATAACACGTTAATAACTCAGTCGTAAGATGGTAATAACTCAAATATGCTAATTAAATTTGGGTTGTTTGAGTGACAGAGGCTGAATATACTGCACATTAGATTCAACACACTTAGATGCTAATGTGGGCAATAATTGTTTGCAACAGTAACCTGTGATTTGTCAGTTAACGTAAAAAAATCCTGAATGCTCAGATTACTTACATGAACATAAATTTTAAGCCTTAAAATCCACAAAGCTGTGGATCAAAATGTCAAAAGGAAACATTTTCTTCACCCTAACCTTTAATCTGCAACTATAAGTCAAAAGTTTGGACACAACCTAGCAAATTTATGTTTGCAGTAATCCCAAAACCCTTTGATTTACATGTAAATCTCTAGACAAATATAATTCATGTCTATGTACGTAGTCTAAGAATGAAAGATTTGACTTTTCTGGTCACTAATACCTGTAAACCTCATACTTCAATGCTTTTATTGACTTTATTAGCATTACAAAATGTGTGAAATGGGAATAATAAAGAATCAACAGATTTGTCAAATCTTAACAGGCAGTATACACAGTTCTATCGTTTCAGTACCAAAAATGATCTCTTCCCATCTAGCGTGATCTAAACATAAACCACCAGCCGCCACAGCTAATTGTGACATCAATGAACCATGTGATGGCAGTGGGGAGCAATTGCCACCCTGGCGTTAAATCTGCGGACTTCACAAGTTTTAAAAACCAACTCCTGTGCTTCACAGTGACACGCTGTTTCACTTTCTCAAGCCTGCTAATAAAACCTGGGCAGCACATCAGAGCCGGTCTATGTCAAGGCGCGCAATGGAGATTTATGGACAGAGAAAAGATGTAGAGAGCACATCACCGCGCATCAAAAGACGGTCACCAGGGCATGGGTCCTATTTTTACACCATCATCAACACCGAGGTTGACAGACACACAGAGGGAGACCAGAGGAAACAAAAAGAAGAGGGAACAAAGAGAAATACATCAGATCTTGCTTAGGAGTTATGAAAAAACAGAAAGATGTTGTCATGCTTATTTTCTCCTGTCTTTCAATTTCTAAAGCACTTCAAATATCTGAATCACACAGAGCCGGCTGTTGGTTATGCATCATTTTGTCAGACATCAAAAAATCCCATCTGCTATTTGTCTAGAATATATCATTTAAAATGTAATGATGGGCTCCATTTATCTCCCGCTCAGTACATCTAAACCTGTTCCTATTTAAAAAATTAAAACAAGATTGGCAATGTGATCTTAAATAAATTAGTTTGCACATACATTTTTAGAAACTTTTTGTATATTTTATTTTTAAATGTATTTTTATATTTTTATTTTTAAATCACAGCCGTTTAGAAAACATATTGTTTGCATATCAGATACCAACAGTTTTGAAATTATATTCTGGTTGCGCTTATCAAACACACAAACCCAGTGACTGCCAAAATGCCTTCTTTTGCAATGCTGTTGATAGATAAAAACCAGTGCAGAAAAAGATCATCAGAATATGTTTCCTCATTTGATTCACTATCACATCACACTTGTTTAAAATATGTGTACGGCAAAACACCATTTTCCCTTTTTCCAACAAGACTTGACAAGCACGATGAGAATTTCTCCTCCTACAAACCATTATCAGCACTGCATCTGTCTCTTCAAAAAGCAAAAGAAAAACACTCCATTCATGTACCACTATGTCACACTCTTCTCCCGTCAATCACATCCAATGACCCTGATCCCCAACCATGATCCAGAAGCTGCAACAGTAGACAACCTTCGCCCATCCCCGGGGCCACGCAAACACCTTCAGGCCTAAATCTACTATTCTCCATCTATCTCCTAATGATTATAAATGAGCATTGAGATTATGAATGATAATTGATTTTGAATAGCTTCCATATGCGTGCCAAGAGTCCTTTTTTAAAAACGGACCGGAAAAACAAAGATGGGCAAATTAAGGGTCCTTAACCTTTTTCCGGACTCCTTGTTAACTCCGACCCGGTTAAACTGCCCAAAATAGCTGATTTAGGACCACCGGGTGTAACCCCTAGAACTGACCCAAACCATTAGGATGTCAGGAGAGCAACCGGCCCTTAACCACATTCCCCCCCGCTGTGATTGACAGTGCGCAGCAGGGGCCGGCGGGCTGCCCTCCTGATCTCAGGGCTGCGGGTGAGAGTTGAGCCCCACAGCTATCTGCACTACTGACACCCATTTCCTGTGGAATGCTGCAGCTATGTGACGCGCTGATAGCCTGTCATTCAGAGAAAGTGCAAGAGAGGGGTGTTTTTCGAAACTGCTTGCGTGTTTGTGTGTACGCATGCATCCATGAGCATGAATGGAGCTATGTGCGGATGTGCGTTTGTTTGTTTTTCCGTGGGTGCTTTGTGTATATATGCGCAAAGGCGGTTTGTATTTGAAGTTTGTGAGCGTAATGCGTGAATGAATGCTATGTGTGTGTGTGTTAAGGGTCTCATCTGCATGCACAGGCACTAGTCTGTGTATTTCAGTTAGCGTGCATGTATGTGCAGGTGGTTTGTGGGAAGGTAAGGGCGGAGTCAAGTAATCCTAAAATCGCCCTTCTTGTCGGGTCTGCGGCGGGACATCTGCACAGAGTTTGTATCTCTAAACTCTGGGTCTTGGTTAAATTTTCCCAAAATTTTGTAGCCTCTCCTTGAACTGCAATAGAGCTTTGCGGAGTAGGCCGCAAATTACGACTGCTCTTCTGAAGGTCAGCTGGTTACTGATACTATGAACACACCATAAGGATATCCTGTCTGATCTTATATTTCTGCGCAATCACTCCCAGCTTAACAGAATATTCCGGGTTATTGTCAACCTAACGTCTGTAGACAGCATCTGCAGCGTGCTTTTGATTATGACACATGATAACTTTGACCTGTCCCCTAGAAAAACAAACATGAAGTGGATATACAGTAACACACTCACAGCATAAGTCTGCACTCAAAAAAACAACTAAAAAAATTACACAAAAAAATTACATTTTAAAGCTTTGAAATTCATTAAATATACTAATTGTTGTGTATAATTATGTAAAAATACGTAATACTGATTAACTTTAAAGTTCCACTAGAATTCATTAAAAATATTGAGTGTGTACTACAACAGAGCAATATTTGTTAAAACATATTTTTAAAATATTAAAAAAATTAAATAACATTGTTAAATTTAAGAGAAATTAACTGTGGGATTTTTAATCAATGTCCCACTGAAAAGAAATATAAATGTTTTAATTAAAAGATTTCACAAAGTGTATATAACTTTTAATATTGTATTATTTACTAAGCTACATTAATAATTTTTAGGCAGGTCAAAGGGTTTTAAAAAATAAAGTTATTTAATACAGTTTTTTTATTTGTCGATAAACTATATATATAAAAATAGAAATTCCTTAGTCATTAAATATAATCTTAACACCAATTTCTACTTGGATGAACTTCTGTATACACCTAATTCCGGTAAATAGAAGACAATAAAAATCTCCCATTGTGAGTCTGGGATGTAAATCTGGTGGCTGGTCTCACCTGCTGTTTGAGCTGGTGTACCAATCTGTCCTTCTCCCTTTTCAGAAGAGCCACCTCATCTTGAGTCTTTTTCTTCTTTGACGATGAGAGCTCCAGAAGAGCAATGTTGGCATCCTTCTCACTAATGGCTGCCAACAAAGCCTCCTGCCTGTTTGGAAGACCAAATACAAACAATTAGTATTCTGATGGCTTAAGACGCTTGCTAAGATTGCAAAATCCCATTTCAGGTGTTCTAAATACTACTTTACATTTAGGCATTTATCATACACTTTTTTAAAGAATCGAAGGGACATAGCAAAGATAACAACAGGTTAAAAAAAGTACTATTATGAGTCATCAAGGTATACAAGGCAAGACAAAACCTTTTTCAAAGGAGAGAAAAAGGTCAATAATTTTTGTTTCTTTCCAACATCGAGGAACCAGTCCAGAAAAGGTACAAAAGATACCTTTCGATTTCCACAATAACTTTTCCTGTTTAACACTTGGAGCCATTTCAAAGCAGGTAAACTAATGTAACCAAAGGTCATTTTTGTAGCAGTTTGGCCAAAGTAACCCTTCTAAATGTACAAAAAAAAACTTAGCAAACCTTTCGACTCTGCATTATTTATATCCAGTATTATATTATATAGATTTAATAATGCAAAGCATGCTGGGATCCTTCCATTCTATTTAAAATTTGTGCAAAATCACCCAATCGCAGCAAAATGATGTTATTTTTTGGAACAGGTTCTATTCCTTAAAATGGTGCTGACAGCGGGCGCAAGTTCTGGAACAGAGTGCGTCTCTTTTAGAACGAAAGACTACACTCTTCATTTTCGTCTCAAGCTCTCTGCGAATGTACTTTTTCTCTTATCGTTTTCCCAATCGCTGGCAAACTCAGTTTCTTTCTGTCAGTCTCCTCAAAGGAACTTGCTGACCTGATTCTATCCAGAGTGACATCACAGCTCTAGAAAGAAGCGTATGTACCTGACATCAGTATGCTTCTGTTTCTTTTCCTCTCACACAAACACAGTATAGCGTGATGCTCACAGTCTGCCATACCAATCTTAATTCAGCCATTTCGAATAAAAACGAAAGAGAGATGTGATGTATCCCACAAGCACACAGGCCACCCAGGACTGTTCAAACCACCGCGTCCTGGCACAAACTAATAAAACGAAGCTGGTGATGTTCCAGGACCTTTTGAGTACTAACATGTCCTGTCAGAGAGGCCTTTAAAGACACTGACCTTCTGACTAGCCGTATTCATTGTGGTCAGGCTCAGACCACAGACGGCAGCTGCCCCTGAGGTGAGTCAGTTTACTTAGGGCAAAAAGAACTTCCTCTTGAGCTCCATAACCTCTCGGGCTAGTCCCGAAGAGCCCTTGTGCATGTGTCCGGCCAAAACCCATGAGGATGGCAAAAACTAAAAATAAAATCAAAGGGAAGGATTAGGTGAAAATATGAGATGAGCACTGGCAGAGATGACGGGCAGGCAAAAGGATGATGTGTGCTGAGGAGTCCAGCATGAGAACTTTCACACATCCAGGTGCTCACGATAATACACAGTCTTTAATAACCTAATAATGAGGGAAATATAGATGCTGATCTAAAGCAGAAGAAAAGATTTCTGACTTCATCCGTGTCTAAAGTTTTCCGATATTTGACGCATTTGTCCCTTCAGATTAATCTTTCAACAAGAATAGAATTTTTCCTCTGTGACCTCATCCTTCCCATACACTTGGTATATCAATAGCACCAGGCTTGGGCGATCACAGGAAGGAAAATGCCCGGGTCACAGGAAGCACTAAATACAATCCTCCCAATATATTTACATCAAAATATGTCTAATTAAAAAATCCATTTATTTAAAAGCTAAAATGGAAAAGAAAGAGACAAAATAAAAAAAGGCATTCACTGAAAAAATTGGTTGTCTGAACACGAGTGGAACATAATTTCTCTTAAAATTGTTGAAGTTTGAGAAAAAAATTATGTTAAAACACTTATTTAATTCGTCTGGAACCGACGTACATTATTATGTATTTACAAATTAATTTATTCAGTGTTTTAAAAAGTTACACAAACACACTTTGAAAGTGTTTTTTTATGTTCCGTACAGTATAATTTTAGAATACATTAATTTTACTATACTGTTGATATAATTATTTTGTTAAAATGTAATTTACAAAAAAATCCACATCCATATTAGTGAATATTTAATTTCTAAGAGCACACTTTGTTTACACTTAGATCCCTTTCTAGGCAGCTCTTTGTGCAGGACCATAGATAGCTCACTACCTCCAGGAAACAAACTTGGAGTATTCTGTCTACTAGATGAACACTGACACCAAACAGGATCTTATCAGATGCACTGGAACACAATAGCTTCCCACACACATTTGTCCTTAGAGAGATAGGGAAGAGTCCATATTGATCACTGAGAGGTCAAGTGGCCAATCACCTCATCCCACAACAGAGCCAATCAGTAAGGAAACAGCCCATCAATCAATGCATGTCATCACTGCCCTCAACACTCAGTGGTCTCTTTCTTTAAAGATTTCCGTCACTTTGACCATCTCGCTTTTTTCTCTTCTCCGTCCTCCAATCGACCTAAAAATACATCACATCTCTCAGCTTTTTGGATCTATCGCTTTGTTTCTGAAGGGGCGTCACTGGAGATGATGAATAGCCAGGGGTGGAAAGAGGATGGTAGATTTACAGTGATGGTTACACAGGGATCACCATGTGAAATTCCAAGAATGGTCGTGTTGGAGTCTCAAAGCTTACTTAACACTGTGATTCCTCTTGCATGACATATGGCCGATGCAACTGACTGCAAAATTAGGAAGGAATGTTAAATGAATGCAGATCTAAGATTGACTACTTGCTTGCTACAGAGCTTGAGAAATGTAATATTCGCCTCAACCATGACCATTGAGATAAGATTCAAGGGTTTTCTGGGAACGCTTATGAATTGGGAGAAATGTGAGTTAAAGGTTGGACACCAATGTGAATTAGGAAATCGGGTAAACACTCCTGTTGTAGTACTTGAGACCAGTCTAAAGTTTTTTTTTTTTGATGGTCTTGTTCTTGTTTTGGCTCCAGATTCACAATCCAGATTTGTTACAAGACTAGTCAAGATCACAAGAGTGGGAATTGCATTGCATTTCTGGTGAATTGTCTGATCTATGTGTTATACATATGTGTAAGAAATTATTCTTCTCATTGGTTTCTTATGTTTTGTTACTCTTACTACCAGTAAGAAATGAATGAAAGATTGTCTGAAATGAATCTGTCAACAAAATTACTACATATATTTTTGTTAAGGTAATTCTTTATCTGTGGTCTTACATTTTTAACACCCATTGTTTTGTTAAAGGTCTTAGACATGCATTTATCTTATTTAAATATTTTTTAATTGTTGAAATTTTAACCTGCACAAAAATATTTTTCCATAGGTAGGTAAGAAAACATAAAGCATAATGTGCAATAAATCTTCATAGTTACTTCTGATATTTTTTTAAAATAACTTTTGGATGGTCTTGATTTGGTCTTGACCTCTCAAAATCTTAGTCTTGGTTTGGACACCCTTTGGTCTCTGTCTTGTCTTGGTCTTGGTTAAGGTGGTCTAGCTGACACAGTATTTAACCAATGAATTTCCTCTCCAATGGTTTGTGATCATGAAACATAGTTGTTTGCTACAAAAAAATAAATTAAATAGGTTTTCATCTTCCATTTTCCTAAATACCAAGTGTTGGAAATAACATTTATAATCCCAAATATGACAAGCCTGTTCATGGATGAAAAGAAAAGATACAAAAGTCGATTTATCTTTCATCTCCTCTGCCATTCATCTCTTCTCGTATCAAAACATTATAACACTCTAAAGTGCATGCCTAAAATTACACGGCTACTTTACGAGGAAAGATATATCCTCACCGTGAAAAAACCTGCTTCCATTTTACAGAAACCTATCCATGGAATATCTAAGCAATAATATAAAGGTCCACTGGCCTTTCCTTTAACACTTCTGTATTTGCACAGCACTGATTTGAAAGAGAGGAATTTGTAGGACACCATTAGCAGGAAGGGAAGAGTTCACAAAACGTTATCGGCGAAATCCATCAGCACTAAGTCCTACCTGATACTGGCTGATCTAGAGCATAAAAATAAAATACAGGCCAGTCGCGTTAAACAAACTGAGTGTTGGAGAAGCCCCAGCACATAAAAAAAATTAAAATAACCCCTAACTCTTCATCACTCGCTGGCCCGGAGCCACAAACTGGCTTTCTAGGCCTCTTTTTCCAAGCTTTGTGTGTGTGTGTGTGTGTGTGTGTGTGTGTGTGTGTGTGTGTGTGTGTGTGTGTGTGTGTGTGTGTGTGTGTGTGTGTGTGTGTGTGTGTGTGTGTGTGTGTGTGTGTGTGTGTGTGAGTGAGTGTGTGTGTGTGTGTGTGTGTGTGTGTGTGTGTGTGTGTGTGTGTGTGTGTGTGTGTGTGTGTGTGTGTGTGTGTGTGTGTGTGTGTGTGTGTGTGTGTGTTTAATGGAAGAGAGAGAAGTCTGCTTTGGGCTCTATGTACGGTGTGTTTCATGTTTAAGAGGTATGGAGATATATGCACTCGGTTAGGCATTCACTGCTACCCAGGGCACGGAAGACCTTTGGTGGCTTCTTTAACAGCCCTTATAGGGGAGATACATCCGATGGTTTTTCGGAGTTGGTATAGGAGTTCTCTATGACATCCTTTGAGAGGGTCACAGTAAACATTTAAGTGAAACCTACAGTCTTGAGCCTAGAGCTAATATTGAATTTCTGTATTAAGTTCTAAAATATGAATTTATACTTCCTGAACAGAAATGGCTGTATTAATCTTGATTTATACAGAAATGAAAGTGCCCTAACAACACAAAACTGGAAAATGCCAGACTCATGTGCAGAATCATATTTGGCACCAGGGCTTTGACAACATGTCAATTTAAAGGGTTGAAGTCAAAGGACAGCCTTCGATGTAATCTTAAAGGAGGGGGTGGGGACAATTGTGTGTATTTTATACGAGATGTGCAATTTATTCACTATTGTCCTTCCAAACCTGTATGCAGAACACACAAGATGTGTTGTATGTATGTTGGTAATCAATCGCCATTAGCCCACATTCACATCCCCAGGACAAAACCACAGAGACATTTTACTAAATTTCTTCTTTTGAATAAAAAGTTGTGTAGGATGAAATGAGGATGAATATATGAGTGAATAAATGAGAAAAAAATTGATGAGAAGCTTTTTTTAAATTAGTATTACAATGATGTGAAGCTTTGTGGAGAATTTCAATAAAAAAATATTTTTTAAAAGGGGATTGTCCACAATGAGGAGGTCTCTCCAAAAACAGTGAAGGACTGATGTTTTACAATGTCTATAATTAGGTTATATAACACAGGTAGATATCCTAGACTGGCCTGGATTATTATTTGGTCTGTCTTTTCTTACACAAAGTGATCAGTAATCCAAATAAGACATGGAAATGACCTCACGCACACAAACACACACACATGCACACACACATGACCCCGTCACTGTCATATCACCCCTGCATTTATCAGCTGTTTCTAAGGCTGACAGGCCGACCTTAATTAGTGCTGATAGCAGCAGACCCGAAGGGTGGCCAGTACATCCCCGAGCCCAACACAAACACACCGCTCTCCCCTGCCTATCTCCACTGGGAACATACACACGCCTGGAGTGACAGCACCCAGCCATCTGGATCACATCAACTAGAGAGGCAGAGATAGAGAGAGAGAGAACGCTTAAGAGGAAAATGTAACTCTTGCTTAACCTAGAGCAGGGGTTGATGCCGAGTTTATGGAATTTACCAACACGCTCCATAAATTTCAGATTTCATAGACCTTTTTTAAAAGACCCATGAAATCCAAATTGGAGTTTTGAGTCCATGTCTGTTAGCTTTGAAGGCATGTCGAGCATTCCTGAAAGCTGAAAAAATGAACCTCTAGCAGTGATTAAAAATGCATTCTTTTCTGGAAAAACAGAGTAAGATTACGGATGACTCATCTTGCACTACACAGATAATCTTCCAATCAAATGTTATCTTGAATAAAAATGTCCTTTATTGTTCCTGACCAAGGCTTTGTTCATCGAGCAATTTTGTCATTACATTGAGAAACATTTTGCAACGACTTCCAATCACCTGATTGAAACCATTATGTAAGCACTTTCTTTGAAATGGCGTACATTCCCAAAACCGCAGGGGGTGGAAGTGGTGAAAATAGGAACAAGTAAACAATCTGCACTTTTCAGCATCCTGTATTTACCCTTGAAAACGTCTACACTAAATTTTCATGGCAAAAACAACGTTACAAACAAACCGTGGTTATACAGACAGACTCTTTGATGCGGCGGCTGGACAAGACAGCCTGAGCAGGTGGTGGAAGATGGGAAAAGCCGGTCAAGCAGTGACCACTTCAGATACGCTACGTAGAGCGTGACCGGGAACACGCATTTCTCAGCAGACCACTCCAACTCACCGGAGTCCACTCAACATGTTACCTGGGAAACAACAGGAAAGCTGCGGCGAGCAACACAGCTGGGACCTCTAAACAAACTTAACCATGGTGGGGAGGAGGAAGGCGAGGGAGGAGGGCAGAACTTACTTTCTGGGAAATTGAGCTCAGTTAGGAGTGGCACCTGCGGAAGCCATTATTGAAACAGATGGAGAAGTGGGAGGAAGATGCGTTAGGTCTGAGCAGAAGAGATTCGGGTACATCTGGGCTTACCGCTGGACACCATACGAGGGATTATGCCTGTCAATGTGACTTACAGCTAAAAGCAAGCTATCCATGGAACGTTCGAGCCACTGCAGTTTAAAGAAACATCCCAAAACCATTTCCCCCGTGACATGTCTGCAACCAAGATGATTTTAAAATGCTCAAGTGGATTAGTCAGATATGTTCTGCGGCTAGACAGCAAGCGGTTTTTCATTGTGACTAATGTAACCATGACAAAAGTTGTGACTTATTGGTGCACTGAAGCCTCTCTGATGTTTTATAATGTGGTGGCATGATGAACCTGACATGTGCACCCTGCAAGTTTTCCTGGTAAAAATAAGGTCACAGAGACAGCATCGTGCCACAATATAGATCAGGTGTAAACCCTTGGAGATGTTAAGCTAGTGAATGTAAGATGTTTCTCCACAAAAGGCCTTGCAGGACAGCTTGGCCTGTGGGGAACACATGAACCCATCTAGTTGTGTGTGGTCATCCTTATAATGCACACGCACGTTCTACTCGCCGGTACCGCAGAGCAGACAGAGCATGTTTTTTCCATTCTCGTCAACGTTTCTCTAAGCGTTAAAAAAAGAATTGACCAAAGACGGTTGGCGGGATGCTCCGGTTACGTCATCTGGTGAACGGATGAAAAGGTGGTTTCATAAACGCGGCCATTTATTGGATCGACAAAGACAGGAGGAGTGTACGGAGTAAGGCTACCACAGACCAAAATGAAGTGCCCTCAACCCCACTGGCCGCAACCCAATTACCATCACCACACTGAATGCAATAAAACAACTTGGGGCCCGCAAAGGCTGTGCCGGGCCAAAAGGTGCAGAGACATCCTCGAAATATAGGTCAAACTCAACAGTGCGCTATAAACTGAAGGGTGTGGCTCAGTCAAAATCTTATTTTAGCCTTTAAGAGATTTTTAGATTTTGTTTGTACCATGCATTCCTTTAACGGAAAACAATGCAGAACTAACACCATTATTTTGCAAACATAAGAAATGAGTAGTGAAGTAAAAGTTCTGGAGATTCCTGTACTATTTTCTGTAACCCTAAATGGCAACATAGGTTAAGTTTATTGCTAATGTCCGAATTTCTGTGCACAATATGATTCATGACACTGTGAACAAGGGAGTGTAATAAAACGCAGCTTCATTACTGACTAAAATCCTGATAAACTTCACGCTTGTCCAAAGACAGAATTGACAAAATGTCTCTGTAGGGGCCAATGATTTTTATGCTGTAGGCTTCCACGCAGCATGCATCTGGGTTGGTTGTTTCACAAAAAATTGCAGTCTTTCAGATTCTTCACTTTCAATGAGTCCCCAATGGATAACACGCATCCATGGGTGTAATTCGTCTCTCTCTGACAAAGACCACCCCAATCCCATCTTCTTCCAACCTCATTAACCTGCTTGTCATAAACGGGCACATAAAGTCCATTAGAAGTTATACAGATTTATGCATACAGCATAAACCCAGTCACTAGTGACATTTTTACAGAAATGGAGATTTTTTGCTTACCTCTTAAACTTTATGTACCACAGTTTTTATCCACCAAAGTGCAATGTCAAACCTTTTATTTTAAGTCCACATCCGTAAATAACTACATGTACAATGGACTAGCAGTTTTTAACTTGTGAATGTGCATTGAAGAGCTGGAGACGTATAAAGGGAGCTGAGTAAATGTCTTTCAAATCGCATTCGTTCAAATCACAAGAGATGGCTGATGTTTGGAGTGACAGGTAAAAAAGCCGAATGTGGAAAAGGACAAGAAAAGCTGTCAGAGAAATCAGACATGGGTGAGAATGCTGAGCGAGCTTAACCCCTGAGCCACAGTCATAATCCCTTCCAGATCCAGCGCTGAGGGTTCAAACAGGCCGGGCGGTGATGACGGAGCAAAACCACCACACCTGCCAGACCCTTGCTGATGGCTTCTTTTCTCTCCCTCTTTCACTTGTTTTCTTTCCCCACCCCGTTTTTCCCCGCTCTCCTCTTTGAGGGGGCGACAGCTGTCCGGTGTCTCCTCCGGCGATGGACAGGAGGAATTTTTCCGCTCTCCACACCGCATGTCATGATGTCACCCATGCGGTGTCAGGGAGTGAGGCTGAACAGATGGTTCGGAGCGCGCTCGGAACGGGCGACCCGTGGCAGCTTCGCTCCAAAGCCTTGATAAACGGGGCCAAGCCACCTCACCAAAAAACACTTAAAAAGGCTTTTATCACCCTGCCAATTGAATCTCCTTGATCCCCTAAAACAGAACCTGTTGCTGCCTGCACAAGAGGGGAAAACTCGCTCTTTAAATCATAACATCACACGGCGCTGTTTTCCATGCAACCCATTAATTTATCTGACCCAGTGAAAGGTGCACTGATACCTTTAATGGCTTCCAGTCAAATCCTGAAGTGTTTTCTCTGTGATACCAATCAGATAGCGAAAGACTTCTAAGACCTGTGCTTAGGATCTGCGGCGGGCTTCAAATAGCTTCTATATCTCCAACATAAATCATGACTGCAAGGATCAATGTTTTTTAAAATTTTGAATGGCTCCAATTTTCCAAACATACAGTAGCCTGCTGTCTGTTACTGAACCTTTCGAAAAATGAATATTATCATTAAAGCGACAATTTAAAGTGCATTAATACTTCTAAAAATACGCAATTACAGCTTCACTTAGGCTCATCAAATGTCTCGGTCTCAGTTTATTGTGGGAACATGTGGCACCAACCAGACACCCGAGCTTGCCATTAGTAGCTGAATGGAAGTGGGCAGGGTGGAGGACTGTTTCCTTCACTTTACAAGAGAAATAAGGCCTGTCCTCTACCAGGAACATTCTGGGAGGCAGATACACAGTCATGCGCTTGTGCCGCTGTGCCATCTTAGCAGAGGCCGTGCATGATGGGTATGGAAACAGCACTTTTGGCACCATCCTGTTTGACCACATTACAGGCGTCAATAAACGGCCGATGCAGCCGCACACCGCCGCCTGCCCTCTTATTAACAGGTTGGACCTTGGCAGCGCCAGCGAGGCCCACGCCAGCTCTTGTAACACGGCTTTACGATGTTATTATTTGCGTTTCTGCTGTTTATTTTATTCCTTTAATTAGGGCAGGGTTTCAGTCTGAGGCTTAACTCTGAAAAGCTGAGGTTTTAACGTGTCCCACTGCACTCATGGGTTGAGCAATCGGCAGCGAGTGGCGTTTCTCACCCGCTTAGAGAGAAGGATTTAATGCATGTAGAAGTGGCGGATGCAGGCCGACAAACACATACCTACGCACATGAACGTGCAAAAAGCCTTTAATTATTCAACATAATAAACACGCCGTCGGATAAAATGAGGGTAGAAATGTTGAAGTTGCATGGGCGTGTACAATAAAACTTCGCTCGGTTGACAATGTCTAATTGACTATAAGTCTGATTTCTCCATTGTGCGCCAGTCCTTGAGAAGCACTTTTCAACAGGATATCCCCTCCGGGTCTTATCTTCTCTCAGACTGCCGTCTGTACGATCGGGTTCATGTACGACAATGTGATCTGATCCTAAATGCATTAAACTGCTATTGCTATTTTACATCAGTTGCTCGAGTGGTGAGTTTGCTGTCCTAACAATATTCTTATATCAGATGTTATCAGAAATTACATGGGGCGTGAAAAAGAAACAAATATGTCAAGCAAGATGAATGAGCAGTCAGGAGACCCCAATGTAGGGCCAACACAAAGGCAAATTTATTGTCCGCACCCCTTCACCACTCCCCCGTCCTTCAAAGCAGCCAGATGTGGTGACACTGCATCAGTCGTGAGTGGGAACGGCTACACACCATACACCCCTGTTGATGCCTGAGATGTCCCCTGAGCCCTGCTGTGAATGTTCATACAGACGACAGCACTTGATAGCTGGGATGTGGGTGATGTTTGTGGACAAATGTCTGGGTACATTCAACAAAATGAATCTAACTGAACACATCTTATCACCACGAGTTCTAAAGCATCCACAAAGCTGAATGGAGCTCAGTATAAAGAAGCTTGTGCCAGTGGTTTAGAAGGGGCCTGTCATAACCAGCTCCCCCCCATCCCTGTTGTTCTTTCTGCTCCACAAACCTCAGTTTCCTGGGCCCCTAACAAGTCCCAGCTGTCCCCTAAGAGCTGACAAAACACACTCTTTGGAATCGGCACACACACACACAGAGGCACACTTACATTAAGTACATGCAAAAGCCACCGTGTAAAACATACTTTTTGTCAGCCCGGGGGACAAAAAAAGGCAAAAAGGACTCAAATAAACATCACACTTTCCCCACATCCATCTCCGGGTCTTGTCTTTACCCTCGCCTGCGTTGACAGCCTCTGTAAGCCGCTATGCACCTACCCAGCATGCCGTTCTTCCGGGGTTCGGGAGAATGAAACGGGCAGTCCGCACGGGTCAAGTTTCACCTCTTGGCAGGGAGCGGTCTACAAAAAACCACTGGTGTACAGAACCCGTTTTCCACGGCAATCTATACATGCCTATTTACAGTCGGCTAAATGCTGAGCATGGGTGTGAACGAGGAAGGGCAAGGATGACGTGGTTTCTAAAAAACAGTCCGGTTCTTGCTTTTTATAAAATAGAAAAAAACTCAAGTGAGATATAGAAATTGCGATCACTTAGCAAAATCCAAGTACGTACTTACTAGAGCTAGTTACCACACCAACCACCACTTGATGTAACCTTACTTACAATGTCTTTAAAAAAGATGGAAAAATACACACCAGTAGCCTGTCATGTCCACTACAGATAAGACAACAGAGCAAACACAGGCAGAAAATGAATGATTACTCATATTTCCCCGGAGAGGGAGTGACAGACGCAGGGCTCTCGTAGGTGTGGTGCACTTTGTGTGTGTGTAATTCTTTAACTATCCAAAGAAAAATACAGAGAGGCCTAGATGGAGTGTGATGGACAGGCTGGGTGTGGAGAGAAGTTGGTGTGGGGTTGGGGGGCACTCGTGACAGACAGAGATTAATGAGACCCTGAACCCCCCTCAAATCTTCTACCTCAAGCCCTCCGACAAACCATAATGCCTGCTAATCACCTGGGTGTCAGCTCCTATTGTTGAGACGACAGCAGATGCATACGCACACTTGCACACACACTTACTCAACACATTTGATGCTACATAATCTTTTCAACTCAAAAAATTTCTCTTTGCTCTTTGTGTTCTCTCACTTGGTCTGTAAGTGTTCACACTTAAAACTGTTATCGGCTTTGTGTGAAGAAATAAACTTCATATGAATCAAAATACTTGATTTTTAACACAGAATAGGGAAAATATTATGATTTGTTTCCCTGCCAGTGAAACCCCAGCAAAAGTTTAAAGTTAAAATCATTCCACACAATGTGAAGCACTTTCTGTGAGAATATAACATACATATCTATAATATTGACTGAGTAAAACCATGTCAATTATTGAACTCATAGTCAAAATAAGAGGTAAAATAAAACTTTAATAATTACTTTCTGACAATGTGATTTACTGACCTTAGCCTGGTTTTCAGTCACATTTACAAACACACAAAACTGCTTGAATATGAAGAAATTATATGTATTATTAGTCAAATGTACTTAAATTTTTTAGATTTCCAAAAACAAATAAAAAAATAGATAGAGACCTTGAAATGAAGCCAAATGAGTGTGAAGGCAGTGAAAGCGAAGTGGATTCTTTTCCACCTCTTTCACATTTTGTTAGATTGAAAGGGTCATTCAAAGATGTATCTAGGCAAACACCTGCTTTTAGTTTGTTGTAAAAAATTATGTATCTGGAGAGAGTCAGGCAGTAAAATTAGTATAAGGACAGAAATCAAAAGAGAAAAGTGTGTTAAACAAACAAAAAAGAACTATAACCAGTACCAGAGCTCAGCGATCCATCTTACTGTGCTTATAGGTGCTAACGGAGGAAGGAAATAAAACAGATCAAGTGATGATAAAAGGAGAGATACAGACGGACAGAAATCCGAGGCGTTGGTGAAAAGTTGTCACGGCAACACTGAATGAACTAGAAAGGTTGCTCTTCAATCAATGTCATGCTGAGGACGTCCTCAGACAGTCTTAAGCACATTCCTGTCACCAGACGTCCCCCTGGGACCACCGCCGTGACACTTTTCTTTCAGAGGTCAATAACGTATAGTTGCTTAAGTAAAGTGTCGAATTTGTAAGAGAGTGCACTGACCACTATTAAAGCATGTGCTACAGTCATACATTTAGAAACACAAATGATAAACATATATTTAATAGCACACATGAATGCAAATGAAGCACAATATATTAATTTAAAAAATAATATAAATTTTTCGGTTTTATTGGCAATAGTTGCCAACATTTATGAAAGATTAGATTATAAAAATATAAAAAAATATTATAAAAACACCATAACAAATAAATTCACAAATTAATTTTATTTAATAAAAGCAATTTTGTGCCTTATTGAAAGATCACATAAGATTCAGTGTTCATACTGTAAAAAAGTCAAATTTGCAAAAACAAAGATTTTAAAACTTTAATTTGCCCAAAAACATTGTCGATGCCAATCAGTATGCTAACCCTTCCTTGATTTCATTCAGCCTCTTTAATCCAGTTATACTTAGTTTCTGTTGTATTTCAACAACCCATGTTTGGCCACCATTTATCTTTGTATTTTATTTAAATTTACTTTACAATTTATCTTTTCAGATTATCATAATATTTTTCTTCTTTTTTCTTTACTATAATGTATTGTTTGAATACCTTGTTATTTCTATAAAAAGCTAAAAAAGATTATGACTTCAAAATTATGTAAAGTATATTGCAAGTAAAAAAATTTAACTAAAAACATATTATTATTTGAGTTGGTGGGTACTATTTTACAGAAATTTAATGTAACTTGTGTCAAGATATTGTTATATTAACCACCAGACCACAACTGACCGTTTTGATAATTCCCAATGATATATATTTTTTACATGAACACAAAATTTAAATCGTATATTTAATTAAATTAAAGAAAATGTACTTTCTTGATAAATTGTTTCATTAAAAATCACAGTAAATTTTCCAAGTTTAGTACTATGAAAACTGTTTCAAACAGAGTTGGTGATAGGGTGGTTAAAAATGGCTACTTTTTTAATCTATCACCCTGGCCATTATTTCAGTAAGACAAAAAATTAGAAGTGTGTTGCTAAAGATCAAAGATTTTTAAAGATGGTGCATGTCTAATAACTTCTAAGGACGATCTAAACACAAATCCTACACGTACAGTGATGCACATCAGAGACGGACACGCAACCGTAAACCATAAGCCTTACACACGTTAGCTCCTTTTACGGCTTAAACGCTGCAGATTCTGGGACCTGGTGCTGAAGTACAGCCCCTGAGGGCCATATTTCTGGCCCCAGCAGGGCTCCACAGACACGGAGCGATTTACAGTGGGGAATGAAGGTCTGGATCTCATCTTGAACCGACACTTCTAAGTGCTCAAACGCAACTCGTGGGCCTCTCTGAGATCGACAAGCGTTTGGGTAGAGCGAAGGGCTACACCACGGCTGGTGAAAGATTGTGAGGTTGAGTCCCGCTTTGAAGTTTGGCGCTTTGAATAATACCAGAAAAAAGCTTTGGGTGCATGCCGGTCAAACAAAGGTAAAGTGATCGATTCGCCTTTCAAAGCTAGTCTTTGACACACCTAGGTGTGTGAGGTTTCAAAATGTCAGCTATTTTTTTATCCCATCTGAAGCGTTCAAGATGTTCTCTGGGAGCAGTCCCCTAAGAACCTGAGTGAGCCTGCTTTTCAAAAGACGTTTATTCTCCCAAGTCAGAACAAAAGCAAAGCAGAGGTATGCTTCTCCTCTCGCTTCCTGCTGATGTTCAGTATCACAAACCTCATCTTTAGAGCCACTCAGAGCAACTTTAAGAGGCTGAGAGCAGCTGCCGGGGAGGAAAATACTCTAGGCTTTGGACCACACAAGCAAAAAGAAGGGAGAGGGGAGGATAGAAAGGCAAGACAGCTCAGACTCTCTCACTCCATTCCAGCTGAAAGAGATGACAAGATAGAGAAGCACATATCAGCCTTTCTCCCCTCCAGCCAACCCAACTAATCTTTTCCACATTCCCGGGCTCTCTTTTTCGCTTCTCTCCATTTATACCCCCCAAATCCCTCTCTCTCTTTCTCTTTTTCTGTGTCAGCAATGTTAATCTCCTGAAGAAGTTGAGAACCTCTGACAGATGTCCGCATGGCGACGGCTACAGAGTGACTCGTGACGTGAGCCGTGCACTGTGACTGCGGCTCACCTGTCAATCTTGGCAAAGTTTCTACGCAGGAAAACCGGGCAAGGGAAAAAGAAAGTGAAGGAGAGAAAAAAAGAGAGAGATTTTTCTCAGTAACAGGAGGTAGTTTTAACAAGCAAGATTCTAGTGCCTGATACCGTGAGAGCCATTTCCTGTCTAAATATGGCTAACCCTGAGCTGAGCCAGCATGCTGCCACGGCTGACCTGCCAATCATTTTCTCTTTACCAACCCACTCGTAAGCAAATATTTATTAAAAAGATTAATTTCAACCTCGTGTTTTTAAAAAGAACCCTTATTTGTGAATGAACTTGAGCCACAAGTACATACTGTTCTGTATAAACTGGATTACTTTATCGATCAATTCTACATGTGAGGACATCAAAGTTTGTAAGGTTAATCTAACTGGGACGATTCTATTCGTAAAGAACAGCCAAATTCTCTTCTATAGACCCACAGAGCCAGAAAGAGCTTAAGACTAAAACTGAGAATTTGAGAATTATCCACCGACTCCCTGCTCAATGCTTTTAGTGCGGAAGTGTTCCAGGCACTGGGATTAAAAAGGTGGGATGACAGGTGTGGAGTCAAGTCAGGAAATGGGTCAGACATCCAAGAGCATAATATAAATGATTTCGAGAGCAAGCAGAGATACAGGAGAGAAACAAGGGATAAAGGAGGGAAAGGATAGAAGAATGATAAGAGAAAGGGAGAAGAAGAGGAGACACAGTATCCACTTAGATCAAAAACCTGAGGTAGCACATTTTTCTAAGATTCTGTCTGGGCAACTGACATAAAACAGACAGATCTTTGTCCTTCAGTGTATTTCCTGTACATGTAGGATAAGTTAAAAACAAAATGATGTTGCCTAGATGCCCGACAAGCTTTCTTTCTCTTTCTTGCTCTGTAAAAGTCAATTTCTCCTTCTCCTTCCCTTTTTAAAGAATAGATATTTAAGGACGATAATTGCTTGGCAAAGCAACGTATAATCAAGCGAAAAGGCAGCGTTTTTTTCACTGTGCCCTTTTTTGCAAAATCCGTTTTGTTAAGCGGAGATTATAGCTGAAAGAAATTGGCAATACAAGAGCAATTAAAGTAAAAAAACACAGCGTGGTATTTAAATGAAGGGTTGACTGAAGCTTCCTGTGGGACTTGTTTTTTCACGGCTCCATTTTCTCGATTGTAATCTCTGTCCTCTTTCCTTGAGATTTTAAGAGCGAGAAGAGTAAAATCCAGAAGAAACGAAGCCAGCGAGCGTTTCACAGCGTCTTGGAGAGGAGAACATGCTGAGCTCTGAATTTTCTGATATTATATGCACAATTTCACCAAAAGATCACAAAGTATTGTAATTTTAGGGTGCTGGGAGCAGCAGCATACACATGATTTCTCTGAAACCTAAGCATGAGAAAAGAAGAGAAAGTATTTTTCCGTTCACTCATTGGGATTAAAATAAGACACAATGAAATGTAAAAGTCTGCAGTTCTTCTCTGGCCTAAATCACATATATAACAAGATCGTTTTTATGCACTTCCCATGTTATCTGTCTACATTTACTGCCTAACAAAAATGACCAAAAAATCTAGACCTGACAACAAATAAACCAGCAAGCATCGACGTTCATCATTACTAATCATAACTGATCACTGGTATAATATCTTTTAAGACATGAACACTGGAATTTGACAGTAATGCCACAGAAAAAGTCAGATCTACACATAACTACATGTGTGGAGTGACGTTAAGCCCAGACACAGTCAAGCAGTTATTTTGAGGCTGCCCCTCCTGGCAGGCACTTTATCGCCTGTAGCGTAATGACGGCAGCACTTGATTCGAGTCTGCTGCACTTTTGGGCTATTGTTCTGCCAGTGATCTCAGACATGCTCAAGCACATCGGTTGTTATTTACAAACACGAAAGTTTGAATACTAAAAAATGTCCAAACACAAAGGATGAATATACTGCAAGTTTGGGAGTGAGAACCACTGATAACAGTATTGTTAGCAGCGATCTAACAGAGGTAAAAACTACCAAAGTATTTTTACTTTCAAGAACATTTTGTTTACTTTATAAGAATGTCTTTACTTGACCAAAGACTTTTATTTCATTACATTATGAAGCATTTTGAGCTTCACCACAATAAAAAGTAAAAAAATTGGAAAACAATTAAATTATTATTTTCAATATTTTTTTTATTTTTAAAGCTTTGAAAAGCTGTAAATGTACTGTTTAAATGTTGTGTATGTGTAAGTAAAATATAAATAAATCTAATTGACTCAAATATTTCTATTAGAATGTACCAAAAATGTTAGGTGTTTGTTATATAAATACTTTATTAGATATACTTAAGGAAAACTATTTGGATTTTAAGTCAATTGTTTTAACATTTTCCACTGACAAAATCTATGTATTGTTTTTTTAAAGGTTTTTAAAAGGTTAATATACATTTTGTGGTATTCAATAAGGCACAATAGTTATATTTTACAGTATACATTTCAGTAAAAATTTTTTTTATCTTTTTATAGCCCAAATTAAGAACTTTACAGCCTATATTTTATTTAAGTCGATGTTCTTTTAACTTTTAAAAGGGGAAAATTACTAGATTTGAAGTGTAATTAATAAATAAATAAATACAAAGATTTAGTGGAGTAAAATGTATCATATACACTGTATAATGTTGTGCTCCCCTTTTTTTCCAAATTAAAAACCCTAAACCAAAGTAGTGAAACTTGACCAACGTTCTTAAGTAAAAGTAAAATTGCTTCAGTGATGTCCCCATCTGGTTACTTAAACCACAGCCTGTTCAACACCAGCGCAAAATATTAACCGGAATTAAATTATAAAAAAAAGTTTAATTCTAGTAAAAAAGTGAAATAATGTTTTTACTTATTTTTTAGAACATCAAATCAACAATTTTATTAAGAATTAGCAAATTAAGCGATGACTTTGAAAAACAAGTCTTCGTCAGAGTAACAAGATATAAATGGACCGGTGGAATATGTTTCCTCCTGGATGATCTTGACAAAGCAGGTGAAAGGGCCATGGATCTTAATGCAGGGTGACATCCATCTTTCAGCCTCTTATCACCACTGAGTCCAACTGCTAAAGATGTGTGTTGGGAGATGGAGTCCGGGCGAAAGACAGGGAGAGAGAGGTGTGGATCAGGGCACAGGCTTTCGCTGCTTTCCAAACACTAACAACGGCCCGCAGCGCAATGCCACAATAAGGGATCTGGCCGCCGGTTTATCAGATATCATGGTGTGGAGATGAAAGGCCTGGCATGTTGGAGGAGTACGTGTCTCCTTTTTGTTGGAGACATGTGTTAACATTGTTGGGAATCAGCGAGCCGGACCGCGAACATGCCGATCATACCTCGGAGAAAAGCGGCGGAAAATGGGATCTTTAAAGGATTCATGTGCTCAGATTCACACAGCGCTCAAGCCTCGACCCGTGTGGCTTACGGCGGGGGGGGGATGGTGGTGGTATATGGAGGGAAATACGCCGGCTGTCGACTTCGGAGAGAACAAAGGCTTGGAGAGACAAAAGAAAGTCACGGATGGAAAAACAGACTTTTCATGGAATATTAAGGTTATATATACATATATCTTTCGTAAGTCTTATAGTATCATTATTGAAGATGTGAAGGAATGCTACAAAGGGAGACAAAAGATGAATGCCGGAGAAGGAGGGTTGGTAATAATGCCATCACATGACAGGGGTTTTCACAGCAGGCCACCCACCTGCATCTCTCCTCTCGACGAAAATAGCCTGAGCCCTTTCCAGGCCAGACACTAATCTTCACAGGTGTTCCCACAGATGAGACTGTGAACTAGACTTAGATAGAGGAGCAAAACCTCTTCAAACCTGCCAGTTCTTGAGAGAGAGAGATGGGAATGATGGAGAGACCTTATGATCAAAGCCTGTCCATCTATAGACAGAACACTTAGAACATACGTGTCAGAGAGAGAGACACAAAGAGTGAAAGGAGAACAATTCCATAAATACGTCAACCTTACAATTAAACAAAAATCTGCTAAAAATCATATTCTTTGTTTTGTCACGTCTATTTTCCTTTTTTAAATAGAAATCTTCTGCATGTACTGAAATTTGACTTTGTCTAGAGACAGAGACTACAAATGTAGTCATATAAGATGAAATTCTTGCAAATTTTTTAACATTTTACCATATTAGCGTGATTTTAGGGAAAAATTTGATACTGTTAATTTATATGAATTAGAAAAGAATTTTAATTTCAATTATGTAGCAATTGACTCAAATCAAATGATTTATGTTGAGCATGTTCCTTGAAGCACCTTGTGTGCATCAGTGAAACCAAAAATAAAAAAGTCTTGTACGGAAGATTTACCCTGATGTAGTGCAGAAACTTTAATTCTTTGTTCTTCGCAATGTGTCATAACTTATCTGACTTACACATTTATCAAATCTTAAACTTCGAAGAAAACCCGTTCCAGATTTTCGATATGATCTCAGACGTTTGGACCTCGCTGTGTATCCAAATCCATAACCAGCAGTAAAATCACCAGCATCAGGTACAACCATCAGTCAATCACCACAACACCCAAAGTTTCCATATTTAAACAACCTAACCGTACAGACATCAAGAACACCCACATCTATCTGGTCTGCTGAACGTGTGTTCTTTACATAAACCTGACCTCTAAGCCAGAGAGGAAGCGCTCAAAAACAGCGAGCGGATGTGGAATACAGAGAGATAAATACAGAGAGGAAAAAAACAGATGGACTCGGGATGACTCCCTTGGTTTAATGAAGTCCTTCACAAGTCAATCGCTCCTCTCGACTCGGCGGTACTGTACGCAGACGCTGGGCGGAAAAAGTGGGAGCTCTCTGGCCTTGATTCCAAGACAGAGTTGCTTTGATGTGGGATGAAGGGGTGGAGGATGCCCCCCTGTGGAAGTCAACCCCACTGCCCTTCATGTAATCACAGTCTGGGGATGAGATGGCTTTCCTATTAGACAGCCAGACATATACATAGTCTAGTCCAAGCTATCGCAAACACACACGCAAAGAGATATTTGTTAATGCTAATGCGCAGCTTCAAAATGGCCACCAGCCAAATCAAACATATCCCGCGCAGATGCTGCGCTCTCCGCAAACAAAGCCGCTGCGGCGGTAATTACTCATAAGGAGTTTGAAGTGGGTTTAGAGATCCCCTCATTATACAAATACAAACATGCTGAAATAAGAGGAACATATAGCAGTAAGGATTTCAAGCCCTCTCTAAACACACATCACTAAAGTGTTCTCTTTTTAAACACACAGCATCTCAGAATGCCGTCACATGCCGGGTACCTAAAGAAAGGGCCCGCCATGGGCGTCCGATGGCACGAGACCAGAGGAATGTGCAGATGAAAAGAGATAAGGGGAAAAGGGAAAAGATGGACGCTTGGTTCTCTGCACTATTAGGGAAATTAGCTCTTAAGAAGTGCAGCTGTGGAGAGCTCCCTGGAGGCCGCCTATCAGGAGTCCTGTTAGTCGGCGGGGCAGGATGGACTGACGATGAGCCAGCGCTGTTAGCCCAATTAGCTTCAGATCTGTTCTCTGGCCTTCTGCTTTGGCCGGGTCCGGACAGCTGGGCTGTGTTTGAATATGTCGGAAAACGAGAAGCTGCTCCTCATTTACTTGGATTACGGAAAGAAGTGTGCTGTTGGCGAAGTGAGTTGGCTGTAGTAGATAGATAACATGATGATTCTTCATGACGTTATTGTGGGAGCATTCAACTGACAAATTCTAATTTAACTAAGTCTTTTTTTAAAAGATTTGCACAATTGTACTGTGATACAACTCGAAAAATCTAAGTCGTAGCGACATAAGAATAGAGTATAGGACACTTTGCTGGTCCAAAAGCACTTAGACCTATATATTTAAATCTTAAAGCTATGCATTTAACATTTGTTTTGGTTAAAAATGTTCTGTTGGTTGTGTTTGGTCTAAATGTTTGTGGAATGTTTAAAAAAAGGCAAGTTCTTATGAAGTAGTATGCGATCATTGTTGCAAAAGTTGTTCAATAGAAAAAAAGGAAATGAAATGAAATAAAATAGGAAAATAATGAATTGCATGTTGCTATCCTTCATAAAAAGTATATTAACTTAAAATAATTAATTTTAAGATTAAAATTCAATATACAATTTTCGCTGCAAAACTAAAACAAATAACTTACTTTAAAAATCTTGGAAGTTTAAATAGTTAAAAAATTGGTCTCTAAATAAAAAATCCTCAGTATTGCAGTTGTGAAGTATGCACTTGTTTTCCCAAGATGCTCTACTAGCACAGACAGATGATTTGATAATGATATCAGTAATTATTTAGCTTCATCTGAACTGCTCAAGACGCTGAACAGACACAGAGTTGGTGTCTTTAGTGTCAAAGCTGTGTTGTGTAGTGCTTTACATTGTTGTGTGTAAGAATGTTTCTGACTGATGTTTCTCACTTCCATTTCCCTCAAATCAGCATAAAGCGTCTTCCTCAATAAAAGATTCATGCAGGCATCAAATGTAGAAGAATGAAGAAAACAGAAAAGTACTACAAAAGGAACTTGGAAGCACAAGAAAACTTCTGCAAGCATGCAAAACTGAAGCAATTAATATTCCGTCTGGCGATAAAAACTGTACAAAAAGAATAAAAAAGATTGTAATACAAGAACAGTCTGTCATGCATTAAAAGTCTTCCTCTCATCAAAGCTGTGGCAAGTCTTATGTGTGCCGCCTTAGAATGGGACATTATTTAAATAGCCGAATCTCAACATGACAAGTCAATCCCTCTAGATATGGCGTTGTCGCCACTACCCCTCATCGACATCCGGGACTAAAACGGAGGTTTTAAGCCAGCAGGCTGTAAAGCAAAGGAAAACTTGAGACATGTAGGGAAGGTGAATTTATCCCTTTCACCTTGAGATGGCAAGCAGCAGATTTAAGAGTGCATGCTGTCTGCGCGCAGCGGGACGGAGGTACGACATCAGGGAATAAATAAATAAGAATCGGTGGAGCTCGCATTCCCTGTGTGGAATGCTTGAGAGTAAATCTCATATGTCCCAAATTTTCCATTAGATACATATAAAACACTGTACTGCTCATCTGTGTCAGGTAAACAGACTTTAGTTATGTTAGTTGTTTTAAGGATTTCAAAGATCTTTTGCGATAAGGGATGATGTAAAGTACAAACAACTAGTTAATTGATTTCTGGCTCTGGCCTTAAACTAAAAATCATAGTTTATTTTCAGCAAACTCACCTGATCACATTAGACCACCCAAGTGACGATGCGCTATATTTAAACTCACAAAGCTTAATAAATTGGCAAAATAAAATAAAACTGATAATATTTGGGTTTTATATTTAAAATGGAGTCATGTGACAGTACCCTTATAAGGGATAGTTCAGCAAGTGGCTAAAAAACTGTATGTTTTAAAGAAAGCCTGGAAAATATCATAAAAATATGTTGACTAAATATTATCATTTAAAACATTTAATGGACATTTTGCAAGTGGGACATAATAAAAGAATATTAAAAGAAGTCCAACACTTATTTTCTCTAAAATTATTTTCTAAGTATTACTTAAGGATATGTAATGAATATAAGAATATATTTAACAAATATACATTTTTAATAAACAACTAATATTTTTTGGTGAATTCTAAGTATAGAGTTAGAGTTAGATATTTTTTACATACATACAAATTTGTATTTAAATTTGTATTTAAGAGTAAATTATCGATAACAGAGTTTTCATTTTGGATAAACTATCCCTTTAAGAAAAATCCCTGGCAATTGAAACTAGAAGGAAAAATAATACAATATTGCTACTGTTAACTGTCACCACAGTGGATTTCTCATCTCAGTATCAAATACATACGGCTTTCGCAACTTACAGAACACTTCCAAAATAACAACAGTATTGATGTCAACACCACACAATGAAACAGTGAGACACTCGCTTAGTGGCTATCTCTTTACACAGGTAAAGTTACACTTTTCTTTCAATGGAAGGCCCATCTTTCTTTGTCTTCCCCAGTAAAGAAACCTGACGGGCCCAGGAGGACCAAACACGATTAATTCATTTTCCATTTTGATACATTTCCCTGTTGATACACTTCCCTTTTGAATAGTACTATGAGCCCCACTTGTCGGGGTTGCTGGCGATGTGTTTGGTCTTGCACTTCGGTTAATATCAGGTCATGGCCGGCTTTCCACTGAAAACGGCGCTGACGCTGCCACGGAGGGAAAATGATCCTTCGGTTACAAATCGAAGGAAACCTATAAAAGCCGCCACCGGGATCTGTTAACTCAGCCTTGCTGAAAGATTTATTTCTCTGTATTCAGATCAAGCACAATAATCGTAAAAGGGAACAAAATAACTTTCGTTATTTTGAGAAATAAAAATAACAATCGGTTGACTATGAACCCGTTCTATCCTAGCGGGTTGGAAACAGTGGGACATTTGCTGGTTCCCGAAATCAATTTCCTTTTTTGTAAGTCAAAAATTTCTGGGAAATCCAAAGGGGATTTCATGCGTTGCATGATAAAACATCTGATATCTATTCTATTCTGCTGCAATCGGCTTCGGGTGAGCACGAGGGACGCAGCGGCAATTCGGCTATGATAAAAAAAAAGCACCCCAACTCTCAGGAGGCAAGGTGGGTCTCAATACACGGGATGTCGATCTGCACATTAAAGAACCGTCAGTGATGAATAAACTCAGGAACATGAATCCACGTTGCTTATACTGTACAAGAACTAATGCCACATAAAATTTTCAAGACATTTATATTTTTTATAATCACGAAGACTTTTGCATCTGTTAAAGTATTTAACCGGTGATTTGAACTCGAGGGGGTTCACGAGGACAAGAAAATAGAACAGAAACAGGTTAACTAAGAAAGTAGAATGTATGCTGTATTCCATCTACAAATTCTTATCCAATGTATACAGTGAAAGAAAGACACAGAGCCCCTTTAACGTACGGACGCCGGTGCCAAACAAGAACTCACTCCACAGTTCATTTATCTAGTCTACAGCCGTATGACAGGATATGTATGAACTGCAGGATAAAGCCATTGCCTCAGCAGCTAATACATTAATGCAAAGAATTGACTGCAAACCAAAATTAAAAAGCTACGATACCATACTTGCGAAAGAGCGAATGTGTGGCTAAGACATTAATTCATGGGAAGCTCACGGAGGTCCTCTGGCCTCTCCGTGTTATGTTTGGCACAAACCCTTTCTTCTCCCTCTCGATGCCCTGCTCATTTCATCTTCCTTTCATCTTATCAACCACCTGTCTCCAACAAGCCCACGGTCCTCCGCCTTGGCTCCCGGTCGCCCTTGTTTCCGACCGTTTAACTACGCTGTCCCAACCTGTCACCTTGAGTAACATCACCCCCTGAGCAGGATCCCGCGGATCACCGTGCCAAAACACACCGCTTAAGGAGCAGGTGTGTGCGATGGGAAATCCAAGCCAGATAAACAGAGCTCACAGTATGTTCTGTAGGTGTGTCAGTGGTCGTGTGCTTGTTGTCTATAAACAAAAAAGCTGAATGAGTTCTTGGATATGGACACAGCTTGTCTTGATAAAATGCCACCTATAACAAAGTTAACTATCCACTAACAACATATAAAAAGACGGCAAGGCTGTTAACCACGTGGCCGAGCTAGCGTTTTTCTAACAAACAGCAGGGGAAGCTCAACGCCGGGCCAAAATGGCAAGAACACGTTCCAGGCTGGAAATAGATTGGACTTATCAGTTCATGCTGATCGGCTGTATCCTGACACGTAAAAAACATGTCAGTGAACGTGTTTCATGTTTAAAATGTGGAAGTAATCTTTGATCCCACATTTTAAATGTGTTTTTTCGGTATCCAAATACTTTTAGGCCCACCACGAATAAACAAGACCGACTGCACGTATACTTGAAATAAGGTCCCAAAGAGTTTTACGGAGATGACAGTGATTTAAGACAAACCAAATGTACGGAGGATAAATTCAAACAGTGCCCGTCCTGAGCCTGCGGATAAGCCGCTCGGTGTGATTTATGCATGGACAGGAGCCGGCAGCAGGAGTTTTACCTCGCCTCTGATAAGACATATGGATATGCATCTCTAAGCTTTAACCTTGAGCATTTCCTCAGTCGTCTGGAGATGAGCAGAAGAGCTGGAGGAAGGGGTGAAGACTCTTGACTCTGTTTTGCCCTCTCTCTCCCACATCCAGTCAATGATACCAGAGCATGATGTCACTTTCTCCATTTAACCTCTGTTTTTATCCAGCAAAGTTGTTGTTGTGAGTTTTCCAGTTCTCCCTTTTAATTTAAGAGTGTGATTTATGGGGCTGCGCTGGAATCGTGACGCGGTCAGGATGGAAAAGCCAAAAGCTTAGATGAGCAAAGTCCTTAAATGCTCCAATGTACAAGTTTGCATAAAGCATATCTAATCCATTACAGAATATCCTTCGAGAGGATGTATACATAAAACTGGTCTGCGTGTTTCTAGTCGAAGGGCTTAAAAATATAAACACTATGGCTGGAGTGACAGAGGTGTAAATTCACACCTCCTGAGCTGTCCTCGCATTTGGTGGTTCGCTGAGCTCATCCCAAGAAACCCTTGAGGATTTGAGAATCAGCGATGCCTGCTAGTGAAAGATGCTGGTGATTTAGGTTCAGCCTTGGTTTTCAGTCAGACAGCAGGAGTTCCCTGAAGAAAAACAGCTTGATTTATTTCTGACAAACGGACTTCTGGCCTGTGAATCTACTGTACTTTAGAGTTGCACTATTTACCCTCAGATTATTCCACCTTCCTTTATTTCTTCTGCAGGACAAAAAAGAAGATATTTTGTAGAATTTTACTTATCAATCAACATCATCCCCATTGACTTTAATTGTACAGATGCAAAACAACATGGCCACAGATCAAGGCAAATTCGAGGACAGCTCCGGAGTTGTGAATTTACACTTGTCCCTCCAGCCGTAGTGAGTTTATATCTTTAGCATTTCCTGAACGAACCTGCAGATCAGTTTATGACTTAATTTCTTCTATAAAACATCAGAGAAGATATTTTGAAGAATGCTAATTATCAAACGACATCATCCCTATTGTCTTCAATCGTACAGAAGCAAAACCACAAAACCAATTCTTAAAATATCATACACGAATCACTGTAAATTCGAGGGCATTCCAGGTGTATTTTCACCTGTTGTTCCAGCCATTGGGTGTTTATTATTTTTGCCCTTTCATATAGAAAGCCGCAGATTGGTTTATGATACTTCTGAAGACCTCGAAAGAAGATATTTTGAAGAACATTGAAAACTAAACAACATCATCTTTATAGTAAAGATGCAAAACCACAGAGACATTTTTAAAATATCTTCTTGTGTGTCATACACAGATAAAGCCAATCCGAGGACAGCGGAGGTGAGATTTTAGACCTGTCACTCCAGCCATAGTGTGCTTATGTTTCAGTATTTTACATAGGCAGATCGGACTTCTTCTGAAGAACACAAAAGAAGATATTTTGAAGAACACTAATAACCACACAACAGAATCCCCATTGACTTCCTTGTAAAGATGCAAAACTACATTAGACATTTCTCAAAATATATTCTTTGTGTCATACACATACAAGCTTATGTTGATAAATAAATGAGGACAGTGATTCAATATATTTTAGAGTGGAAATGTTATTACTGTAGTCTTAAAAATGTTTCTTTTAAAAAGGGCTAATTGAAAAAACACTTTTTTGATTTTCATTTCTGGTTTTCATCCCAGTATGTCTGAAATTTCCACTTGAGGCCAAGAACTCATCTTCCTTTCAGTGAATCACTAACAAACACTGACAGTGTTTTCATTTTTCGGGGCATACCGGCCCTTTAAGACGTCACGCCTGCTGCGGTTGCTACCGATGCGTGTCGGCAAAGCTGTCGAGGTTGAAACTCTCATTTTCGTTAAACAAAAGAACTGTCCTATCAACGCTGGCTTAACAACCAAACACTAAGCAGCTCGTAATCTGATGTAATGATTACAGATCCAGCAGAAGACCCCAGAGCCCCTGAAAAGCGTCAGACATGAACACACTCGACCTTCCGCCATGGCATTATCTTTAAGTACCCCTGACATTTACAGAGACGTTACTTGTGTTACTTGCATGGTTCTCTGATATATTATCGGGGGTGAGAACGGAGAAAGCTGAGGCTATTATATGGCGTTTAAAGTCTAATCGCTGCAGGCCTCACTTGGCCTCTCACACATGTCCAGCCTCATTGGCTCCATGCTATTATAATCCGTTCTCACATGTTTGCTAAGATCTTGAGGCCAGGGCTTCATGGCCCCTGACTGCTCTAGCCTACTTAGAAGAGATCAAGTCAGATTCTCAATCCTTTGCCACCCAAATACCCTGGACAAATCCACCCCGGCCCCAAGAACGCAACATCAAGGCCACTGAGATTGGCTTGCCCGTGAGAGACGGAGGGTTATCACACCCATTATAACAGCTAAATCATACCACCCACTGGTCTTGGCATTGAACAAAAGCATCATTCATGACAAGATGGTAGCATTCAGAGATTACCAATCTACAAAGGCAAGAACATTTGGACTTCATGATTGACATCTTAAAACAATAAAAACAGGGTAGTGGGAAATGCTTTCAAAAGCAGTTCGTTTGAAGATGCCAATCTGTGTTTTATTCAACATACCAATCAAAGTTGCCAGCATTTTATTTCCCCCCTTCTTTGTGCTTTGTTCTCGTGAACAAATTCTTTAAAATGTTCAACAAGCTGGCATTTCAGCAATATGTGAATGTGGCGAGTGTCTGCGTCATACACTTCTCCAAACCACACATTGTTCAGTTGAACTGACGTGCTGAACTTCTGCAGGTTTGCAGTTTTCTAAAGCACTGGTGCCTGTAATAAGCCCGCCTGTCCGCTACGCTCCAAGAGTCCAGGGTGCTAACAGGGGCAATTAGCAGCTTCACCCACCATTCCAATAGAGACTTTGCGGGCGGCCAATAGACTGGCGGTTACCCGGTGTCAATTTAAACATCTCCAAACACAAAACCCACACACACCATACAGGATCGAGCCTTATAATTGGACTCTCGCTGGAGATGAAATGCTGCGGCCGTGACCCACCAGGAGTTGTTGAGAATTTTAAGAGTGATATTGATCAATTACTGCATGAGCAAGCAGCAAACAGCCGCAGGTTAAACCAGAACGATATTTCACAGCTTTCGAAGGTCCTTACTCTTAGAAAGAAGCGATGTGGGTTTCACACATCCTGCAGTGCAGAAGCCGTTCACGCTGGAACTGTAAGCAAAGCTTTAGTGCCAACATAATTTTTGCCCTGTGTCAAGCTGAATACATGTTAAAGAGATTTCAGAAAAAGTAGAATTCAGCTGTAATTTCTGATGTTTATTTCATTATAAATAGCTATTAATAAAATATTGTAGAAAAAGCTAATATTTTCAACAGAATTAGGTTACACCACCAGTAACGACCTACCAATGTAGGCTGTGTCAAACACTCTTGGGTGCCATGCAGGTGGTGACGAAGTTTTTCAATCCCTAAAAGACGGACAAGTGGCTTAATGTCTCAAAGCAAACATCTTAGAGGGGCCTCTTCATCCAGATCAACCCTTCCATCATCACACACCTATCACCAGGCCCTCCGAAACGTCCACTGCTCCCAAACAACTGCAGAAGGAAAGTTAAACATTTGCTCAAAGGCGGACGACTGACGTCTGCCTTGTGGTTGCGCTTTACCGACAGGAGAAAAAGAAAACCACATCACAGAGACAAATGCCGGGATATCGCCACATCTCGTATCCAGCCGTACGGGGGCATTAAAAGCTGCGCTAAATGGACAGGAAACATGAGGATGAGATGGTGTGCCGGAGATCTCATTACAGCCCCTCCGTCGCTCTTAATCCTTCACTCGTTCCACCAAATAATTCTTAATGTAAGCACAGCGCAGTGTAAAGCATGACTACCCTGGCACCAACACAGCTTCAACCCAACTCCATGGACTATCAGGGAACCAAATGGTTGTTCAGTCCATTTGGGTTTTAATTGAGTGATGACCTCAAAATGGTCTTTAGTCACAGACGGCAACAGAATAAATGACCTCACACGCCGCGGTGGATCACTAAATGCTTTAATTGAATTAAACATGTTTAATTGACAGTTATCATGAGTAATGAGCTATCGACCTGACCTTGAGGGTATAAGTCACTATGCATTCACTTGTGTTCAAGTAGACTTAATGTACATAGACAACAATACAGATAGCTTTCTGCTAGCCACTTGAGGTAAAAAATATAAGCATAAGAATAATTGTCAATGTATATGTTTCAAATATTTGAACATGAGTCAGATTGACTGTTTTTTATCCGTTTGAACTTGTGTTCAAAGTATCTGACGAACAAACCCTTTAGGGTTTTTAGACTTTAAGGAATTTAGACTTGTTATATTTTATAGGAGAAATAAAAACATGGTGAAAAACATTGAAAATTTCCAAGAGAACCTTCAAAATAAGGCTAAAAACACACGGAAACGGAAGGGTAACCATTGTAATTCCGTGTTATTTTAATAGACCGGATGGAGAACCAGCCCGAAGGGTCGATGTCTCCACTAAAACTGTGCGGTCGGATGTTCAGCCAGGGTAAAAAAATAAAACAAAAGCCAGTGACCTCTGCGTCTGCTTTTTGTGCTTTTCCTCCTAAGTTTTAATGAGTGGTCAAGTTGGTTGACTGGTGCCAGGCGACGGAGCTCCGCTCTACTTTTTGCCTCCACAACCGCATTACTCTCATCGCCAAAACAGATTTAAGACCACCTCTCTTCTGTTTTGTCCCCACATCCAGAAGCCATATCAGACCTTTTTTCTTTCAAAGAAAACATTTTGTGCAGTGTTCCAAGCCCAGTAGACCTCCAGTTTGAATTTAGAAGTGGTATTGAGGCCCATCTCTCCCTGCAAGGTCTGATCTTTATAGTGCGCATACAGTATGCAGTAGTCATTTTGACACATTAAAACAAGATACAAAGGCTGCCAGACAGCCTCTCTTCAACTTTGTTTAATGTGTTGAATTCCAGAATCATTGGAAGCACAGATAAACTGTGCAAACAGATCTGTCTCCAAAGACACAGCTGACAATTAAATCACCTCGACAGTCACCGAACTGCCAATTCGGCCTCATTTTCAGGCAACCACAATCGTTATTTTTCCAAATCATTTGATATACTGTATTAAACAATAGTTCTGAGGTTAGGATGTTTTAAAAGAGACGAAAGCCCATCCCTAGTAAAAGTTGTGAATAACAGAATTTTTTTAGGTACCTATGAAATTCCTAAAAGTCTGATGAAAAAATAAATGCCCATAGGCAATGATTACAAAAACATCAAAACCTCATGGCACTCTATTTAACACAATGCCTTTGTATACAATTATGTATACAATAATACAAATGTGATGTTCAATAATATTCTGTCTTAAAGGAGAAACAGAAATGTTAAGGTCATGAGGTTCGATTACAAGCTGTACATACTCAGAAACAATACTTATATTATAATGCAAGTTTTACATATGTAAGATTTGGATAAAAGCCAAATACATTAAAAATATAAGAAAAATGTTTTCTACATTATGGGGGAGTAGATAAAAGTCCTGCTTACAGAGTCAAAACCCATCCGTGTGGAGCCACGTTGGTTAAACTCAGTGCAAGCTATCGGAGATTCATCCTGTTTTCTGAGGATCCTTGAAGAGCTCCAATCACTGAATCCTAAATCAACTGCCTGGAGACCTTCAACCTCTTGTACCCATCTAGAGCTGCTCTTATCCGTATCTCCAGTCATGAAGTGCTAAAAACTCTGAGGTTTACTCACGGACTGATAAGTGTAAAGGAAGCAGAGAATTCCAGCAGAGTGTGAGAAAGAGTCTAGGAGAGTGTTTGTGGGAACAACTGATGCTGAAAAAATACAAGAGAGTGCAGGGAAACTGTTTGAGAGGTCCAGGGATCTTCTGAAGTGCTCTGTTAAAAGTATGGTTCTTAGCAGTGCAATAGAAATAAAAGGTTCCTGTAAAGAAGAGCTTAAAAACATTCAGCCTCCAATGAGCACATAATTATTCCAGGCCTCTGACCTTCATACTGTACACTACCCTATGGTCAAGACAAGCAACTTGACAGAAGCATCCAAATGCATTATTGTAAAAAAAATAGACATACATTAACACTACACAATTCCATGATTTTGATATATTTTGATTAAAAATAATAATTAACCACAAATTGTATGTAGTTAGGGAAAAATCTGAAGATATTTAAGTTTATTCCGTTTTGTTAATAAATGTTCTGTTTAATATATCAAGTTTGTCAGAGTAAGCTTTTATTATTGTTGTTTAATCAAGACTTAATAATAAATAACTATTATCATAAAAATGTTCTGCTCATAGATACATTTGGTGGTATCATCCACAAGTCTTTAAGTTAAAGACTGTTTAAGGTTGTAAAACATTTTAGACATTAGTGAGTAAAAATTTACTTTTTTAAATCTATACAGTAGATTGACTTCAATGGTCCTATGTACACTAAATAAAAAAATACAAATATTATAAGCTTATAACAACAAATCAAGCCTTTTTTCTCAAGCAGAGGCACACAATAATTCTGTAAGAATTCTCTTATAACTGCAGCATCCACATCTGAAGTGATGTTTCCATGTTGAATACGTTATTTTATTATGTTGTTAAATACTCCGATTCATTTTAGCATAAATATATTTGGCTAAAATAACTTTGTTTTAATGCAGTTTTGTGATTTTAGGCTTCTCTTTGTGTTATTCAATTTAAAGCTAATAATGAATAAATATTATTCTAATAAAAAAAATCTTCTACTCATAGATACAGATAATGTTATCCATGACATGACTTGATAATGTACATCTTTATGCAAGTGAACTTAAAGGTCCATACTTTCATACCTAAACCGTCTATATTAAAGCCTTTATAAGTTTTTCCATACTAAAAACATATAATATACATCCTTATGCCAGTATCCTTAAACTTCTTTACTTTCATACTTAACTCATCTATATGAGAGTGTACTCAAACTTTATAATTAATCTTAATGCCAGTGTCCATAAACTCTCATACTAAAACCCTCTATATTCAAATACTGTAAATCTTTATGCCAGTGTACTTAAACTTCCATACCAACATAGATAATCTATATGCCAGTGTACCTTTATACTTATAACATCTATTTTGTCTCTTTATGTAAATGTAATTTTGTTCTAACCTCCGCAAACCACCTATATGCCAGTGTAGCTACACTTGAATACTTTCATACTTAAACCATCCATATGCCAATCTACTTAAAAGAATACTCAAATATGTTTATTCTCAATTTAAATTATACAAAACATATTTATTCCAATATTTATTATTTATATGCTTAAAATGCTGTCATATCTATTTGTAGATAAAGCTCAATATTTTCAAAAAACTGTATGCAATTTCATTTAAGCTTCGAACTAATTTTTACATATTTTTTACTTTTACAATTTTTAATAAACATTAATTTGTCAAAGTACTTGAACATCTTTTCTTTCATTCTCAAACCACCCAAACGCTGGTGTGCAAAAATCCTAGTTTGATAGGAAATACAGCAAAAAATAACAGGAAAACAGCACTTGTCAAACTTTTTCACAGGGTCTAGTATACTCTACAGCATTTCGTTCTTTCTCCCTGAGGTTCACCTATAATCCACTCACTCTCCCTTGAAAAAAAGGCCTATTCAATTGTAAGACTTGTATGTAAATGACATGTTATGATTAGCTAACCTCATCGCATGAGTAAATGAGCAGCAATGCCCTGCCAAGTTGTAATTGTAATTGTAGGTGGTCGCGTGCTAACAAGGCTGACATCAAAATCATGTTTTTTCAAGCACTGTTTCCATAAATGGTCAGAGCGGACTGTTGAAGGAGCTTTGGGATATGTAGGAATATGTAGAGAATGTCTACATATTGTACCAGACTGCAGGAAAAAATCACATTTTCCATCATGTGCCCTTTTACACATGTGTTAATGGAAAGAATGGGAGCTAAACAGCGAGCAACAGTGTATCAGGGACGAAGGACAATATCTTACTTCATTTCCAACACCTCCTCCAGGTGCTTTCTGCGCTCCGCCCTCAGTGTGGTGAGGTGGGACTCCTTCTCGGACAGAGACTGCTGGGTGGACGACAGCTTGGCCTTCATGGACTCCAGCTCCTGCTTCACCTTTTCCATAGCTGCCAACAGCTCCTCCATCTGTCCGTGCAAACAGACACAAAAACAAACGTGTTTGCGTTAACGAACGATTACAAACAAAACAGAAGGACAAAAACATAATCCCATAATAACATGTCTGACAAGGTCGAAAGCAAACAAATATGCTCACGAAGATGCAGTGGGCCAATAGAGAGGCACAAAAGAGACACGAACGGATTTGTGCACAAAAATGTACAGCAGTTTTAAAAAACAAACGAAACAAAGATGCCAGACAGCCACAGTGTGAGCAATTCACAAAAGAGTGAACAAGTCAAAGACAAACAAATATTCAGAAAGAATGTAAAGGTGACGAGACAGACAGGAAGAAAAAAAAAAAGAGTTCTTCCACATAACTTATTTCTGGATATAAATAAAAAAAGTCCAGTTTTTGAAACAAATGGTATACATGTTTGTAAATGTCACTTTTATATTGTATTACAAAAAAAGAATTTTCCACAGATGATGTGGAATCTCAAATAGTTTAATTTGAGGTATATCAAGTTTCTTAGAGGTTGGTAAAGTTATTTATGTTGACAACTTATTGTTGAGCAAGTTTAAGCATGAGTTTGTATGTATGCGGGTATGATGGATAAAAAATACACCACTCCCTAATTAGATTTGCCATATATCATATCCCCAGAGTTATTTCTCTGTTTCGTTTTCGAAAAGGTGAACAATCTCAATTTCAAGCTGAGATTTTTCTTTCTATCTCTCCCTCCATTTCCACACAATGTTTATAACTCAAAGCAACAGAAGCGGGCGAATGAGAAGAATAAATCAAATGGTGTGGCAGGTTTATGTATTCCATGGAAGGCAAGGTTTAGTGACTTGGCTCAGAGTGATTCTCACAGCCTCTTCGACCGCTGCGGTTCACCCCGGGACTCTCAGAAATCGCTCTGCTCGCAGGAAACGCTGCGCGCCTCGGGCTGCGATCTGTGCAGTCTCCTTCGTCTGTTCTCTCTGGCTCTATATAACCTTCACCGCTCACTCTTTCATTCGCTTTTGTTTGGCTTAATAGGCAGAATACGCAGAAAGAGATCCTTCAAAACACTTGGGATGTGTAAAACAAAAGCTTATCCAATTAAAACAATATAAGTATATATATATATATATATATATATATATATATATATATATATACATATATATATATACTTGTGTGTCATTGTTGTATTAATATTGCTTTAAAACAAATTGCTTAAAAGAACAAAAACAAGAGAAAAAGTTTAATAAAACTAAATGATGCACCATACAAACCAAACAGGGTTTTTTTCACCATTACTGGTTCAGCCAAAGGAGTTAAGAACAAATAGAAGATCATAAATGTGAAATCATGACAAACTACTCAGCATACAAATATTTATGTTTTAGAAAAACCTCTATAAAATTTTAATTTCTTAAATTGTGTCATCAATGAATTACCCTCGTGTCATTTTAAACAAGTATGAATTTCTTTTTTCAGATATTTTGATGAAAGTTGGTATCCAAACAGCAGTGTCAAACGTATTTATCTGCTATTTGGGAACTAAAACAATCAATGCATGCGAAGGGGGGCTGTTGGACAACATTCTTAAACATATCTTGTAAGTTTAAAATTGCGGTTGAATATATGAGAACAGAACTCTCAGCTCTATAAAAAGATGCTGATTTAGAGTCATGTTCACCTGACAGGTGTGATTCTAGGGGGGTGTCCTAAAACAGCGGCAAAGAATGCAACATCTCAGGGTCTCTGTTTGAAAAGTTAAACTACTTCAAGCCTTACAAGGTGGTTGTAATAAAAGCTAAATTTATAGTGCAAGATGCAATTAAAACCGTTTTATGTAAAGACATCTGAAACAGCTAAAAGACTGCTCAGTTCCTTAAAGGAACATCTCAAATTGATTCTTTAACCTAAACATAAAATTAAACAATTTTTCTGGTTAAATGATCCTAAAGTGTAAAGACAAGTGTGTGTAGGTGTATCCCCCCAGCAGTGTTGCCCTCTAATGTGCAAAGGATCTGCAGGACCTGATCAAGTATAAAAATGAGATGTCCAGCTGTCTTCATAAGTCATCCGCCTAATGTACTACAACTGAGCCAAGCCCGTTGTACAAGCTACCAAATCCTGAACGGCCAAATTTATTGCCATCTGCTTTCCTACCCCTCTACTTCATATGTTCTGGTATGTCATCTAATACCATTAACTCGCAGACTCAAGGTCGAACTTTGGGGTGGGTCATGAGCACAACCAAGCAAAAAACCCTTAATGATGGTCCCTCCTCTGGGCACGTGAAATCTACTGGCAAATTGTACTTGACAACATTAGGTAAGAGAGAGGACACACCAGAATGCCTTATATTAAGATGTAATGCAAGTCAAATAAAAAAAGTAAAAGGAAATCGTTATTCATGCGAAGACAGACGGGGCAATACTGCACATGTCGCCTGCTAGCTGGTTGGGGAATACTTTGGACTCAGAGTGCCGAGCACAGGTCGCGGTGGTAAAAGTGGGTAGAGAGAACTATTTAAGAGGACATATGTGATGATATTTTTTACAGATACAAAATAAAGCTAGCACTCTATTTATGGTAAGGGGAGTCTATGAGCAAACCTAATAATGTAGGATGCATTTTTCTTCGTAAGCAAAAATCAAACCTAAACCTCTGTGGGGCAAACACACACAGGCACACACACACACACACACACACACACACACACACACACACACACGCACGCACGCACGCACGCACGCACGCACGCACGCACGCACGCACGCACGCACGCACGCACGCACGCACGCAGGCAGGCAGGTAGGCAGGCACGCACGCACACACTCACAGACACACAAACACACACACACACACAAAAGAAGTTAACTAATCAGTCCAGGATGTATGAGAACCGATATGGTGTCACTCCGCCTGAAGGGAGATATGTGAACTGACTCAGTCCTCGGTGACCAAACATCATCTGGAACGAATGGATTCGAATGCATTTACAGGGCACTCGGTCACTTTTACTGTAAAAGTATTTAGTAAGAACTGCCTTGAGCTAAATTCTTTAAGCCGTAGACTTAAGTCATTCATTAAGAGATAATTAGGAGATTTTAGATGTCTGACTAAGAGTCTGGCAGACTGACAGAATGTCAAATCACACACAAGCTATAACATCTGCACAACCATATCACAACACCTATGGTTTCTAGATCTCTAGGGATGGGTGTAAAGAACTGGTTTGAACCTGAGACAAGTTTTAAAAAAATCTTAAAAAAGGGTTATTTTACTAAAATATGAAACTATAGTAAAAAAGTATTTATGTATAAAGAGCGTATATAAAAGTAAATATATAAAGAGCTATGTAATAAAATGTTATAAAATGTATGCAACGTTTGTATACTTAAACAGTACACAGTGCTAGAAAAGTCTATAGTACCAAATACAAAACAACGTTTACAGTAGAATAATATATAATAAAAAATAATATATATTAAAACAGAGACCTTTTTTTCCAATAGAGCAGCTCTATTATGACAAAAATTATAATGGCGATTATTAAACACATTTAAAAATTGACATTTAAAAATTTGTTTGTGTATAGAATAGATAATAATATAATAGGTTTAACGTAATATCCAACTAAATAACACATTAAATAAAAAAGTTATGAATACACAGACTAATAAACTATATTATAAATATTATATAAAGAAATAAAAGAAGTGCATAAATGAAGGAGTTATGTTTTAACTAGATTACTTTGTTTTCACAATTTTTGGAAGCCAAAATTAAAATTGGAAATGGGTTATGATTAATTGCACAACACTACATACCAAAATATACAAATATAGTGTTAATATAGAGTAAATTAACAATCTGTACTAAAATAGAGTGGAAACTATGCTATGCAATTTTGGGCTAAAAAAACTGTACGGAAAAAGATACTGTATGACAAAAACATACGGTTTGTGTAATAAAATAGAGTACATAAAAATGCAACATTGAACTTAAATAGTGTTTGTTTATAATAAAATTCATTGTTTGTATACTAGACAATGTACTAACTGTAATAATTATTCACAAAAATAATATTTTTATCATATGATATAGAAATCAAACCAAATTAAATCCTCCTCTAAATTTCATCACATTGTGTGTTGTGTATGCGCGCGCGTGTGTCTGTCTGTGTGTGTGTGTGTGTGCGTGCGTGCGTGCGTGCGTGCGTGCGTGCGTGCGTGCGTGCGTGTGTGTGTTTGTGTGTGTGTGTGTGTGTGTGCAAGAGATAGAGCAAGGTAGCATGCAGTGCTTGTTTTCTCAGGAGACTACAAACTAACCTCAGATGTTAGTCAAGTCGTAAAGAAACACTGCAGTGAATTATGACACCTCGGGTGTGAAAAATTGAGCACTTCACTGGGTGATGATAACAACACTTCCTGTCTCACACTGGGAATGTGAACTGGTAAGGGAGAAACGGCACAGATCAAAGCATTCAAGATACACATCCTTTAAACGATTTTTACAGTCCGGCTTCGGTCTCTGTAAGTGTTTTTACGACTCGGCGTAATTGTTCACATCGGTTGTGACGTATGGTCTATGGAATTGATAACAGTGATTTTCTCCTCTTTCTTTAATTTAAAACCAAAGCGCTCAAAATCGGTGTCAGACCTTGGGGAAGGAAGAGGATCTGACAGCGATCAGGAAAAAGAGTGATTAAAAGAACAGAAGAGAGAAAGATTGTAGCGGGGTCGAAGGGGCTGAAACTGAGCTGTGCATCACGTGGGGGAAGAAAGTGGAAGAGAAGCTGAGCGGTGCCTGGTAATATGAAAGCACAGACAAGAAAGAAAATATGAACAAAAACAGCGAAAGAAAGTTCAAAAGGCATAAAATGATGTTCCAAATGGATGCAAATGGTGTTGAGGGGTAAAACAGCCACATAAAAGGGGAAAATGGAAAACTGATGATGAAAACATTTCAGGAAGAAAGGTGCAGCCTACTTCAGCTAATACCAGTTCCTAAAGTCCTTTGACATTTTCGTGGTTTTTGTATTATACTTCAAAGAATACAATGGTATACTCATAATGTAGTATGTAAAACATGAGTGTTCCCATGGATGCTGTACCGAATTGTCCATGCTACAATTTAACCTGATGCCAAGCACTGTATCCTTGTTTTTGATCTACATATACACCATGGATGATGAGATCACGGCGGGCGTCAGACAGGGCCCTTTCCTCAGCCCGGGCCGAGCTCAGAAGCTTCTAATCACCTCCTGTGAGAGACATCCAGATGCTCGGAGCAGAAACATAACCCTAATAAAAAAGAGCTTAATGCAACAGCATGCTGGGCTTCTTCTGCTCTCTCTCCACTTCTCCTCATCCGTCTCTTTCTTCCCTCCACCCTAACTGTCAAACGAGCAGCCTCGTCCACAACGGTGAGTACAAAGCCAATTTCAACAAGCTGGTCTTTGGATCTCGTTGCGTTTTGGGTGCCGAGCTTTGTGTCTGGCTCTCAGCTGGTTGGGAATATTAGCAGAGGAGGGAGTTTTATGTCCCTCTAAAGTTTTATCATAAAACTCGCCTGTTTCTGACGATGGCTCAACTACAATCTCACTTGAGAAAGAGCAGTGGCAGCTGGAAGAGCTATTTATTCTTTAACTAATTTCCATGTCTGTTTTTGGCCAGCAGTGCATGGCCAGCGCCTTCAGCCTTTCACAGTGCCCACTGCTGAGAGGAGTGAGGAATACAGGAAACTGCATCAAAGCAACAAATAATAATTTGAAATAACGAATCTTGTAGATGATTTTCAAAGAAAACAATGTTTTTGTGATTGAAATGAATGCATACGACTGTATAATATATGGCCAAGTGTTCTCTTATTGTCTTTACCATTTTTCTTGCTGGTTCAGACGTAATATCTTAAAAGATCTTCTTCAGGGTCAGTTACATACTGACACACGGTAAGCAACTAGATGCCATATGGATGGGAAACTAATTTTATTTTGAGAGTCCATAAACCCAAAGGCAACATTTCCCAAGAAGATAAACCAAAACATCAATCCTCCTTACAGACAGTCGCAAATCAACTTGAATTTCATATACAACGGAAATATAGAGGTGAATACAGTAGAGGTCTTCCTTGTGATATGATAGAGCTCGTCTTCAGGGATCATTCAATAAATTGCTCTGTGTCAGCGGTTTAGCTTTCTATTGGAAAGTTTGGCTTGGAATGCAACCAAAAGCCACAATTGTTGAACGCCCCCATTCAAATGAAGAATAAAACAGTCACTAAAAACAAAATTGAAATCTTTCCTCACAAAAGAGATAGATGAGTTCACTGGTATCGTACCTTAAGCCATATTAAGCCGATGCGGCCGGAGTCATGAAAGCGCTTCACACGGGCGGTGAGAAATGCAGAGGAAATAATCAGAGAAAAAAGTGAGAGACAGAACAGAGCAAACAGAAAAACAGTTTGAGACAAACCACGCAAACAGAAAATTGGAAGCAGAGAGCTATGAGAAAACATGTTTTGGGGACAATATGCTAACCATGGATCCAATGTGACAATGCTGGAACCATTGAGCGAGAACAGAGTCGGAGAGATCGGGTTAAAGAAGAGGTCCATATAGGATCGGGTCGGCGTTGGAGAGGGGAAACTTGGAAGGGAAAGGGTGGCTTCGAGACATCCCATCATCCCGGTCTTCATGAGAGGAGAGATTGAAGCTTTATTTGGTACGCTGCCTCGGGGGACACTTATGAATTATGTCGTTTTGCTGCTGAATCATGTCTGAAGACTAAACGTATGTTTCCATGTGGTCTTGGGAAAACGTTTTCACTGGCCCCGTGTGAGCGGCTGGTCGCATTTGTACATCCAGACCGTAAATCCTGCACCAGAGCTGAGTGACTGGTGTCACAGCAAGCCCTGTGTAAAATGAAAACAACCCTCTCTCACTTTTTCTTTTAGTGACCACATTTCCCCTTCGTTACTTACAGATTATTTAAGGCGTCCCTGCAATGGGATAGAAATGTAGACGAAAACACACGAGACAAGGTTCCCTACAGCCTTTAACGATCATTTAACTTCCTAAAAAGAACCTTCAAGAAACATAAGTTTGGCTTAATTCTTTCTAAGCAACATCATGGAGGCAACCAACTTGTAGTTCACCCATTCACTACCTTTAAACCAGTACAAAAGTTAACGGTGTGACGGACACACACAGAACAGACTTTTCAACATGGCTCAGATTTGGCTGGAGTACTTTGTGTCATAGTAACATAGAGCAGCTCCTATCCCCATACATTTAAAAACAACACACTGACAGCAATTTGTAGCAGCACTGTATTCAATCCAGCATATGTTCTGCAAAATTCAAACAGTAAGGCCAACAGCCATTGGAGGAAATTGAACACAGAGCTGGAGACGAATTCTTGCGTATGATTGGCACACAAGAGGGTGTGGTGAAGCAATGCAAAGACGATAATTAAATCGTGGAGGAAAGCGAGAGGATGAAAAGAGAGAGTGTGTGTGAAACTAATTACATTTTGCATGGTTTAATGTAGGACCACAAATTACGCATTTAAAAACATGTCTGCCAGCGAGGCAGACCGCCATCCATATTTTTTCCATCGTATAGCTCATAATTCCCAAAATATGTAACCCGGAACACAGGCTCTGAGTTCATTCTTATATAACAGGTGCCAGGGAGGGACCGCACCTCTCCGGTTTAACGTTAATGCTCCGTATCCAGAAGGTTCCGGCAAGGTTCCTGATGCGGCCGGGACGTTGGTAATGAGCGCTGGGTTTTGGAGGGTGGCACTCTGTCTGTCCCCGTTTCCTCCCATCCTTAGCAGAAACGTTGGCTCCTACCCATGGTCGCGGCTCTAATTAACCTCCGGGGGATTGGAGCGGAGGTCCACCAAGAGTGAAGAAACCACCAGGAACTTTCCTGAGATGTGGGATGAAGCTTTGCCAGCCGTGCAGAGTCTCTCGACTATAGGAGAGAAAACAGGAAAGAAAAGGCAAAACGCCAGGATCCACACGAGGTATAACAAACCATTAAGGATTTAAAAAAGAACAAGAGAGTCGAGGGAGAAAGGTTTGGCTGAACGGGAAGAGAGAAAAGGGGAAAAGTGCAAGGATTCAGGTACAAGGGAAGCGGGAATTTGGCAGCCGTTCTGTTCTCCGCTTAAAGCTGGCTGGCTGCTTGTGCTGTCCGCTTTGTTCACGGGAGGTTATAGAAGTTTGATGCTATCTCCAGGGCCGGCCTACACAGACAGCTGCATTGTGGTGTAATCCCTGTTGATGTCTTACAAACACAAAGAAACACTGGCATGTGCTGTCCACACACAAGACATTCCTTATGTACGTATGCATGTGTGGGTTCTTTCAAACTGAAACGGACCAAAGTCAGCAGTCCTCACGCGGGCCTCGAAAAGCTTATTTATGTTTCAAATTAAGATTGACTGGAGAAACAAACAAATAACCCATGCATGCCACATGAATGTTCTCCACCGGCCTAACGCTGGCACAGAATTGTAGTGTTGGCATGAAGCTGGCTGGCTGGCACAGCTGTGCGTGCTGGTACGGTGATGGGCTGCGACAGGACGGCTATTTTCTGGTTCCTGAATCCTGTGAAGGAGGCTTTTAGGGAAGATGTGTAGTTAGCGATACAGTTGGCCAAGCAAAAGCCATTATACCCCCAGCTTGGTAGATGCTAGCCTTGCATGGAGGTGCATAAATCTCTGTGTAAACAGACTGGGGGAAAAGTAGACATTTGCACAATGGATTGATGGTTTCATTTTAGGTAAGCATCGCATTACCGGGTAGAGAAACTTTACATGCAAATGTTACGTATGTTTTAACTTATTCATGGAATAAGGGGCAGAGTTTACAGTCCCCATTCACCTTCACTGTATGACACAGAACAAGTATTTACTATTTTTTTCCGTTTTCATGTGTGAAAAAAGAAAGCTTTTCATACAGCTTTGGGCAGGAACTATGTAAATGACAACAGCCTTTCATTTTTGGATGAACTTTCTAAAGGAAAGTGGTGCACATGTGTTGCTGGTAATAAACTGGTGCACTTAGAAAAATACATGATGTCTGCACTTTATGCAACACTATTACCAAAGTATGTCACTACACAGTGTCACAATTGGAAAGTATTGAAGTGAATACCAAACCTGATAGTCAATAGTTCAACATTGCCAAAACTAGGTGCCTCATCCTTAATCGGATTGCCAGCTTGCTAAAGGTCAGCAAAATGAAACTGCCAAACATTGCCCTGCCAAGTTTGCAAAACACAAATTCTAAACTTGTTGCATGTGTAACGCAAATTGAATTAAGATCACAGATATAAATTAATCTAAAAGTTATAAAACAACAAAAACTGATATACCCTAAAACATACTTGAACAAAGTTCAAGAGGTTTCACTGTGAGCTTCTGGCATATTTTTCACCTGTTTCTCAGCATGCGAGCGGGCAGCCTCCTCTTGCGCCAGCACCATCTCTCTCTCTGCGGTGATCTGCACACTCTCGCGTAATGCCTCCTCCAGCTCCTCGATGCGCTCGTCCTTGTGACGCAGAGAATCCTGAAAAAAATTTAGTATTGTTTTAAGTTCCCGTTCTTCATATTTCCATGTTTCAAACTTAAGTTAGTGTATAAAGTTGTTGTTAGAGTAAAAGTAATATCTGTACAATTATTAAGCTCTAAGTTCAATGTCAACAAGATATTTTATTTAACATAAACCGCCTACAAAAAACCACTGGTTTGGACTACATCCGCCTATACTTCCTTCTTTAGTTACGTCACTATCACCGTTAATCTCCACCCAAAGGAACACACAAGGAAGGGGGAGTAGTTTTGTTGCGCTCCCACAGAAAAGAGGAAAAGTTGTGTTTGTAGAGTGTGTTTGTTTGTCACCATGTCGTCGAAACGCTATTTTTTCCCCAAAGTCTAATCTGTACATAGAGATCAATGGTTACAATTTATGTTCATGTTTAACTTGGTTCCCAAATATTATAATCGACATGTAAAACTATGTCCAGTACATTTTTCTGAGGACAGCTTCCACAGAAACTAATCCGACAAAAAGTGTAGTAATTCAACGGAACACCATCGATTGTTGGTGTTTGTAATAATCAGTTTAAATTATTTGTTGATTATATCTATTATTTATTGTTTAACCACATGCTGGTGAATCATTGTTCTAGATTTTGGCGTATGCAAAAGTCGTGCTTGCATAGGTACTATTCAATCCTCTTCATCTGGTTTCTCTAGGTCTGATTCCTGCTCAAATTGATAATATTAAAGACAATGAGTGCATGCCTCTCCATGTTATGGTAAGAGGCGTGATTTTTCCGGGCAACATGCTCTAACTTTGCTGTCGAATCACACAAAAGGAACCACTGGCACAATCAGAACTCATTATGTATTTCTGAAGGAGGGACTTCATCAGAACAAGGAAATTATCAGCCGTTTTAATAACTTAAATTGAGTGAAAAATATAGGATATTGTTACCTGTGAAACACTGACACATGTTATTCTACAAATTGTTAACAATCAAAGCTTCACAAAACCACAAAGAACGGGACCTTTTAAGTGTATTTGCAAGTAAAGTATGCAAACTTTGACAAAATGACCTCATCTTTGATCAAATCCAGTGACAATGCACAATATAGTTTCTGTTATTCATATTTTATGATGCACTTATTTCTCAATTCTGAGGAATTTCAGCTAACACTTTCTCAGTTATTACAAAGAAATTGAATTATGACATATCAATATTATCAAAATTAGTCATCCTTATTAAGTCTACCACTAATGCACAGAGCAGGTAGTTCAGACAAAATCTGTCAAAACATCTGTGAGGTAAAAACATTATGAACTCCATGACTGCGGTGGCTGAGGTTAACCAAAGCTGTCCATCTCAGGGATGTGACTCATGTGTCCACAGTCTGAGTCAGGACAGATCCATGACTCGCCAGTCAAGAGTGAAATAATACCGCTTCAAATCTATGTTTGGGGAAATCTATAATGAGGAATCATCAGGGGTTAAGACCTTGTTATCATGAAGCCCGGCTCACCGACTCAACCAGAAAAGAATAGAAATGAAGTAAAATCAATATGTAGGGAAACAAAAGAAATTCAGAAGCAGCAAACAGTAGAAGAATTTTATGTTATAAACAATATGTTTGGTTTGATTTAATAAGATATTATGTTTAAAATGATTTAAAAAGTAAGCCATAAGATTTTACAAAAAAGGATAAAAAGAACAATTCCTGTTTGGTTGTGATAAAGAGGTACTTGAGTCTTACTTATGTGGCTGTGGGGGTAGATCAGACCAAAGGTTGGGAAATGTTTTGAAATATAGAAAGAGAAAGTAGAGTTTGGAGACTTAAGCGAATAGGCATTGTGGGATAGGTGGAGAGCGTCCAGAGGACCACTGAATACAGGAACAGTCTTGAGTTCATTACGTTCCTCCATTTCAAGAAACACTCACGATTTATTTTCCCCCGTATTTCAAAATCTGCTACAAAAGTCTTGACTAGTTTGGCAGGCCTGAGGCACTTAACCTAGATCTCTACAAACATGTGCGCTGACGTACACAACCAAGCAAACAGACACGCTTATACACACAAACAATCTCGCATTCATACAAACACAGCTCAAAAACCTGCCTCACAGCTAAAGCATCTAACTCGAAGGCCTGATGCACACATTCCCATATGCTGAAGATCACAGCCAGCATATTCATCTGGAATCCCACACCACAAATTCCTGCTAAGAGAGGCAAAGGTACCAAGATAACCAGTCGCATCTGTTGAATCGGCAGATTTTTGCCTAAACCGAGGTCAGCAATTACAGCAGGAGTTCAGACACAAGAAGGGTGGCGGGGTACAGATCACAGAATGCGGTATAAAGGATTCTTTTTTTTTAAGGTCTTCTATCTTATTTTGACCATATTGAGCTTATGCTTTCCTCTTGCAGGCAGACCACAATCACTTTGGTTTGATTTAATGCGACAGTAATCCTTTTTGCTCGGTCAATATCTCATTACGGTAATGCTTTTGGTGCCAAATCCACACAGATGATAGAAGGAGACACCTCGGGGAAGCCACAAATCAAAGCCACATGCTGTACCGTTGGGACCCGCCGGGCTCGGGTGGGGTTCGCTGGGGAATCTGCCCGGCACTTCGCGGTTCGCAGATCCAATTAGGAGATGAGCAGGACTGGGTCTGCAGAACAAAAGCTCAGTCGGCTCAGAGATGACTTGCAGCTGTCTAACATACACACACGTATATGAAACTTAAGAGAGGCCCTAATTCAATCTGAGATCATTTTGTTCCCATCTGTGGCTTTTTTTTGGAAGGCACAAGACTATAAAAATGCGTTGGTAGTGTTGAAGTGCCGCCCAAGACACTTGGAGACAGAAATTAAACCTAGCGCTGGTTTATTGTCTAATATTAGTAGTGATGTGTTGCGGGTTTTAGGGATGTCAACATTGCAGGATTTCCAGTACAAAGTGAACACTACACAAGAATAGTCGAAACAACTTCAAAAGTGTGCTGTATGTTTGAAATAATTTCCTCCCGTGATATCAAAATGGGTCTCGAGTGAAATATTGGTAACTGTGGTAAATGCACTTCATCATATATTAGCACCCAAATGGCCAAACCTCAAGAAAATATTATTTAGAAAGACTTCAAAACAGCAGGATGCCCTCAGCTACATGCAAAAAGTACACAAAATGGGATAACAGATGTCCCTTGAAAAATATCACCCCGTGGGAGCGTCTTTCTGTAGCGTTCTGGGTGCGAGAGTAAGGAATCTCAAATGTTTATGGAAGAACCGGAAAAGAACAACAGGTGTCCATCCTCTAGCGGCGGAAAGCGTCAAGAAGGCCAAAAGCATGGTAACATCAAACAACATCAGCCAACAAACCGGCCCAATAAAAAGACCATGGAAGTCTATTAAAGACATGAGAACATGCGGATCCGATTCACCCTCCCCTTCCATCTGATGCCGAGCTCCCGATTCTGGATCTGGTTCGAGTTGAAACATTCCTCTGAAGCACGGAGGTTGTGGCTGACGCATGGGCGAACAAAATGGTCTGATGGGCCGAACCGCATTTGGAGATGCAACAAACACAGTGTCAGTGAGTCTGGGAGATGCATTATGAATTCTTCATTTTAATCTTAATGACTGTAATACAAAACATGTCATTTTGTGTGAACACTCTGTGTATGAGAAAAGGGTAACTAATCAGATAAATTGCTAAGGCTAATATAAACTAGGGCAGTGGTTCTTGGTTTATACATAATGTCCTTACTTGTTGAAATATGTTTCGCTTTTATTATTTCATGTTTAATAAAAACATATTATTTCAGTTTCTTTATAAAATAATAAGACAGGACTGCAACTCAAGTGGTTCCCAACGATGCTGTACATTTAATTGTATTGAATCATCTAAATGTTTTTGTTTACAACACCTCCTCATACCCCACTTTAGTTGATCTGAAAATGCTATAAGAAGGTCAGAAGGGGACGTTATCAACCACATCAAGACTGACAAGAAGGAAAACAATCTAAGCTTCAATGACAGACATAAAAAGATCCAAACAGAGTTGAATATCAAGCCTCTGGGCCTTGTGGTTTCGCCAGACCTGTAAACGGTGTTTCAATCACTTCCTCAGATCCGCATCTTTGAAGCAAGCTCTTTCCGGCATCAGCAAGATCTGTCTCATCCTTCTCTTTCAAACTCTCTTTTCTCTCATTTAACTCATCAATAATCTGTAGACGTTTGGTGACGCTGCATTTTAGAGCATCCCAACAAAAAGGATGTTGCAAAAGCTATGTGTATTTCACCTAACTGATCACTTTTTAGGTCCCATTACGGTAAAGATGCCGTCTTAAAAGGCAGCTGCAAATCGCCTACATAGTTTCCACACTAAAAAGTCTCAAAACAGAGCAAAAACACACAGTACCATCATGGTTCCGGACAAACATTAGCCAGGTGTAAGACCTTTGGGTCTCTGCAGCATTCACCATTTCTATATCCTCCACGCTCCGCCTCTGGTGGTGGGCGGCTGACCTTTAATTCACAGTCCTGTGATCATCGCCTGAGTGTGCTTGTGGGTGTCTGGCCAGAAAGTGCCATAAAATACCCCCCCCCAGCAAAAGTCATTACCATCAAAGAATCTCTGCAGGGAAATTCTGCCCTCAGTGGGGATCTTATGGGCTTATTTCAAAGCAATAGTTTATGTTCATCACAGAAAAAAGACAAAGAAGAGAATGAGAGAAATGAGTGTCTGACACAGCCTGAAGCTAAACATTTAGCATAAGAGGAGGTGAAAGACTTGAGATGTAGCAGAACAAAGATGGGAATAAACAGCAAGGCTCTTGTGCTGAATGAAAAGGGCCTGCATATGGGGCTGATGGGTATCAGATGGAGAAGCTATGCAAGCACGTAACCATTCTGGTAATGTCGGAGAGAAGTTACTTTTTACTGATGTAAATACAATCTTTAATACTTGAATGGGAAAAAACAAAAACTTAGGCAAAGGTGTTGATTGTTTAGCAACATCCTTCCAAAAATTCTCTTTTGTACTTTAAAGAAATTAGAAACTTGTACAGGATTGAAACGACATGAGGGGGAATAAATGTTGACACAATGTTTATTTTTGTGGCCAACATTTTCTATTATAAAATCAATCTTAGTCCACCATTCAAAATATTATATGTGCCTTAGTGAATATAACAAAAATAAACAGTAATTTTAACTTAAACCTTTTTTTTATTATTATTTTTAAATATATAAAATAATGGATTAAAAATGCAATCCAATTTGCCTCAAAATGTTAAAAATATAAAACTGTGTGTAATAAATTAAAAACAATATATATATATATATATATATATGTATGTATATATATGTATATATATAAATACCCATAATTTGGGGTGAATTCTAATAGAAATAGTTAAGTAACTTACTTTTTTACCTATATTTACACTATTAATTTTAAATCTTTTTGTGTGGGAATTGTTTCAGACAATAAACTTTTTTGCGTGTGCATCAACTATATTAAAGAGTTTTTCCTGTTCTTTCACTTATAAATGAAACAATATTAAGAATAAAACCTCCGTCTACTATTTCCCCTCCACCAGTCCCACAGCTGGTGTTACCGCTCGAGAGGCGATGAGTGTCAGAATCACAGCTTTCATGTGTAAAGTACACAGCCCCTCCCTCTTTCCTGCCTGCACCATTTCTCCATCTTTAACTCTCCTCACCTCGCTCTACCTCTCTCTCTATCGTTTCCTTCCGAGTGTTGAGAAAGGCTCTCGGCACCGCATTAGCGATGACGACCTTGTCGAGCTGATTTTGACCACAGTTTTGTTTCACCTCTGTTCTCCGTTACCGCTACAGCTTCATCTCTCGTCAGTCTTCCGAGGTTTGGAAGACAGACTGGAACATTCTACAACATTCCGTCGAGACCTCAGCAACTTGAAAAAGTCCTGAACCTGAAACTGCCAAAACTAATTTGTCCGAGACAGTAATGTAACATCTAATCCCAAGATGGTTTCTCTACACGCACCCTCGCCGTTGGGTCAAACATGAGCTATTCATGAAGAAACAGAATGGTGTAAAGAGAACGGCGGTCGTACCTGAGCTAGAAATGAATATTTATAAGCATTTTTTGTTTTTTTTAGCTTTTAAAAGACGCACAACAAAAATATTGAGGACCACTTGTGATGCTTGGTTCTGCACTGCAAACAGGCTCCTATTTCAGGTTGACAAAATGACATTAAGAAAAAAAGCCAACCCCCGGGACAGCCATACGTTCCTCCAGATAAACGGCGTCAGCAGCCACCCAGTCAGTCATAAAAGGCTTCTGTTTGACTGTTTTATATCCACGTGTTTAAAAAGGACCATAAACCTACGATCCGCCTGCAGCACTTTGCCTTTATTAACTTCAGCCTGTCGCCATCACCTGTCGACTCTTTTCATTTTCCTGCAAGTATGTGCGCCATAAGAAAGACCAATGAGATGAAGCATAAATGCAGATTTGCAACCCAGAACATAAATCTTTACACAAGTGCATGTGAAAAACTTCACTACACAAGTACAAAAGACCAAATGTGCTTGCAAGAACACTTGGAAGTATGAACCCTAACTCGGTGTGACTCTTAACTCTCTGCATCTGAGTGCTGATGTTTACACAAGATTAAAATGTGCCAAACATAAAAGGGGCCGAGGGACTTATAAACAGAAGACCTATGGCTTAAAGCCACCTTTTGTGAGCAGTGCACCTGTGGGGGAAGTCCTACTCTGGCCTTTAGCTTTCTTGAACTGACATTTCTGTTCCCTTCAACCCTTTAAGTGTTTTGTCCAGAGATCAGGCCTCCTGGTCGCAATGCATGCTGGGAATCAGGGCATTCGGCGCTGCCGTAAAATGGAACAGACTCAACCACGCAGTAAAACAGGTATTTACTGGGCTTCATTATAATGTCATCCTCTCTCCCCTGCCGTCTTTCTCCATCCGTCTCTCCGTTTCCCAGCGCAAGTCTTGATTTCTTCAAGCTGATGATATTTGATCAGCGGGAGAGGGGGTGCGGCTTGATGATTCAGTACCTATTGCACGTCTGGGAACTCTGTATCCGGCGGAAAAATGTCTCTCAAGCTGAACGAAGCGAGGAACCTTATAAAAATCCCAGCATCTTGTCTCTTTTATCAGACTATAGAGATGAATGAAAACGGAGATGGGTGATTGAGAAGAACTTGAGAAGTCACGCTCGATGTGGGGCGCCGGTCCTGGTATTGTCCTTGCATCATGTACTCTGGATTGTCTCTTCACAAACTTTAGGCGCCTGGGCGCCATATGTTCCTCCTATGGAAACTAAAGTATTAATTAATGAGATAGTTTGAACATGTGGAAACTGTCCCATGGCACAGAGAATTAAAAAAAGCATGTTGGGTAGTTCCACCCATCTGACCTCCAAAGTCAATAGCTGCTATACTGAATATGTTTGTCAAGCTTTGGTACTCAACCAAGACCCACCACCCCATATCCCACCTCTGGATTACAGTGGAAACCTTTTAATTGATTGAAAAGTAACAAAAGCCTCTTTTAGTATAGGGTCATTGCTGTTCTAAAAAAGACCACTTGCGGCCAACTTAATGGCGTCCCGGGCTAACCCCTTTCAGCTCACCCTGACCAACCAATTGGATAAGGACCGCTGTAACCATACCAATCATCAACAACAATCAGTTCCCTTTCCAAGCCCGGTTTATGTATCCAATAGCGTGTGGATATTAGTTCAGGGTTATTATAATGCACGGGCCTCAATGTTGGAGCGTGACGTGCTTGTGGGGGAAGGTGGCGGTTGATGATCTTGGCTGAAGGACGCAGCTGTTGCCGCTTCCAGCATCTTTCCTAGACGAAGCCCACGGTACAGCCGCATCAGGGCGCTTCGAACTAGGGAGAAAAAGCCACAATGTGGGCTCGCAGCAATGTGACCCCACAGAGAAAGCTGGGCCCCCGGAGTCATAAATGAGCTTGGGGCGACCGCAGCGCGCACGCAGACACGCCAGCCGCTGGGTACCACAGGTTGGAGCCCAATAGCACATCAATCCTGCTGTCAAAAAATAAAGCATATGAACTCGAATCAAAACAGTGAAGGCATGACACAGAAAAAGGAAAATGTGAAAACAGAGAATGATCGAAAGAACAAACCTGTGGCCAGAAAAAATAACCAAACCACAACAAAGAGAAGGCCGCCATGCCATTGTTGTCCCAGTCTGAACAAAGAGGAAAAACAGTCCCACCATAAAACTGGGACTTTCTGCATAGAGATTCTCACAGATATGAAATGCTGACTCTGGCTCTTGTATCGACTCGTGCATTTTGCCAAAATCGGCCACAACAGACTACCTCTCCTGATTTCTCCTTCTCAACCCTCTTGTCAAACTGAGGCTAAAATAGTCAATATGATGACAGTTACATCAGCTTAGATGAAGTAGTTTGTATTTGCTCTTCTCAAACTACACACAGTGTGCAGGATGATACCTGCATAATGATTCTGGCTTTTCTACCTCAATTTCATGAATCCACACTTAAAAACAGATCCTGTGGTCCAGAAACAATCATTTTAACCCGTGTCCTATTTCATCCCTCATCCATCTCCTTTTCTACTTTCCTAAAACCCAAAGATCACAGTGGGTGAAGGACACAAGATCAGCATGCGTGAATGTGGTCTGGGAGAAGAAACATGACACCTCGCTTTACCTGAGATGAATCCAAGTTATTCTCAAATGAGGCACCAGAGTTGACATCTAAACTTATTTAAATAAGAAAAGACAGATAGCTCGGAAAACGGGATGTATTTTTAGGCAGTGCGAGAGTAAAACCTTTAAGCATTGCAGGGAGATTTGAGCTTACTTTTGTCTCTTGTGTGACATTGAGCCTCTTAAGAGGTTCACCAGTGTCAAAATGCTTTACGTTTCAGCATTGCATCAGCCATAAGAGTAAGCAAAGCTTAATTTTCAAACATTTTGTTTGATTCACCATGACTTGTTGAGAACTCTCGTTGATGTTATCCTCTCTCTTCCGAGCCTCTTCCATGAGCTGGGCATTCTTGCTCTTCTCCACCTGCTCCTTGTGCTTCAGGCTGGCCACTTTCTTTGTTTGGTCTTTCATCTGTCTGCAGGGACACATGAACAGATTTTATTTAGACATGCAAAAAAAATGATATTTTATAATAATATACATTATTATAATTCCTTGAAAATTTCAACCTTTTCTAATTTACCAAAGGTTTTCACTATACTTATAGCACGGATAACAACATGTCTCTCTTTAAGATTGTAAAGCATTTTTTTTGTGCATATTCCTAATGAATAAACATATTCAAAATAAAAATATAGTAACTACTTCATGATAATAAAGAGATATCTTTTTTCCATTTGGTGGGTTTTATTGTTTTATTATCTGATGTTATGACTCAATCTTCAAGAGTTGGGTAAAATATAATCAGATAGTTTTGCATATTGTAAACACATACATACTTTTTATGTCATATCCATTACAGTTGTTTAATATATGTTGTGATATATATTATTATAAAAAACATTTATTTTTTTGGTCACCGCACACACGATCACAATTAAACATGTGTAGTAGGGCAAATGAGAGAAGACATAGCAAAAAACCATCATATCATAAAAGACAAAAAAAGAGAGCAAGACCCACTTCCCCGAATCAAGCTGTGTTACAAATGAAAGGCAGTATGTTTGTGTTTTAGCTTTGGGATTTTTCTCATATCCTCCTCCCCTCTCCCTCCTTTCTGCTGTGGCATGAGAACCCGCAAAAACACAAAGCAAAACGAAAAATAAATAAATAAATGGAACATCACAGCAGACGCTTTTATTTCTGAGCAGCGGAGTATTAAACATGATCATGTTCCGGGGTCATTCGGCCCCGGCGAGCGTCACTGTTTGCGTCGGCCGCGAGTGTTTTCCTGTTTACGTGGCCACCTTGTGCGGATTGTGCTTTGGCAGCGTCAGTGGTCAGGATCGCTTACCATTCACCATCTTGACTTGATCAGGGGAAAAAAAACCTGTTTGTCTCACCAGTCATATGCCCTGCAGATCAGATGCAGGCGCTGGCTATGCCAACGCCAAGGTCTATAAATAAGAAAGATTGTGGAAAGACCCCCGACACCACAGACACACAATACAGGAAGGTAAATGAAGACCTATTATGAGGGCTTATTGGATATGACAAGCAACCAATACATGTGCCAAGAAAGCGGCACAAAGGCGTACCCCTCGATCCCGAACCACTTGTGTACTGAAGCAAGGTGATGCTGAACAAGGTTTAGAGAAAGCAAGCCAAGCCACTGCGTGCTAAAACCTGATAATTTTTCAGGTCAAGCTGTCTCAAGCACAGTAAAGCAGTGTTTTTTAAGTACGAAGCACAGCCGCAGAATTCCAGATTCGGTTGCAGGTATGAGCATTAAGCTATCCGTGAATTCATAAAATAGCAGCTGCAATACATAGGTTTGGGGTTTAGGTTATTCTGGTGACATATACGTGTTTGTATTTCCATCTTTATTTTCCCAAAGTGTTCCCTTCCATTCTCTATAGTACAGAGAAGCCCCGAACACAAGGAATGTGATGTGCAGCCATGCAGAATCTCAGGGCGTGTTGACAGATCATAGGTGATGATGACAGAAACTCTACTAGTATTATATCTGTAGCAATTTTTTAATATTTAAAAAAATCAACAAGCCTTATTGACGTCTGTACGCTCGATGTAAAGGTTTATATCACTATAACACACACACACTATGCCGTTTCCCAACAAGGGCACTAATTACAGCCTAATTTCATAGCAACTCAAGAATGCAATAAAACGGCCGCAAATAATTTCCAAGCCGAATGTGTAACTGGAAACATGAAGAAATTATGCTGCGCTGTCAAAAGACCATCTTGAAGACGACATGACCAACATTCAATGCTATTTTTTATAACAGAGCAAAAAGAAAGACTTGCACGAGGGAGTTTGTGCAACAGGTCATAAATATACTGGAATGTTCCTATTTGCCGTTTCCAGAAGAGGCCAAGCCATCTGCTTGGCTCTGCTACATTTCCAATAAGAAGCTGACTGTTTTTATGTCTCGTGCGCCAACCCTTTATTCAGGGTTTTGATTATATGTTTATACGTCTCCATTTGAGGCTTGATGTGATGGGAAAGGTAACCCCATTATGGAGAGTTCACGGAGGAAACATTTCTACAGCAGTAAAGAGAAACAATAAGATCGGATCTAGATTCAATACAGTCTTTCCGAAACATTGTGAGAAAAGTATATGGGTATGACCACACTGGTATGCAATGACGAATCAGTTACATTAAATATAGGCATTGAGCAAGGTGACTTCACACTACACTCGTATTTTAAGATTTTTTTCATGGGTATCAAACAACTTTTGCTCTACGAAAATGATCAGACAAAACTAATTGCACAAGGTTTTGTTAGTTTGATATTCATTCTGTAGCATGTGTTCCAGTTTCATCATTTTTTGGTTAAAAGGCATTCTATTCTTCCTTAAACGTTCATTCTAGAGATTTTTTAACCCATAGCCCTGCGGTACACAAAGTGAACTGCGGAACCACACAAACTTCCAAAAGCTATGATATATACAGTAAGATCCAAATCAAAAACCACATTGAAAAGTGGGATTTGAAATCTAATTTAAAGCCGGGAATTAACATAATCTTTGGATTTTATAGAATGTAAAACAAAGAAACATTATGGCATAAAATGAATAAGATATTATGAATTTCTGGCACACTCTCAAATCACACTTGGATAACATTGGTTAAAAAGATTAAGCATAAACTAGTTTAAAGAAACTGGACTAAACAAATTATCCATTTACATGAATCCCAAAACATGGGATGGTATGCTAGAGAATGCACGCAATTTACAAGAGGCGAGACAGATGTTCGGGAGACTCACGTCATTTCACATTCAGTTACTATGTTAAAACATGGAAAACATTAATGCATGTGGTGAGCTGTGATGTTTGTGTAAGCAAAGTACATATATGTGCCAATCGTACAATTTGTGCCCATGCTGTTTACCTAAGCACACAATGACATCATCTAAATACAGGGAACATATTAAGAGACCATCTCTCCTGTTAAAACTCTAAAAACACACACAAATGGAAATGTATTCATAGTAACCGAACTGCCGAAGTGCAAGGCCGGAGAATGGTGCCTTCATTTAACCTTTTCCAATATGATTATTTTCCTCTCCTCTAAATAAAATTCTGAATCACGGGCACTGCACAACCCTATGCCATCTTCTGTCCTTTGCTGCATTAGAACCCAAAGAAATATCTGTCAATATGGCTCCAAGGTACATTATTGTAAGAAATTAAAGTCTATAACAGAGCACCTATAGAGAAAGAGAAAATCTATTTTTGCGTCAGAAAAGGAACAAAATAGGTTAAGGTTTCAGCAAGGAAGTTAAATTCAAGCCTGTTTATAAAGGGTTACTTGGTTAAGCATATTTCTGTGTGAATAATTCTCTACATTCCTGGCTAACCTCACGCTTTCTAATTAATCTTATTTTCACGGTGCTGGAACTCTGGAATGCCATCAAAAATATTAATTCATTATTTTGGTCCAGATCTCGAAATTAATAATTCATTTCTGAGACAGCTTCAGGCAATGTTTACAGGGTACGGCTTGAAAGCGCTTTGAAATTCTCAAGATATTGGCTGGAGTGTGAACAAACATCAGAAAGTCTGTTAACTTTGGACTATAAAGATGTTTCGAACTTGAGCATAATGAAGCCTTTGAAATGTACATCTAGTAAACACCTCAAAAAACAAATAAAAAACCACTCGCATTTGCATTAGCACTTCCTGCTTGACCAAATTACGCCTCAGGGACGAAAGCGTCCTTGTTGACAGCCCAATGCCGCGACGGGGCATGGAGCGTATCCAAGGGCGAAAGCAAACAATGTTTGCTGACCGCTCTTGCAAGGTCATCTAATATGAAGGAAAAATAAAACAAAGGAACTTCAAGACGATAGAAACATCTCCAACACGCAAGTCAAAATACAGTATCGCTCTTTCAACATGGCCTTACGAAACTACATTTCTAAACAATTTCATTCTGCGGTCACTTAACTGGAGAAATGAGGCCCGTTGGGCATTAAAGCAAACGTTATTGCAAGGTTCAAATCGCACCTGACACATAATAACATTAAACGAGACCCGAAGGTAAAATTGGGTGCGAGTTTGAGATGAATGCAGATGGAAATTGATGTTGAAGAAATAAATCCATCACAGCGTGATAGGTGGAAAACAGAAGAAATACTATGTTACAGAGCCAACGCGTGTTTATGAGTGGCCTGTTCAATACTAAAGGCTGGAGATGGTTATGGCTCGCCGTTTTCATCCAAAGCCTTTTGGTCCCACGTTTTGAACCCATTTTTCTTTTTCTTTCAAGCGTGATGACAGAAACGCACAAGCTTGTGCCCACACTAACACTTTAGGATGGAATAAACATCAAAAGGTTGATCGAGGACAGAAACCTCTCTGTTTATCACAGCCGTGACCTGTTTGACCAACACACAAGGGGGTGGAACGCCTTCAAAGACTTGCTTTGAAAATGTTTGAGAACTCGTGTTTACTCCGTTCCTCATCTTCTACGCAATCATCCTTAAACGTCACGTGTCTTTATACTGGCCTAATGTCTCTTCCCGGTAATCAGGATATGGCCGTAAGCTCATGACTTATAAAAGGCAGGAAATGTGGGTTCTTCGCCGACTGCGGTCGTTTTCTAGCAGCAGGTGAAGGAAAGCTGGCAGGAGCTACTCCTTCAGGCCGCTATGTGATAGCGGGGTTCATTTCCACGTTTCTGTCTGCGGTGAGCGCAAACTTTTCAAGTCTAATAGAGTTTGGCTTCCGAAGCTGCCAAAAGAGTGATCTGTGGCCAGGTGCACGACAGGGTGTCCCCAGCTCGCTCGCGTACCATCCTGCTCGCCGATATCCGTAAGGGACGTGGCGCGTGGAGCAGTCCTTGGGGACGGCCCTTGACTAATCTTGTTAATTATACGGTCGGCCTTCGAGCCCGGCCAGCCAAAGGTAACTGGAAAGCACACAGATATAACAGAAAGGCGGAGGTGTTCTCAGAGCCAGTATCGTAGACGAAGACCTCCATGCCTGTGTGGAAGCGTGCCCTTCACCTGTCTCTGGAACGGATGCTAACAGAGTAAAAGCAGAGAAACAGCCGCTCCGTATTAAATGAACCCTTACATATGGAGACGAAATAAGTAGATAACTTAAATTAGTTACATTTATAAAAGGGAATAGAGATGTAAATGTGGAAGAAAAGACGGAATGGAGAGGACAAAAGAAGAAATTACACTGGAAATCTGTAATCGATAAAAAGTTTACTACATTGTAAAAAATAGGTGGGTTGGTATATATCATAAAAATAAAGAGTTATTTATTGATAAAATCTTTTCAAGCATTAAATAGTTATTTTCTGATAAAACAAATAATTGATTTATAAAATAATTGATTTAAAATCTGATAGTTAATCACTCTACAACATAACAAATATTCTTAAATATAACAAATAAGTTTATGTATTAAAAATATTTTAATATTATTAATTATACTAATATATGTACACCAAATAATTTGGTGAATTTTCTTAGAATAATCAGATCATTCATCAAATTTCAGTTTTTATAATTGCATTTAAAACAAAATTGAATCAGTATATTTAGAAACTAAATTTAAACAGTATATTTAGTTTTTAAAATTAAAAATTTTTTTCATGTAAAACTTATTTTGTATATTTATTATATTATTTACTGTATAACTAGATTGTTAGAAAAACTTATCTCAAATACCCTCTAAAACGCCCCTTGTAGTACCTCTTTCTATTCGTTCTTTGCCAAAACATCATGTTTTGCTTTTGTTTGTAATTTATGTCTGTTGCTTTGCACTGGACTGTCTATGCATATCTGCCTGCATTGTTTCACTTTGGTCAGATAAACGCCAAGTGCATTGGCAAAACAAACAAACAAATATTTGTCATGCCAATAAGGAACAAGAACAAAAAAAGAGAAGAGACAGAAAGAGACAGAGAGACATATACAGGGTAAGAGAGACAGAACCAGAGACAGAAAAAAATAGGAACAGCACAAAAAATGAAAAGAGAGAGACAGAGGGAGAGGAAGGGCAGGAAGCATCTTTACTTCAGGGACTGGCACACATCACATTTATTGTCAAGCATTTGTCGAGTAAATCAAGAGGCCCCGGAGCTCAGAAGCAAATGCGTAACACTGGGGAAAATTCATTTCGGCATGACATGGATTCCTTTTCATTACGCCTCAGCTCTTGTTGTGGGGGAGATATAAAATCGTCCTTGTTTGTTGTGTTGCTGACTCCCAGAGAATACATCAAAAAAGCAAAAACAAAGAGGTGGAGAAGAAGGCAGTGAGAGAATGACACTTCTGTCAAGCTTTCCCGTAAAATCACGCTTGTTTTCTAGGAGAGTAACAACCGGGGAAAATCAAAAAATCAGAGAAAATCTCTGTTCCAGACTAAACTAGTAAGAAGTTCTAAATAATAACCGTGATAAACAAGCCGTGTGAACGGAAAAGGATCTATTATGCGAGTCGAGCTTTTCAACACGACTTGGGAGAAATGAATGATGGAGATTCTTTACGCTCCAATTAAAAGATCCACTAATGGTCTCCTCGTTTCACTTTTTCCCACGTTTCTCGTCCTTATTCTCTCCAACCTGTCATGCTAGCATGTTTTACGAACGTTCTCTAAAAATCTCACAGATACGCTGACATGCATTAATAAGACAGGCTCTTCTGTTTGCAGCGCCTGCCTGACCTTACCAGGTTTCCTCATTCCTCTCTTTAAACCTTTAATCAATTCAGGTCAGAGCAATTTCGCTTTTTTACACAGAAACTTTAGAAGGGAGTCCAAAGGGAGTGAAGGAGGCAATGACAGCAAATTGGGGTTAAGTGCATCGCCCAAGGGCACCACCACACCACAATCATCCTGAATTATTCCCTCCAAGTAGCAGATTTTCCCAAACTACCCCCCCCCTCCCTAAAAAACACTCTTACAGCTGTCCTCAAAACAATTTTAGCCATTTTTGGACCGTTTAAAGAATTCTTCACAGAAACAGTCTGTCATCACTTTCCCACTGTCATGTAATTCCAAACCCGTGTGAGTTTTATCGAAATGTTTTGTCTACAGTAAGAATGATTCAAACTCATCTGGAATGATCCACTCAGATGTGATGGTAAGTAAAGTTTCATTTGCAAACTGGTGCTTTGAGCATGTATTATGAATTACAACTGAGGAAGTGCATTCGGTGTTGAAAGGAACATGGCTGAGGAAAGGAGGAATACTAACCTTGAAGCCAGACTGGGAGGAAGACACAGCATTCCAGTGAGAGAAAGAAAAAGAGAGAGAGTGGTGAAGAGAGACACAAGTGACTTGGGTTAAATTTTAAAGACAGCATGTTAACACTGCATGACACACAGCCTTTACATGTACACTTTTCATACACGCACAGCAGGACATGAACGTGATGAGTTATTTACGCATTAATGTATCCAGTTAAGCATTTGTTTGGTCATTTTTGTTTGGTTGTTTCATATTTTAAGCTCAAAACATTGTTCAAAACTGAAAATTGGATCAAGTTATATAGAATTTTTTTAATTCAGTGTAGCATAACACAAAAAGACATGATGATTCAATTGTTATTCATTAAGTAATTGATTCAATATATTGTTTTTAAATTTTACTGTTTCTTGCCTTGCATTTTGCATTCCCATCTCTCTCAGCACAAGCTGAATTTGGCAAAAACAATGTATCTTAATTAAGTTGCCTACTTTTTGGAACGGCATACAATGTCTCTGTAAGTGGCTTGCCAGGTTTTGGAAAAACGTGACATTACTACACACATCCGTAACATCAGAAGTCATAAGAGAAACCCAAATAAGTCAAAAATATGCAATAGAAATAGATGCATTTGCATTCCTATAGTATAATAACCTTATATTTCACATAAAAAAGTTTTTAAGGGAAACACAACTCCCCTTTCCAAGCTTTCGGTTTGCTTTTTATTTTACTTGCTTCTTCGTCTTTGTTGCATGGTTATTTTTTCTCCTCTGTAACTCACCCTCTTATTTTTGCTCTCTCCCAAAGGTGAGTTTTACAATCCGCTGTAATTACCTACAAATTCACGGCTGCCGAATTTTTGAAACAAAGACTCCCATAGCCCAATTCAACCTCTGCCATTTTTCTGTGACTTTGAAGGCATTTTTGCGCAAGCCGTGCCTCCGCAGCACTGATCTTCAACAAGAGGAGCTTTGCTTCTCCATCTCTAACCGAGAGAGGTAATCCTGACTGAAAAACAGAAAGCGACGATTCTACCTGCCACTCACGTCTTGATTAAAGACGAGAGGATCCGTCTGAATAACTTTCTGTCAAACCAAACAGAGAGTCAAACCTTGGAGCACTCCGAGGCTATGACACGAAGAACAATAGGAGGTTTTATTGAGAACCAAGCTCCCCGGTGTGTATCAAGAGCATAACCCGACTCTCAGCGGTAATTAGTTTGCAGCGCCTGCCGTTTATTTCAGAAATGGGCGACATGAATGATGCATGGAGCTGAGCATATGGAGTTTGTTTTATTCTAATCCTCTCCTAACACAGATCGGTTAAGAAAGCGTGAGAGATGTCGAACGCAAGTCAGATTAATATTTATGAATCAACAGAAATCGTCCCAAAACACACAAGTCACAGCCAGTATTCGGCTTGTAGCAGATAAATACATTTGCATGTAACGGCTCTTCTTTAACATGTTGGCTCTTACGTTTGGCAGTGCAGAACGTTCTCCTGTCAGTAGACAACTTCAACAACCAGAACATCCAAGACTCTACACCTTCAGGCCGAACTCTCCTCTCTTAAATTCTTCCTCACATTCCTGTGTGTTTACACTTAGGCCTATTTCAATTATTCATCTCTTTATTTATTTATGCGAGCCAAGATGAGAAACGGGCCCATATTTGTTTCACATTAATTAGTCCAATTACACAGGCTGAAAACAGATGTTTACACCAGAGCATGCTGACAGAAAACCCAGAAATGGAGAAAACTTCAGAACGCACCTTTGATTCACCTTTGAGGGGAATAAGGTGTTCTCGTGAACACTTGAGATCCTTAAACTAACTGTTGATGCATATTCTTATGCTATTTTAAGTGCATTGCTGAGCTAAACTAGACATTCAATTTGCAACTTATTTTAAGTTAAAAGATTTTATTGACAAATTATGTGTTAATGGATTGCTATTTTAAAATATGCTGCGGTAACTAATGTGGTTACATCATTATTTGGCTTCTAAATAAATGGAAACATGGACAGACTCCAAAAGAGAGGTTCACACGCCCAAGAAAAGAAAATGGGCACCGGAGAACATCACATTACACAAAACATACCTCGGTTTTAAAGCAATGTGTTAAGGATTAGAAAATCTACAATCTATGCCTGCAATGCGTCTGTTAGACGTTCTACACGACAACGCCAACTTGATGTGAGATGAGTACTGATACCGCCCAAATATCAAGCTTCAAAACATCTTAAAAGTTTGCCAAAACAAATCGAGGATAAGAGATGACTGAGTAGGTGAGAAGGGCGACTTAAGGAATGAGAGAGAGAGAGAGAGAAAGCACTTTGGCAATGTCAAAAATGATTTTATCATGCCAATGAAGCTTTTTAAAATCTTGAGAGGGACCAAGCACACAAGTTCACATTTACTGTATCATTTGGGGGAATGAAGCTGTGTCCTGTCAGCAAGTTAGTATGGGTATGGGTATAAGCATAATAGTATAAGCATTTACATGCACACACACTCTCACAGTATGCCAAAGCCTGCAATGGCAATATGAATAAGCATTAGACTTCATGGTAGATGGAAATGGAAAATGGATTTGTGGGAGTTACAGAAATAAAAGAAGGCACCAAATGAAATAATTGTTTGGCTAGCAAACATCAGCTAAGCAGGAAGCGATAAAAGTACACCAAGTCAGGAACAATTTGTGAAAGAGCTGGTGTTTAAAGACAGACAACGGAGAATTTAAGTATATAAATGAAATTAAATAAAATGGAAATTACACCCATTACAGTGCTGAAAAAAAAAATTATGGTTGTAAAATAAATTATTTGGTTCGATATCAACAGAAAATACATACTTGACTTTAAACATTTGCCTGCATGTATTAGCTTGAAGTAACTTGCGAAGCATCCCAAAAGGGTAAGAAATCGCTCTCTCGCACTTTCTCCGTATCGGTTCCTCGATGGTTTCCCTTAAAACACGTTTGGCATCTTTAAAAAACGCCTAAAAACTTTTCCATCCACAACTTACCCATTAAACCCTCTTTCCTTACCTACACACTCTATATAAAAAAATGCCCTTTCTTCCCTTCAAAAGGTTTCATTTTGTCTTGTGGAGCTTAGTAAATTCGTTGTAGCACTTTTTCATTTTAAACCTGTATGCCTTTGATCTGCAGCACACAAGGGAAGATATTTTGAAGAAAGCTTGCAACTGAACAGCAGTGAAACAGGTTTGCTTCTACTGGATGGAAACTTAACCAATGCAAGTAAATAGCAGCCAGACATCCACATTCTTCAAAATACCTCATTTTTCTTTGGCAAGAAAAAAAATCATACAGTTTTGAAATGACAAGAGGGAAAGTAAACGATAACACAATTTAACTATCCTTTCTTTTCTGTGTGGGAGTTACAAACTATTTAAGTTTTGCATTTCACATGCCTTCCTGTTTTTTTGTGGAAAAATCAGTTACAAAACATTTTGTTTTTCATTTTAATGGCAGAGTTTATGTGTGTGTTTCTGTACCTCTCCATCTCATTGATCTTTCGATCCTTGTCATTCTTCTCATTCTCCATCTCTCTGAGGATCTCCAGGAGTCGGTCCACCTCTGCCTGTGCCTTCCCAGCATCCTCCTTGTAGCGCGCCACCTCCTGCTCGAGTGTGGCAATGCGCTCTGACAGTACTCCATTCGCCTGGGCCTCCACTGCAGCTGACTGCGCCTGCATGAAACAAACACTTTTAACCATAAAGGAATGTGTAGTCTTCACGTTACACACATCGTGTTGTAAAGCAGTAAAAAAACTGCATTAGAATACATTTTGCTAACAATTCTGAATTAACTTTTCTGTGCGTTCCTGAGAAAGATAAATGTTCATATATGAAACTATAAAAGCAAAAATATAAAACTGAGTATTGTGAGGTTTAGAAACACTGAACTGAATTGTGACCTGGACACTGTCATAAGTGTTTGTCATGTGTGTGTTCGGACACCCGCTCACACCTGCAGTCTATGTGTACGAAGCCCCATGATCTCACAACAGGATACTGTCTCATTAAAGGGTGTGCGTGCAAAAAGGTGGAAACACAATCATGCTGAAGTCATCAAAATAATGAGTGACATTACAGGCCTTTAAAGTGCTGGGTCAAGGACCCGCTTTAATGAAAAGTAAATCGACTTGCTTCCCGGACAATTAAAGGAGTCGGGTACATTGAGTAACTGTGGTAATGTCTCTTTAATAAAAGTCCTCTAAAAGGACGCAGGTGTCTTCCTGCTTAAAAAACTGTCTGCGGTGAAAACACAAACAGAGAACACAGAGCCGCTGGTATTAAGATCACGTCTGCGTGTGAGCGAATGTGTTCTTGATGTACAACAGCCAGCAAAAATATAATAAATATAAATCCAAGAATAAATTTATTTTTATAGGTATTTCAATTAAATTGTATATACCATATAAAATATAAATATAAATTATGGTAAAATATCTCTACAGGTTTAAAGCACAGACAATACAAATTCAAACAAATCATAGAGGAGATCGTTTAAAGAATGTTGAAAACACAGTGGACAAAACACAGATTTAAAAATAAAATAGGCTGAAGACAAATTACTTGCTAAAAGCATGTATGGTTGCACTCGGGTGTAGGAAAAAACCCACAGAACGGTCTGGACGGTGAGCAGTCGCTTCAGTCTGAAGGTCTCTTCTGGCACGTGGTGAAAGAAGACTGTTCTGCTTTACTGGGGATAATATTTGAAGGTGACGTTTAGGCCCCACTAATTAGCTTTATTAAAGTCTCGGACTGAGGTTGAGTAGCTTTCCACTCCAACCGCCAAGAACTTGTCATCTGTGGACGGCCTGGTTTAGGGGTACGAGTGCATATGGCTAGGCCCAAAAATTGGACGTTTGTATGAAAATGCGTTTCACGCAAATAACGTAGACAGTTAGCAAAACGTCATGTCCTAAACATGTTTTACAGAGTGAAGAAACACATCTCAGTTACTCATTCATTCCTGGCGGTATGTTTTATTTTGTTGTAAGATCTAATACATTTGTTTATCAATTTCCTTTGTAAAATATAATTTTTGGAGGAACAGCAACAAAGAGAATTAGAGACAGACAGACTTGGTTGGAAATAACTTGTTTAAAACAGTTATTAGCGGGCTGTCAAAGCCGTCCTGTCTGGCTGTAAGCTTTGTGCAAAATGTTGGTATTGGAAGTCAGAGCGTCCCATGCATTCGGTACCACGTCTCAGAGGAGAAGCCAGTGTCCCGGGAATTAAACGGGATTGTAGGAAATGTGGTTAAATAATATTGTTTAATAACGTTTGCATGCCTCTGTATGTTTGGTTGGGCAGAATAACATACGTATATGTAAAAACAACATAGCTGCTTTGTTTATAGAGCGACCTATAAACTTCCTAGTTAGAAACAACCTCGGGTTGATAGACGCAATCTGCAACGTTTCATGTGCCTGAAGTACACCGGGGACTCTTGGCTGGTTTTGTATAAAGTGCACGATTTGGGTGTCTTGGTGGCACGTCTGTTCTCATTTCTAACGCTGGGCTGAAACCGCCGGCGTGCACTCCTGACGGTCACGCGGGGACAGCAGAGTCCCCCACCCTTTCTCTGTCTCATCCAATCAGAGCAGACGCCCGCAGAGCTGTCAACAGCCTTTCACTTGCACTGCTTTTATACGAGACACTGCGCGAACACAGACGTACACTCACTGCCAGAGATTTCATTACTCTTGGAACAGTTGATGGGACCCAGGTCTTCTCATCGAGGTCCGTGAGTATGTGTGAAGGTGACGGGTCCACAAAATAGTTCAACATTGTGGGCGGAATTACAGTTACACTTCATGTTATTACAGAATGAAAAAGCACAGCATGCATAACCATCAAAGCTTATGAACACTTACAGGTTGGAGTGCTTGATAGAGAGTGAGATAGATAGATAAAACAAATGGTCAGATAGATTGACGGATAGAAAGATGGCCGGAAAGACAGATAGAGAGATATAGAAATTAACGCATGGACAGATAGAGGCATATTGATGAAAGGATGGACAGACGGACATCTGGACAGAGGGAAGGATAGAAAGATGGTTAGAGAGAGCGGTAAACAGAGAGAGATAGAAAGGCAGATAGAGAAAGAGAGAGATAGATAGATAGACAGACAAAGAGAGATAGAGAGAGAAATAGAGGGCAAGCGAGACAGATATATAGACAGATAAGGATAGATATATAGACAGACAGACAGACAAACGGACAGACAGACTGACATATTTTTTTTAAATTGCATCTCTTTAAGCATGTGCAGGGCAGATAGCTCATACCGGCACAGCCTGACCGACATCAGCTTACACACACTCCGTTAAATCGCGGCTGAGAAACATCAAAGTACACAAGATCATCACTCTCAAGCCTCAGATAAGGAAAGATCTCATGCAGGCACATTGCAGAACGCTCAGAGACTCCGCTAGATGCTGAGCATATCCTCTCGATCTCACATACACACCAAACTAAACTTCAGATAAGCTGTGAGCTCATGCAAGCAAAGCAGAAATGCTTACGCATTTATTACAATCGTGCTCTGGCCTATACACATACACAATTTCAGCTTCTGAGGGAAGCTTTTTCCACAAAGATGCACTTACAAGACTGGAGGGATTGCCTGACATGAGCTCAGAAAGCTTTCGGAAAGAGAAACAGAAAAGGCAGAAGAGAAAATAACTTGATACACTAGAAATCTACTAAAAATGAGAAGAAAAAAAGATGTGCTTATTGAAGACAATTGTGATGCTGTTGTTTTCGTTTTAACCTGAGTTAATATCTTCTCATTGGCATTTGACATGTGAAGGGCACTTGAGCAAACGCTCAGCTGACTTTCATGGTTTTAAACGTTGTCAGAGTGTTGCTAACATGGTGCCAGTCCTTCTAATAGCTTGTTACACACTCTTGGGCGCTTAGCTGACACGAGCTGTGGTATTTGCCGGCTGTGATGCTTCAGTTCCGTCTAAGTGCCTGTCTCACCTTTTTAAGTTGACTCTCGAATTTGCTGCATTCTTCTCTCTTCTGCTCGAGTGTGATTTCGAGACTCTTCAGCTTGGAGTCCTTCTTCAATCCGGAGGAGGCCAGGGATGAGGCGTGCTCCTTCAGGTCCAACAGAGAGGCCTGGGGTGCGAGGGACACAAAGGTACATCCGTTATTAATGTAGAGCACTTTTTGAACAATCCACCTCTTAAAGCAGATGATCAGGGATCAGAGAAACCGCCTAATGAAAAGCAGCACAAGGTTTTGCGAACGTCATGCCACGGTCCCTGATTGCATCGAAACAACCTGAGCATAAACATCTGTAAATGTTCGCAACCCTGGCCAGCGGTTTCAAGCCAATTTCAACAACAGGAAGCAGAAGAGCCAAGACCAATCTTTTTTTCGTTCTTTTTTAAAACGCTAATTTGTTTACAAACATGCAATCAAAGACGTGAGTCGATGACCGAATAACGTTGGGTTGATTTGGGCAAAGGGCGTAATAAGATTCATACGTTTAAAAAGTATTCTTTAAAATGTTCTCTGCAAAAGAAATTCGTTTTCATGTAGCCTTAATAGGCACTGCATTGCGTTAGAACAACATAAATTGTGGGTTTGAGAACAAAATGTTAAAACCATATACCCTTGAATGCCCTTTAAGTCTCTTTGAAAGAAAGTATCTGCAAAATGCATTATATGCAAAAGTAAAAATAAGTCATTTGGGATTGAAACGATAGTAAATAATGACTTTTTTGTTTTTTAAGTTATGGTCTGATTTTATTAGATATGGACTATAACACACAGATTAAATGGACCACTTGAGATTCTTTTATACTTCTGTCGTGTCCCTTAGAAAGCAAAAAAAACCTGTAGTCCATATATTATTCATTTTTGTGCTGTGCACATGAAAAGTTAAATTATAAGTGTAACTTTAGGTGAACTGTCCGTTTAGGGCAAAACATGTCTGGTGAACAATTCAATGACATATCGAACAAGAAACTGAAAAATAGCTACACTGCATAAGTCGCAAATATAACTATTAAAAAAGGCTCTGTGCAACACATATGCTGTACATCAGCTCTCTGTTTTGCTAAGGCGAGTCTCCGGCACGCCGTTAAAGCTGCAGCCCTCCATCCATGAGGCCTTTCCTCCAGTTTCCGCTTACAGCCGGAGAGCCCCGCAATTTCACACTCGACTGGAGTCCGCAGACCAAAAATACACATTTAATGTTCATACTGCCGCCCCGCATTCTCTCGCGTTGGTAAAGAAAACAGAAAAGGGGAATGATGGGATGTGCTGGACTCGGCACGTTGTGATTAGAGCGCGGGGGAGGCAGAGAGCCGGGAATGAAGAGGTCATCCCTGAGAACCAACACGATGAGGGAGAGATGGGGAGAGGGGTGTATAGAAACGCTGAGCAATGGGACGCTGATGAACGCCGGTCAGGATACAGCTGAATCCAATGCAAATATGTGGGATGGGAAAGTGTTGAGCTTCACGCGACGGTCAATGAATGCGTAAAGGTCAGAAAATGTGTGAGAAACATGTGTAGGTCTTCAGCCCGAAAACAAGAGGAGAGATGAGACATAACATTTTGTCTAAAGAAATGGTTATTTTGCATTTTAACTATACTGTTAAAAAACATATTCTCAAAGACTAAATAGGACAAATATTTGGAATTTTTGGTTAAATATTTAATTCAAAAGAAAAATATCTTCAAACACAACTGATGGCATCTTTACAGAAACTATAATTTGCCTTTTATTTTACAAATCTTTTGATCTGAAAATATTTTCCCCAATGATCACAATGTCTGAATGTAAAGCTGAAAAACAGGTAAAACAAAGAAATGAAGGACATTATACGGCACAAGAGAGGGCTTGTGTGGGGGTGAGTGAGGAAGTGGTTAAGTGGTAGGCCGCACATCACGCGTGTACCCGACGCAGACGGCAGAGAGGAATGCAGAGATCATAGAAAACAAGAATAACCTGAATAATAAAATAGCCACAGACGCAGAACTTGGGGACGTGCATGTACGAGCACAGGGAACCCGACCATTTATATTGATTTAAAAGCCTGTCTATGGAGGGATGTTAGCCTAATCGAAAGGAACTGAGGGAGGGGTAAAAGAAAGAGAAAACGAGAAAAAAGTGAACGAAGGAGCGAAGACAGCAAGAGAAATGAAGGGTGGCTCTCGGGGAGGGGTCGTTCCCTCACATTGAGAACCCTTCATTTATCTTCCTGTCGTGTACACACACACATAGGAATGACAGTGCTGTGGGTCCCGCATGTTCTCATCTCTACAGATCCTCTGGGGTTGTGTGGATCAGTCTTTTTCGCCAAACCAGGAGGTTCAAGGTTCGGCGAGGTTCTAGGGGGCACTTAAAAAGATTTTGATTTGTAGCCATCTCTGCTTACTGTCTTCATGACTTTCTTCATCCGTGGAAGAAAAATGTAGATTTATATACTGTAGTTGTACAGTTCCAATTACAGTGCATGGTGACTGGAGCTTTCACATTTGAAACGGCCCCATAAATGTATCGTGACATGTTGCATTACATTACAAGCCTTTTGAAGCCATTCAATTCACTTCTGTGACCAGACCAGTTATGACATTTTTTTAGACGGTTTCGTGAACCGGATCAACTGATTCACAATTCAAGTAGAATACATCAGATAATGATTCATTTATGGCTTTACGGTTTCATAAAACAAAAGGTTGTGAAACACAGCAACACAGGTTATATGGTTGATGCCTTTAATGCTGTCCTGGGATCGGTTTCAAGCTCTATAATCCCAGCGTGACACATAAAGGATTACTGCATTACAAATGCCAAACCGGCATCTAAATTGCATAACATGATTCTCTGCATTCGGTCGGTCGACTCTAAGCTGTTTGTCTGTCGGTTGGTGGCATGCGAGCTGCCAAAACCTTTCAAACGGCTGGCGTTACAATCACAAGCGATCTGAGTATCATAAATAAACAATGCACAAAGGCTACAATTCATACTAAAATATTTTCTAAAAAAACTAAAACGGCAATCGCGAACAACAAAATGAATGGTTATAAATAAAGACTGTTGTTTAATTTGACATTTATACGTTTTTCACATTGCGTTTAATTGTGTTTCTCATATGAGAGAAGATTTATGTTAGCTTTAGATGAGAGGTCAGGTTATGATTTCAAGAAATTACCAGATGAGAAATGCAACATTTGGTAAACAGATGTGAATCCAAATTATGGAAATCCCCAAGCAAATCTGCAAGATTTATGATATTGTGGTATAATAGCTATCAATAATGTTAACAAAGTGAACTATATTTGAGTGTTCCAGGTCAAAAAGACAATATTTTGGTACCTAAATACAGTCAATATAACAAATTTACATCAGTCTTAAGGTTTTAATGATAAGCTCAACAAAATTATAGCATGCAATAGTGAACAGGATTTGAGTTAAAAATAAAGGTTTCTGATCACCTCTTCATATTTATTCCTTAGAATATCTATTTTGGAATAACAAAGACTCATTTAGTCAAACGTTTTTCAAAGAACCTCTTTCCTACCTTTTTATTACCCGGAGAAACTAATTTTGTCACAGAGTACCTTTTATGAAACAGAATTGTTCTTCAAATAGTTCTTTATGGAACTTCTTAGATAAAGGGTTATTTTATTTTATCATGAAGCACTTTTATTTCTTTAGGAGTTTTTACACCCACAGGCCCCAATGTGTTGGGCTTGTTCTACCCTGCTCACCTCTCGATCGGCCAGTTCTCCCTGCAGTACGCTGATCTTCTCCTTAAACTCCTTGAGTTCTTTCTTGTTGTTCTCGAGTTCTTCATTCTTCTCTCTTTCATCTCTGTCCCTCTGCTCCTTCAGCCTCTCGATGATACGCTCCTACAAACAACACAAACAATGACGTCAATGCTGAATTAGTGATGTGAAATGAATGATTAGCTTTTTTTCTTTGAAAGGTAATAAGGTCTTTGAATTAAAATGCACGGACATTAAAAAAGCTTAAGTAAACTAACTCTCTAAACTAAGGTTAAGTTTAGAGCGGAAATAAAACAACAAATCTAATTTGTGTTTTTATTGACTTTTGGAACTGTATTACACATGCAATAATACTATTATGAATAATTAAATAAATAATTGTCTAAATTTTATGCATTACATTTCATTCCATTAACAACTGGCAGTTTAGTAGTTTAAAATGAACTTTTTAATTTTTCAAACCCTAACATATAGCTACATAATATGTGACTATTATTTAAAAGACAGCCCGCTGTGTTTACCAACAAAATTATTTGTACATCTTTCCTCCAACAGCACAGGTTAAAAACAGTAAAGAAAAGAGGAAGGTGTTATTTGCATTCTATTTTCACATTGTGGGTGTCATATTTACCCCGAATCAGGTAGGGCGAACACCTGTTGTAGTAGAAACCCAGACACAGCAATTCCTTCATTCCCAACTTAACCTCAACACAGCTAGTGGAACATTTTTGAATGAACGAATTTGCATGCACCATTCCATTAATTTCACATGTGTCAGCTCTGGCTTGGTGTTGCAGAATTTGGCCGCAGAATGGCAGCTTGAAGAAATTGGATTTAACTTTAGCAAAAATAAGTCTGATGTGATACTGCACTTTCTGGTGGAGTTATCCAAGAAAAACGGCTACTATAACAGTATTTTAATAATCCTGCAAAAAAATACATCTAATAATTCTAAAAAACAAAAAGAAAGCAAAAAACCACTCTGAAACAATAAGTCTCATAAAAAAAGATCTGTCCTGGCTCGTGTTTACACTCGATGGTCTGTGAAAGAGGGCAGCTGGAATCATGGAGAGCATCAGCCTCCAGCACATTCGCACCCGCGCCGGCCAAAACTCACACACCGACCGGCCGAACCGGACATTAATAACGCGCTTCTTTTTCAGGCCTGCTTTGCGTTTCTCACCACGGAGGCTGTATTTCACTCTCCTGAGCCGACGTTCTTGGCCGATCCTAACCAAGTTGTGACATTTAGCATGACCGCTCGCATTTGTGCCAACAAACTTTCTCTCTCAGTTACGTGAAGCACCAGATGGGCTGGAAGCGTGCGCAAGACGACAAGGCCTCGGTTTAACTTAATGCATCGTAAGCCGGCCGAGGTGTGTGAAATGGAAAACCGAGGGCGTCCAGGTAGCAAAGGACAGAACCGGTCAGCAAACGTCAGCATGAGAGAACTTAGCGTTAAAATTTGGACGTGCACATGTATGCATGAATATGTGCGTCCGGCAAACGCATCAGTGGAGAGCCAGAGCTCAGAGCCGCAAACGGCTGACAAAGTTAATTTTCATCCCTCGGCTGGCCGCCACATTGCAGAGACCGGGGAGGAAGAGGACGCCCAAACCTCGGGGCGTGAGGGTATGTGAGAGACGGAGAAAGCTGAATGGCAGATCTCCGCCAATCTGCGGACACATAAGACAATGCTAATAACCGCTGGGGCCGACTCATTTATATTCATGAGATGGAGTTCAGGGCTGGGTGTGGGGCAGGATGTTGGTTTTGAGAATTGCACTGCGCTGGACGCTCATGACCCAAAACGTTCAGCATTTTGAAGGGTAGCAGCATTTATAATAGCAAGTAGTGCATGTTAATGTGTTGCTTTCAAAAACGTTTACAGGGAGAAATTCCCAAAAAAATTAAAGTTAATTTGTCATTTACTCACCCTTGTGTCTTGTCACAAAAAAAGTTTATTTTGAAGAACGTTGGTAACAATACACCATTGAATCTTTTTGATTCTTTTTTGTGGACAAAGGAACAGACACATCCTTCAAAATATCTCCTAAGTGCCCCACAGAAAAAAGACATACTGCTTTTTGAACCACATGAAAGTAAAATATCAGAACAAAGGCTGAATAGTGAACAAGTGAAATTGTGAAGTGAACTATGCCTTTAAGACTTAGTGGAAGTCATATGAACATCACACACTATTCCTCAACTTTTACAGCCTCCAAACGTTCTCCAGATTTCAGTTAAAAAAGCAGACACACACACATAAATGCTTGTGGCTTATACAACCATTTACAGAGTTGAAATGGTGCACACACAAATACAAACTCGCGCAGACAAACACACATACACGTAAAGTTGCTGAGGTAGAGTTGATGAGAAGTGACAGGGATTGACCCACAGATCTGTAGTCTCGCTGGGAGGTCAAGCGTGGTGTTAGAATGACTGAATCCTAACATAAGGGTGTGTGACAGAGCAATCTTCACAACTGTCATGAACACACACATACATGCACGCACGAGATCACCACTTCTCAAGTGGCGCAACTCTGGTGTTAACGTCACCTGTCAACTTATTTCTAAATTAAATTAATTTCTATGATGAAGGATACAGTCTGTTTCACTTTTACTATTAACAAAATTATAATAGGTGTATTTGATTGTGTATTTGTATGTGTGTTTCCCCACCTTCTCAGCCAAGGCCTCCTCCAGCGTGGTGAGAGCCGTATCAGTGTTTGAAGTGTCGGCCTGCAGGGATTTAACACGCTCCTTCAAACTATTCATCTGCTTCTCTTTATCCCTCAGCTGTTCCTGCAGGTTTTCAATCTGCATGAGAGAGAGATGGAACACATCCAGATGAAGACATGTCTATTAAAACACAGCAAACGTTTACTCACACATCGGCTCAATTCGAGACAGTTTTCATTTTATTTCCAACACAGCCGCATCCGTACGCAACATTTGGAATGGGGGAAGGGTTGGGATTGGTTATTAAACAAACCATTTTTTCCACTTTCAGCTGAAAATAAATAATGACCTCATTAGAACCATATTCAGAAGTAATTCTCTTCATAAACTTTCCTTATCTGTGTATGCGGCTGGCGCACGGCTGATGAATGACACGGAAGAGATGGGCATTTCCATGTTTCGCTCCATTCATCATGTCCGGACAGCTCAATGAAAAGACTGACTGTTCCTGTCCGCCGTTTCACATTCAATTAAACGCTGACGGATTTGATAAATAGTTGCAGTTTTGTTTCTTCTGGCGGGGATAGAGAGGCTCGTGGGACAGATGTATTTTATCAGCTGGCCTGCCGCAAAAGCTATGCTCTCGCCATACATTTCCTAAAACTTCTTCTCCTTTTTTAATTTTAAGTGACATCATTTTGTCAAATTTCCCAATGATCTATAAGATGCTGCCAACATTAGCTTAGTTTCTATAGCTACAGCATCACAGTTAACCAATTGATGTGGTATTATTGTCACTAAATGTAACTAACAGAAATACACTGTAACAGTTTTTAAAGACAAATAAAAGAAACAAATGATAACTTTTAACAGGTCATCAACAAGAATAACAATGTTTAACAGATCCTTACATAAGACATATGGAGGGCTCAAGAATCCATGTGGAACTCAAATCCTGGGAATTGAACTCATGGCCTTATTTTTCAAAGCAATGCTTTTCTATATGAGTTACAGGAAAAAGTAACTCTATTGTTTTAGGGCTTTAAGTAAAAAAAATGCTTCACAGTATATCCTCTCTTTAAAGTTTCCTTTTTTCACAATTTCCACTATAGATCATTTTGCTGATAAAGAAACGTGTAAAAACTGTCGGTGACACCATCTTTCTGAACCCAAGCACTCAAAGCGATAAATTCACTAACTGTATGAATTAATTTAAAAGGATGAATATTTTTGGCAAAAGCGTGAACAAGGATAACAAATATGCAAGTGAGAAAAGTGGGAAGAAACCCAAAACTGAATTTGCCCCGATTAAAAAAAACAGAGTTGTTGCTTGAATAATACAACTACTGCAGGGTTTGTTGTTTTAAATAATTTTAGACATGTTTGGACAGATGTCTGGTTTGGGAGCTGGTTGTGAATGTGTTTAAAGTGAAAAGTGGAGCAAAAAAAAACAGCTGTTTGGTTAATAAGGGGTTGTGCTGATTGGTGACGATTTGTGAAGGAATTGAGGGAAAGGTTTTGAGGAAGAACAAATGGGAAACTATCCAAGTGGCATCGTATTCCTTCTCCTGATATATTTGCAATCCTTCAGCTGAAGCGGGGCAGAGAATAAATCATTTTCCATGGAACATTACAGGAGATGTTAGTGATGAAAGTGAAGGGTGACCGGGGGGTTGCAAAACTTTGAAACAGAACAAATAGGCATGCAAATATGCATCGGCTGGCAATTTTTTTAACTCCGACTTTATTTAACATTCATGATCAACTATATGACAACCCTCCCTACGTCATCCTCAGTCTTCTGAGGCCAGATGATGGCTTTTTAGATAATAAGCGTACTTCAATTTTTTTCCCTTAATTGTGCTCAGAATATATAAGCTGAAAAACAGTTGGAGGAATGTGTGTGTGTCCGATGTGCATGCTTAAAACATTTCCAGCCCCTCATTAATCAAAAACACACCTGACAATTTACCTGACAGCTCCACCTGTCTGCAAACTTTCCTTTCACCTGTCTCATTTCCTCCAACGCACAGGCACACACACACACTAGTTTGACATTCAGCAGAAGTCTGATTGCTTTTGATATCATCTGCAGTTGCCTATGAAAAACGCTTGTGTAACGCAACCCGATTACGCTCCTCCGTCCCATTATCCAGTGTCTCCAGTTACCCTGTTCAGCTTTGGTCTGTGCAAACTTCGCGCTCATGAATATTTTATAGCATGAATAGTTGAGTCATATGATAACTGCAATTATATTTTGGAAAACAATCAGAGCATTGATGAAAAACTGCCATTCCAAGTCTGGCTAATGGAGGAAAAATTCCTTCATCGTGGGGAAGGTGGATATATCCGATCTAGATTACGGGATCCATGTCAGGCCAAATGATGATTACGTTCAAATAGGAGACTATTAGAGAGACAGATTCCACGTTGGAAATCTGGGAGCGGGGTTAATGTGGAACTGGATGACACACTAACGAAAACGGAGCGCCATATAAAGAGGGAGACACACTCCTTGCCAACCTCTGCTTCTGGTTCAACTGTGTGTTTGTGAATAAAGGACAAAAGAGAAGAAATAGAGCAGCGTCCCGTCAGAGATCCTGAAAGAGTGAGAGGGGAGAGAAGAGGGAGAGAGAGGGAGAGAGAGGGAGAGAGAGGGAGAGAAGGAGAGAGGGAGAGAGAGGGAGAGAGGGGGAGAGAGAGAGGAGAGAGAGAGAGAGAGAGAGAGAGAGAGAGAGAGAGAGAGAGAGAGAGAGAGAGAGAGAGAGAGAGAGAGAGAGAGAGAGAGCGAGAGAGAGAGAGAGAGAGAGAGAGAGAGAGAGAGAGAGAGAGAGAGAGCGAGAGAGAGAGAGAGAGAGAGAGAGAGAGAGAGAGAGAGAGAGAGAGCACTGTCTGAATTATTAAAGAGTGTTTTGTTACACTTAGTGATGTACCGCTTGTCAGTGCACAGCGAGCTCACAGACATAAGACACAACAACACACACACACACACACACACACAGATTGCAAAGATTTTCAGCATTTACAGCGGGTTGCATCAGAATTGAGGGCAATGTGCAACCTGAACAAAACAACATGTCAAACCCGCGGAGGGTAGACGACTATTCATACAAATTTTACAGGGGGATTTTTTCCACCTTGGCCAATATATCACATTGTATTATATATCACATTATATTATATTTTATTGTATATTTATAAACTGAACATATAATATATTAAATGACTATATAATATTTATATTTAGATGTTATATCACATGAAAATATATTGAATATTTAAATATAAAACATATTATATTATAATATTAAATATAAATTCTGCTTATAAATTAATATAAATAAATTAATATATGTTATTAAGTCAAAATATATTGTGTATTTATAGATTTATAGAGAGTGTGAGAGAGGAGAGAGAGAGAGAGAGAGAGAGAGAGAGAGAGTGAGAGTGAGAGTGAGAGTGAGAGTGAGAGTGAGAGAGAGAGAGAGAGAGAGAGAGAGAGAGAGAGAGAGAGAGAGAGAGAGAGATGTTCTGTTGAACTTCTTTTTCCCAATTAAGCTCAAAGTAAAGACGATATTTTTTCTTCTCTTCTCTCTTCTTTCTCTTTATCAGACCTTTAGGAGGCTTAAGGCTCTCTCGCCCTTTTGATGTGGGGTTTATCATTATTTCAACACAAGGCTCTTATTAGCATGCCTCATACCAACAAAGCACGGCTCTCTCTCCCCTCTCCTCTCCCCTCTCCCCCCTCTCTCTCTCCCCCTCTCCTCTCTCCCCTCTCCCTCCCTCTCTCTCTCTCCCTCTCCCCTCTCCCCTCTCTCTCCTCTCTCTCCTCTCTCTCTCTCTCTCTCTCCTCTCTCTCCTCTCTCTCTCCCTCTCTCTCTCTCTCTCTCTCTCTCCTCTCTCTCCCTCCTCCTCTCCTCTCTCTCTCTCTCTCTCTCTCCCTCTCCTCCTCTCTCTCTCTCTCTCTCTCTCTCTCCTTCTCTCTCTCTCTCCTCTCTCTCTCTCTCTCTCTCTCTCTCTCTCTCTCTCTCTCTCTCTCTCTCTCTCTCTCTCTCTCTCTCTCTCTCTCTCTCTCTCTCTCTCTCTCTCTCTCTCTCTCTCTCTCTCTCTCTCTCTCTCTCTCTCTCTCTCGAAGTACAGTAACAAACAATGTAAGAGGCTCTTTCTGAGAGAGGATCACAACTCAGGCCCGACACGCTCTGTTTAAGAGGCTTTCCTTCTGGTGCTAAGCCTGTTAGCCTTCCTCACCCTGTAGCTGGCGAAAAGAAGGGGGAAAAGCACACGGATACACACAAACAAACGGCTCAACAGTAAAGATTTTTTTGCTTTGGTAAGCCAGAGGTTCAGATATTTCCTTGCCAAAAAAAATATATTTTATGTGATGCATTTTTGCATTGAAATATAATATATAGGGACAAAATAGTCACATGACTTTCCATCCTGATAAATGGCTTCCAGCCAGCTGACTGTCTTAAATTTTTCACACATTCCGTGTTCGGCCTTTAAAAGGTGCACAAGTGGGAAGCTTTTCTTTCATCAGTAAGACAAACCGTCTCCAACAGCCCCATCATGCCAAAGAGAGCTGCTTAACGTCAAGACGTTCCACTTTAGTTTACATACTCGAGCGAGTCCCGCCGAATTCCACCCTCCGCTCACATTAACAAATGTTATTTTCTGCAGCCTGTCCCTTTGTGAACTCGCAAAAGAATTCACATCCAAACCGCTGCTTTCAATATTTAGCTCGGCCTCTTCCACCGTGTATCTGTCTGCCACCTTATCTGACGCTCGAAAATCAAATAAGCGTTATTTTCCAGACTGTTAAAGGCTAAGTGTTCAGTTCAACACAAAACATTGAGCATAAACAAAAGGATGAAGAGGGAACAGATGACCCCGGCGCACGGCTGCGTGCAAAGCAGTGCCAATGAGAAGCCAAAGAGCTCTGCTCTTGACCCAGAGATGCTGGGAAAACAATCACAAAGCTGAAGAGCTGAAGAAATTATGTTCGAACATTAAAGGGGAGTAAGGGGAAGACGTTAGAACGAAAACAAGAACATTGGCATGCTTTACAAGACACTTTGTAGGTTTTATCCACCCTTATAAACAAGTTTTATAGGCTGATATGAATAAATCTGTAATCTGTGAGTCTAAAATTACATTTTGGTTTATCATGTACTCCCCTTCATGTCATTACACATGTAACTTTCTTTCTTCTGCAGAAAACATAAAACCCTGTTGACTACCAGTCTATGCACAAAAATTCACCAAGACATTTTTCTAAATATCTAGTCATAGACACGTGTGTCTTCACATGACATATTAAGCTGCTGTTAAAGTGTTCCTTTTAGGGGCACAGGTAAGCTTTCCTGCACTTTACGAATTGTTATTCTGCTTCCTTTGTACAGTCTATCGTTTCGTCACGTTTGACCCCCGATATGAATGCTGTATTCAGAGCTGTCCCGTCGAGAAGCCCCGTGCATGCCTTCATAGTACTGTTTCAATGTGTTATGGCCATTAGGAACAGCTCTAGGGCAATACAGAGTGTCTCAGGCACTCTAATGGAAACTAAATGTTTCTTTTTCTGTGGCTTGGGAGCTCGCTCGGTTTCGAGAAAACTCCATCTTGTCCCCGATGACTCAGGGAGGCTTTTAGACTCTGACTGTGAGGCACAGTAAAGCAGTGTAGACGGAGAAAGAAATTAAAAAACAAAAGACAAACAGAGAAAATTACAGATGTCAAATAAAATGAGTGCGTGACACAGTTATATCTGCGATATTGTGATATAATACAGACCAGATGAATTAAAACTAAATAATTTAAATTTAAATTAAAAGAAAATTAATATAGTGTAATGAAACTACAGCTGTTTGCAAAACTGAAATTGAATGTCTGAATTTTTTAAATTAATTTAGCATTTCTTTATTTTCATATTCAATTCGATTCTCAATTAAATCTAATCATTACTCAATAAATATCCCATTTCACTTCCAAATACATGACATAATACTTGGTGCGCAGCATTTCAACTATGTAAAAGTATGCGGATAAACATCAGGAATGTAAGCATAACCTGGATAGAAAGCATGTTAAAACAAGAGCGGGAATGACACCCTGAAGTCTTTATTTGAAGAAAACCTATGTATACGACTGTATCATTTAGATGAAAGACTGTAAGTTCTTTCAGAGTGATTCAGCTCACAGATACTTCCCATGAAAGCACTGGAAAGCCTTGGAGCCATTGGGGGACACATTTCAATGCTTGCACACAGCATGTGCTTTCTTTCAGATGGATCTCTCTCTTATAAACCGTCCATCGAAGGACCACATCTAATCTCAATTAAAGCAAACATCCTTCACTTCTACTTTATAACAAATGATCTATGCGTTTGTTTGTGAAACCGAAGTAGCTCAGTCATAAAATAACATATGACACAAGTCACCGTGATCTAAGGAGCATGATTTGCAACATTATCCACAGAATCTCCATTAGCGAGAAGCACAACTTCCTGTTCCCCAATAAAGATTAGCTCATGGTAGGGTTAATGCAGTCAGACTAACCCTATGGCAAGATTAATGAGACAGTGGAGGGGGGTTGTTTGCACAGCCTGTGATCTCGGTGAAGAGAAACTGAAACTGATAGTCGGATGTAACCGTCGGATCGCGGCCCGTTGGGAGGACCGGCCAGAGGATGCTGAGAGCCTGTTGCGTCGCCATGGAAACATGTTTTATGTTTCCTGTACGGTCTTCTTGTATTAACACTGCCTGTGAGGTCATTTGTGTAAAGGTTTGTTTTCTACAAAACTAAAAAGTAAAATATCTGGAACATTTCTACGAGGTAGAGCAGCATTATGAAAGACTACGAACGGACGTATACTTTACAGAAGGGCAGGGGCCACTTTTAGCTGAGGTTAATGGCTCGCCTGTGTCATTTCTGAGAACAGCAGAGTCCATCGCCATTACAAACACAAGTTTTCCCTACTTTTAGAAATCATACATTTACACAGAGGGATATTTGGTGAGGCTGGTTTGGAGTGTTTTGCCACACTTCATCAAACATTGCCTAACAGTGCCATCTACACTCGAAAGGTGGAAGCGGACATGAGGTTACCTTCTTCTGCAACACGTTGACCTTGCGTTCCTTGACGTCAAGCATGTCTTTGAGGTCATGGATTTCTCCGCTGAGCGTGCCTTTCTCCTCTGACATTTCTTGTATCTGTTTGCTCTTTTTGTTAAGCGTGGCATCCTTCTCTTCAAGGCGTAACCGCAGTGCATCAACCTGTAATGAATGCATTTCATAGCAGTTCATACAAATCATCTGGAGAAATCATACAAATGAACAACGCTTAATGTGCATTATAAAGCTATTATTCACAACAATGTTCTAAAACACACATGTACTTGGCAGTCGGGGCACATTAGCCGTAGGGTAAACTGTAGTCGGGGCACATTAGCCGTAGGGTAAACTGTATGAATCACATGCTGGCACTGGTAATACAGGATTATGATAAAAAGTGTGATGATAGACTTAATACAGGATTCAGAGCACACACAAAGAAGCCATTCATACAACTGCAACTTCTTAAAATGCTCAGTGGGTTCTCTAGTACAATAGTGACCCCTAGTGTTCAAGAAATTAATCTTCATAATGTACTTTTTAAAAAAAGGTTAAAAACCAAGCAGGAATACAGCAGCATAGGTATTATTATACCAATGTTCACAAATGTATGCAAAAATATGTTTACAAATATGTAAAAAATATGCAGGCCAATGCTTTTGTATTACATATTTTAACATTTGCTGCAGTACTATATATATATATATATATATATATATATATATATATATATATATATATATATATATATATATATAAATATACATACATACATACATACATACATACATACATACATACATACATACATACATACATACATACATACATACATATATATATATATATATATATATATATATATACATACATACATACATACGTACGTATGTATGTAATATTAATAATTATTATGATTGTTTTTATTTATATTATTATTATTAAAATACATTATAAACCATTAAATATACTACAATTTTACTATAAAACTACTATATGGTCAAAATTCAACTTCTAAATGCTATCATAACATCCAATTATCTTTCTTTGACAACAATTTTGATATTCCAATTAAAACATATAAACAGAAAGTAGCAGCGAAAATAAGAAACCCTCACCGGCTGGGACTTTAACTCAGGTCATTGGTTTTGCCACAGCACAATATATCTGATCACCGCCAGACTTCAACATGACTCATCCTTCTTTGCCCTATAATTTATATGTTAAAATTCTTACCTCAGTCTGCAGAATGGCGGCCCGCTGTTCTTTGGCAGTAAGAGACTCTTTGAGCACGTCAACGTGCTGTTTGCTGTCAGAAAACTGATTGGTGAGTGTCTCAAGTTTTGTCTGTAGGCCCAAGAGCTCCGTGTCCTTTCTGGACAGATCCTGCTTCACCTGGTCAATCTGAATAAGACAAACACTTGGTCAACTCTGATGGCTTCAGACTTAAAGATTTTTATACCCTGCAATGGTTATTCCTATGTCCATCTGAAGGATCGTAATGACCACATGACATACAAATTTAATATTAGCAAACCAGCTGCCATTTTTAATATTACTGGGTTATTGAAGTGCACACGAACTCCTGTAGAGAGAAAAGAAATAGTGAAGGCCTTCTATTGTCGAACACTGACAAAATTTTGCTTATTCATACCCGAACACGCATAACATTCATTAATGATACATTCCCAGCATGCACTGGGGCAGCCGTTGCAGGTTAGCAGGGCCTAAAGCTCTACTGGCTGGCACTCATCCTAGTGAACAAAACGTGCACACACAAGACAAAGAGTAAAAGAAAAGGAAAGAGACTACGCTTGTGGGCATTAGTGCTATCAGATAAACTGCAACCAGCGCTTCATACGAAAGAGCGATGTGGAAAGAGAGGATGGTGAAAAGCAGTTTTGGACATTAAAGTGGCATCAGATCTTCGGGCACAGCACCAGGCAACACTGCTTTACGGATGAGAGAGGTAGACAGAGAAAAACCCCAAGACTTTCTCTACTGCAATTCACTCAAATATAAGGAGTCTGTAAAACTATTTTTCTTTCTATTTTGATTTGCTCTCTCTTAAATGACAAAACCAAACAAAAAACTAAATGTGTTTGTTTTGTATTGTTTTTGTCTGTTTTTGCTCCATTTTTGAGCCTAACTAAATAATGAATTCCTTAAGACTGTTTAGTTACACTTACTAAAAGATCAGTGATTAATGGATTAAAATTAAAAAAATTTGCAGGTAAATTATGAGCTGCAGATTTGGTCAGAGGGTTTTTCTGAGCATCTAACATATCAGAGCCCTATCTAACATCGGTGACTCGCTCTCTCTGGTGATGTAAGCAGAGCTAAGCTGTTTTTCTGGATGTCTTACGGCAGAGACCTCCTGCTGCAGTTGGGCCGCACGCTTTTTCAGCTCCTCGCCCTGTGCCAGTTCCTCCTTCAGTTGCTCTACCTGTCAGGAGAGGGTTCTGTTACTTGCAACAACCACCAATCAGCATCCTCCTCCACCACTAAGCGCTTGGCATGCACACCCTGAGCCCAAACATCGCCTTTCAGGTCACAAGATGACATGCCGCCGTCATTGACATCACATTCAAGCGATAAGAGCACGGCATTATTGTAAGTGTTGGAAAACTTTCAAGTCAATACATATTATTAATAAAAAGGTCTTACCAAACAATGAAAATATATTAATAAATGATTAGGAAAATAAAGATAGTTTATTCGAAGAAATTAAATAATAAAGTTTAAAAATAATAAATTGATTTATAAAATAAAAAATGAAATTAATCAAGAGTTGGTTTACATCAAACATTTACATGCATATTCCATTACATCATTTTTTGCATACAGCATCACGACATCATGGTATATAACACCACAAATACTTCCTCCATAAAAAACAAACGCATAGTCTTAGATGAAATAACACAAAAAGCAACAAAACAGATTCTACCTTATTTTTCATGAACTTGGAGTGACTGCGATAGACCTCCATCTGTTTCATCTCTTCCTCTCTCTCCTCTGAACTGAGAGCTCCGTTCGACTTCAGCATCTGTATCTCGTCCTCCAGGTCTCTCAGGCTGCGCTCCAGAGAACTTATCTTTGAGTCCTGAACAGATCAGAGGGCGATGTTTGACACATTTACAGATAAGAGAAGGGAAAATCTCTGACCCAAGAGCAATCCGTATCCTCTCAATGGGTTAGATGTTTAAACACCGCATCATTTGATGTTTCACTGCACACAAACCCTACCTTCATCTCGATGACCGTCTGCAGGGCTTTGGTTTTGGCAGAGTCCGGTGCCCCCTCATATCGTCTGTGAAGATCCTGATGAGAAAACACGAAGCGTGGGTCATCTCGAGATGAAACCGCAGGAATATAAACTCCATCCATCAGTGGATCCACACCATCCCACATTATGTCTTGATTCAACACTAATAATATTTGAACCAAATAAGGGCAACGATTCTGCTCTTAAACTGGCACTACTAAAATTTAAGGTGAATTCTAAAGGAAAAGACACTGTCAGACCCCTGACGTGATGTTCTTACAGTGTTTATGCCTGTCTGAGTACTTAATCATTAAAATAAATGGACCAAGCAACCGACAAAAAAAGGTTCAAGCAATCTCAAACAAACACAAAGAGATGCTGGCCAGCATACAACCTAAAGGCATTATTCGTACAATGTGTGCAGAGCAAGAGAGAGAGAGAGGGAGAGAGATTTTTGAAGATTCTTTGCAAGGAAAAAAAGGTTTTTAAAGACTTGCCTTTACTGTTTAAAATTTACAAAATTATGACAGAATCATAAAATGATGTGCAAAATGAAATGCAGGTGATCCATGATAGGTTATAACTAGTGCTTTAAAAACAATGAATTTTAATTAAACCTATCAATATTTTTTTTTTACATAATGCATTTCTGTGTATTGTACACATTAATTTTGTATGTGTGAATGCACATTCATGCAAAAATTTAATACAAATAGAATTTTTTTACAATCGTTATATATCACTTTATTCATTGTAATTTCAAAAAGACATCTAAATATTTTCTAAATAAATATACATGTATTCCTATGTGTTTGTATAAATGTCAAATTAATATGCCAGGTACAAATAACACATATATTTGCCACTAGGTGACAGCATTGCCACAGTTCTGGCATTGGATATCAGCTGTCTGTAAAGAAGCCTGACAGAAAAAGTCATCTTAGAGAAGACCTCATAGTCACATCTGTGAATTTTAAACCATAGACGTATATGAACGTCACATTGACTGTTGGAGTCAATGGCATCGCCATATAAAAGATACATAACCACCCTATAAAGACAAGCGATTTGGGAAGAAATTTATTTTACAACAAAAGAAGAAGAACTCTAAAGAAGAAAAGTTTGCAAACCATATGGGGTGTCCCCAAAACCTTCACCTTGGAAAAAAAAGCTCCTTCCCCAATGTCACTCGCTATAACGACATTCAATTCTGAATAAACCTCTTCAAAACACCGGAATTAAAGTAAAAAAAGAACATCTTCCCTCAAATTAACAGTTCTTGCACTCGGCAACATCTGTGTCTCCTTTAATCAATGTTCTATTCAGTCTAGTCTCTATAGCAACCAATGTTCAATGCCTTCCGTTTGTGACAGGTTTCCCTGTTTCACTTCCTCCATGAGCCTGCTTGACTATCTGAGTTTGAGAAGACTAATCCTAGATCCATCGGCACGCTAATTGTGAGTTTAAGATAAAAACTGCAGAGCATCCCCCCGCATCCTCTCTGGATAAATGACCATGTGTGCCAGGAGCATCCTCCTCACAGCAGTTGTTTTGCTTCGTGCACGAAATGTCAGCAGTAAATATTTCATTAACTCCCATGTAATCCCCATTAGTTGTTCAAATGTCAGTATCATACTAAAATAAGTGGCATTAAAATTATAGACTTATATCTTAAAGACTTTGAGAGCGACCCATCGAGCAAGGTCATATTGTCAGAGATGCACACATTTTTTGTTGTATTGAAAAATGAATGTCGGCCTTGAAATCTTTGCTTCAGGATATTTGTAAAACCTTTTACCTCTCTGAGCAGAACGACTTCCTTCTCCCTCTGTTCCAGCAGACTCTCCAGATGGTGGATGTGCATCTCCGCATCTGCCAGCCTGCGGGTTCGCTCGTGGTCTTCCTCGCTGGCCTTGGCGGACAGCCCCTTGCTCTGCAGCATCTCCAGCAGCTTCTTGATGGACTCGTCCCGTGCATTGAGCGTCTGCTTCTGCGTGTCGATGCGTAGCTCCATCTCCTCCAGAGTCTTCCTCAAGAGAAAGAGTTCCTTGGCCTGACGCTCATGCTCGGAGTGCAGCCGCTGGAAGTTCTCCTCTGTCAGCTCAGCTCCTATGGGCTCTCCGGGGCGGATGCTGGAGTCCTGCTGGAACAGCTGGTTCAGATCTCGCTGGATGCGGAGCTCGTCCTGCAGGGCCTGGATGGTCATCTGGAGATGCTAAAGACAAACAAACCAAAGAGGGAGGGTTCTTGTGTAAATACTAATTTCAGGCCAGAAATGTTGTGTTGCAACATACTACGAAGACTACACTGTTATTGACACCAAATGACCAAAAGAATGGACGCTCCTTTTTTCTTTGGTTATGTTGGCAATCAGCATAACTAACAGGTGCATAAAATCAAGCATACAGTCATACGTTTTTCTTAAACAAAAATGTACACTTGAATTCCCCACAATGCCCCTGTGCACAAAGGGAGCACCATAAAGAAATTGTTGACCAGCATGTACAATGCACAAACCTGAACCATACTGAATCCTACAGTAATGACTTGAAAGACAGAAACGAATAAATTTTTGAAAATCCCTAAAGATATTAATCGAGTTAATTGCACATAAACAATAAAAAATAATTGATGTGGCTTAGTAAATATCATAAAATTAAACAGTTATATTTCCTTAATAAAATATTTAAAAACATTAAATAGATTTTTTTTTCAGTAGGAAGTATTAAAATAATTGGTTTAAAATCTAACGGTCAATTTCTCCAAAATTAACTAATATTAAGTTTATGTAATAAAAATAAGTATTTGTTCACCAAATATATATTCGTAATAAAAACAAATATTTGGGGATGATTCTTATAGATATATTTAGTTAATCAGGATTTTAACTAAACACACAAAATCTAAACAATATATTTGAATAATTTTAAAGCTAAAATTAAAATGTACAAATTGTTGTGTAAATAGTTTTTACAAAAAAAATCAGTCAAAAGTTTTAAATGTACCACACTTTTGTTCTCTAGATCCATTTTAAGGGACAGTTCATCCCAAAATTAAACTTCAGCATAATTTACAGACCCTTTGGACAATTTTTCTGCAAAACCAAAAGAAGATATTTTGGTAATGTTCCTAAAATAAAGTCTTTGAGCCCAATCACTTGGTTTCAATATGTCAATATGGACCAACGTTCTTCAAAATATCTTATATTTTACAGAAAAAAAAGTAATTCAGTGCAAATAACCATTAATACAGAATCAGTATCAATGCAGTATCAATGCAGTACGATGCAGTCAGACATATGTTGCACTGAAGGTGTGATGTCATTTTTATTAAAGCATTAAAGTAAATTTACATTTACAATGACAGGACCCCCCATGTCCTGCTGATGCCAAGACATGTGGGCTGTGACTCATGAAAAACACAAACATCTGCTACAAAATGTAACGAATGCAATGGTAAAAAACTTTATTGATATACTATTTAGTAAAGTTAAATGAGAATAAAAATGTTAGGGTTTGTTATAGTTTGCACAAGCAACATTGTCTAGCATTTGTTCACGTTTATTACGAAAGTAAACGAATAGCTCCAGTGGGTTTGTTCCTACATGCTCATGCTCGTTCGCTTTCCTCGTTCCTCCCATTTTCCTCCACGTGTTTGTTTTTTTTCACTGGAAGGCTTAGACTCTCCCAGCCGTCTTCACACATGGAATGTGTTTGGAGTTTGCCAAACCCAAGAATGTGGTGGAATTCGCAGGACATTTTAACTGCAATGTGATACTTACTGTAGGAGCACCCCACAGCCATCAAACGATTCAACATAATCCTGACCAAAAATCCATAGTTATAGGTGTGATTTTACAACCTTTATTCCAATAAAACAAAGAATTCTGGAGGCTGTAACATCTAGCATGTGTGACCTCTGACCCTCAACATTCCAGTCATGTTGCTTGAACCACACCGAATGACCTGAGGAGCTCGGCCAATCAGCAACGCTCATTCAGCACGTCACAGCTCTTTGCACTGTCTTCCAAAAACAAATCACAGAGTCAAAGAATCCAACAAAAAATGCATGAACGACACCTCCCTCTTACAGCAAAGTCAATGCATGCTAGGAAAGACGGTTTGGTTGTGTAAAATGACATGCTCCATTCAAGAAACATGCATAAAAAATGATCTTTTTATGAATTCTGGATCAGGATGGGGATGTGTAAAAAATTCCCCAAAGCATGCAGAAAATTAAAGCCGCACAGACGCAAATGCCCAAAGGATGACAGCCAGACGATCTGTGTTTTTCCAAAGCATGCTAAGCTTTTTCCTGCCTGCTGAGGTGATTCCTTGTGATAGAACGACATCATGAATAAATCAGAGCCAGAACTGTAATTAATTGATTTCTGTTCCTGGTGTGTGGACGGTCTAATGAGGAAACCCGGCGGCCAACACACAGTGCTGGAGTCAGGTGACAGATGAACCTGACGGCACATCTATACAACAGTAGACGCTTCGCACTCACTATGACAACCAAATGCACAAGGAATTCTTCTTTCACTTTCCTTCAGGAGCAGTAAACAAACAGTCACAGGAGGGTTTTGGAAGAGTCGAAAATAAATTTTACACACGGCTGTAAAGCTGACAACAATTTTCACAAGCTGTCGGCCTTTTGTCTGTCTATTTAAATTGCCACGTACAACACTTTGTGAGCGTTGTCAAGCCTGAACTATGAAAACCCTGGACAGGTTTGTATGTAAAATGGCCAAAAAAAACTGCAACATCCCTAAAACGAATGCGTGTTAATATCAAAATAAATGGACACATCACACTAAAATTATATTTCTGTTATTTGCATACATTTCACACAAACATTAACCTTTTCATAGATAGAACACAAAAATATATTGAGAAAAATATTGAAAAACAATGGTTCCTGTTGACTAAATAAATAAGATGGATAAGAAAGATTAGATAAGTGTTAGAATTTTTATTTGAGGGTGAACTAGCTATTAAAGTTTGAAATCAAGGTGTGATATTTATACATTAAACATGTTTATCTGTCCAAGTACACATTAGAATATTTTGTAATATATGGAAAGTTTAGCTTCAAAACAATGTACAATTTTCCAAAAACCTTTTACTGTGTTAGTTAGCTATATATTTTTATATTATGGCTTTATTAAAACAAACCCACTGTAGTTTTATTGGTATTAATGGGAATGAAAAATTAACCAAACGTGATTTTTGAAAAAAAATATTTTGAATAACTTTAAACATTTTATGTAGTGCTCATTGCATTCGGTGACTTTGTAAAATATGAAGCTTTTCATACTTTTTTTTTTACGTCAAATGGTGCCATGACAATTCTCATAAAACTATACAGTAACCATATAACTCAAATTTGTGATCACTTTACTGATGCAAATCGGGCTTATATAGGGAGACTGTATGTTTTGCCCAAATCATTTACATTTCATTTTAGCCTAGAATAAGTTATGACTTATATCTTCATTTTTATACAGCATAGAAATGTTTCAAGTGGATTAGTAAATATCACAGAAATGAACAGTTATATTTACTAAATAAAATCTTTCAAAAACATGCAATAGATTTTTTCAGTGGAAAATGTAAACGTTAATTTCTCTTTTTTTGTAATTAAATTGAAAAGTATTTCTTTAACAAATACATATTTGTAATATACACCAATGTTATTGGTGAATTCTATTAGAATTATTTAAATTATTGAGATTAACTTTTACTTAAATATACAGAACATTCAAACAGTATATTTACTTACATTTACGCATACATTTAAATTAACAAATTATTTTAGGTAAAAACACAGCTAAAGTGTGTTTGAGTGCATATAACTTTTTTGAATGATCTATTATAAACTTCTTTTAAAACTGATTTAAGTCATTTAGGATTCTGGAGTCCGATTTAGTTTGAACCTCCTACTGGGTTGTGTACAAATCAACTCTAAATCTCTCGACACAGTCAGAGGTCACAAACACAGGCCTGCCATTTACTTCCACTGTACCAATTAGAGTCTGTCTCCCAACGTGAGTCTAAGAATATGCACAGACTTCTGTATAATTTGCAGATGCATTGCATGAAACGTTTCTCTTTCTCTCACTAACATGATGTGAAATAGATGTCTCTATAGTTGCTTGTCTACAGAGATCGTTTTAACATAATATTAAGAGGAGTTTAGGAAGGGATAAACTTCACAGCTTGTCTTCAAAAGGTTCATTGAGAGCAAGACTGGACTTTGCCGGGGGACTGAAATTGAGGGGCTGCCATGGCAACTGAGACTTGCTATGTCATGAAGCCCTAGAGGAGGAGAAGCCAGACGAATGAATGAGATTATGTAATTAACAAGATGTGACGGGGAGGCCATTATGACATGGCAATAATCATTTGAAAACAGAACTTTTTCGGACGCACATTAAACGTCTGATTTTGATCGCAAAATTATTAGTAAATTCCTCATAGAATTACGTTTTGCTTAAGCTTTAGAGTTTTTTTTCATGAAAATATGTGGTAGTACGAAAAAAAATTAACATACTTTAATGTTCACCTTATTGATGTATAATGTATTTAAAGATTTGTCTGGATTCAAGTTCGCAAAAATAAATAGTACATTTATGAAAGAAATATACATCTTTTAACATTAAAAAACGAATTTTACCATTTAATATATCCAAAAACTTCTTTTGAATATAGCCTTTTATTACAATTTCTCACCAAACGCTGATTTTAAAATAATAATAATTATGAATTTAAATATGAGAATGGTAAACAACCATAAAATACATTCAATGGTTTATAACTTTTAAGTTTTGAGTTTAAATTAAAGTCATGATAACGGGATTCCTTGAATGGTAGATTCACAATTGTCTCGAGTCTATTAAAGTCAAACCAGCACAGCTTTAAATCACACCCATACCGAAAGCCTTCACATATAAACACCTTGTAGATGGATGGGACTCCTGCCGACAGAAAGGAAACATGCAGCCAATCAAAGCGGCTTGATCTTAATATAATGTGTCAGAGAAGCCATCTGCCCAGCCCGTGCGGTTTTGGGAAATACTGGACAGTCCTGCTCTTTGCCTCAGACACATAGCAGTAAAATAATCTATTCTGCTTTATGCCCTGATGAGCATTTACAAATTCTACTTTTCTCTGATCAATGTGTAAATAAGGCAGTGAAAGAGGGACCAGTAGATGAGACCTGGAGGAGGGCCCTGGATTCTCTTCATTCCACACCTATCCTACATGACCACACTCCATATACGGTTAGTCGTGTCTGCCAGAGAGCAGTTCACGGGACCATAATGGAAAGAAAATAAATATGAACTGTCCTGCATTTTTCCTTTTCAGTCATGAGATGGCTGAGATAACATGAAACATGCAAGACATTTTTATCACCCTTAAGTAGTTCCAAAGATGTATGACTTTCGTAGCTCTGATGAACACCAAGAAGATATTTAGAAGAATGTCAAAATTGTTTTTCTGCAGTGGAAGTCAATAGTGCCCATGGACTGTTCGGTTACAAACATTCTTCTAAAAACCTTCGCTTGTTGTGGAAAAGCATAAACAGGGCTATAATCAACACATATACCGCTCGTTTTCAATCCAACTGTGTAAACAAACGGCATCATAAAGGAAAAGTCATTCAGCTGTAAATAATGGCCTCCTTATCCATTACATAACCATAACCAGGTAGAGCCGGACAACAGGAGGTTAAAAAATAAATGCAATCTATCATGTGTTGTTCAATCGTTCTCAGACTTCAGACATGTGATGTTTTGCTTTCAAAGAGTGTATTTATTAGCTCCTTACGTGCTTTGACAACCTGGGGGTTGGCTGGTCCCTGCCTCCACCCTGGGCCATCTGCTACCCTTCTAGATTACATTACCGTCATGACACAGCAAACAAACCTTTTCTATCTGTGCTCAGCTATCAGCTCTTCTCTGAGAATGTGCATCAAACGTACAAAACACATTTCCTGGACAAGTAACAAACAGTCATGCCCGCAACAGACCGGAAAATATGAATGCATAGTGGGCGGAAGATGATGGAGGAAAATGACACAAGGGGACTGTGCGAATGGATTGCTTTAGCGCTACTACATGAAAAGCACCGGATTCTTTGTTTTCACCGCTTCACGGATGCAGAGGACCTGACGTTGACCGATACCTGTGCAACTGATCAACTCTGATGTGCTTGCATGATTTTGTTCACTAATGCTTGGAAAATCACAGCAGATGTTTGGAGTGTCTGGGGGAGCAGGACAGACAGCCTTCTTCACAGACCAGAATGTGTGTGTAAGAGAGACGGAAGAGTGTGACAGAAGTGCAAATGTTTACGCATTGCACTACAAACAAACAAGCGGCAAAAAGTAAAATACATCACACACATACAATTTCGCATGTTTTAAATAAAAAAAAAAACAAAGGACAATGATTAAAAGGGTGAGGTTTTGTCATGCCATTACAAAAAAATATATTTCCAAACGAATTGCATTAGGTTTTCATAAACATACACTGAAATTGGTAAGGGATCACATATATATTTAATAACTTGATCCAATTAAAAATCTAAATATTTGTATAAAATTGTAAATATTTTTGTATTTATATTACATATTTATATCAACAAACAAACAACTGAACAAAATGTCCAAATTGAATTGAAGAACAAATTATTAATTGGATGAAGAAATGCATAAAAAACTGTTTTAATGTAAGTGTACATGTGTGTATTTTTACATTTTGTCACTGAAGTGTGATTGGTTAAATGTCAGTAACATTGTGAGTGGGCAAGTGTAAACTGTGATGTAGATCATAGAAAAAATAAATAAATGTAAACACTGCAGCGGGCTGTAAAAATGCAAACGGTTAAATTACAGCCAACAGAACCAAAAATCCAGCATGAAGAAAATCCGGAAGACACATACTATATTCGAGACCACAAAAACGATTTTTTTAGAAAATTTGATATGTGTAGAAGGAAAGAAAAATCATGCACAAAAGAGGCAGTGTTTCTGAAACACCAACACATCCTGACACTGATCTATAGTATGAATGCATTAATAACCTGTTTCCTTAAATCTATTTTCTAGCACGAATTCAGCTAAAAGACAGACATCATCTCACAAAAGTATGTGCCATTTATGTGTGGGAGAGAATTAATTTTATTTGACATCAACCTCAGATGGCATGCCAGCGGACATCCTCATTGGACCATACGACATAGGGCACGAAAAATGGCAAAAGCTAACTGGCATCGAACAACTTCCTGTCAAAGTGGGCGGTTCATAGTGGGAATACTCTGTAATGTGGACCCGATTCAATGTCCTAAGCCCTTTATCTGGTCAAGCAGGTCTAGTATTTCTAAAGATGGGCTTTAACTACATCTCACACAGATATAGGCATATACTATAGACATGAACTAAATAGAAGAAAGAATTAGTTTTTGTACCAAGATAACTTGCGAGGGGTTAATTAAGTTAACTAAATGCGAGGGTTGAGGAAATACATAAGTTAAGTAATCAAAACTAATAATCCTTTCTTTGAAGATGTAATTTTTTCCCTTTTTGAGAGGCACATTAAGAGCAAATGGCTTTCCATTTTTTAATTTTATGCAAACAAATTAAATAGGATGTTATCATATACACCAGCATATGCAAGCCAAACCAAAACATCTCATAACAAAATACTAAATGACAGTTGTCATCCTAATGCTCTATAAGCATTATAAGCATAATAAAGATAAATCACATCTGATATGCACTTTTGCAGAACAACTGATTTCTGATGACAATCATTTTGCAAACCTTAAATATTTAAACATCAGATATAACTGCAAAAGCAGTTAAATATCGCTTAAGTTGTTTTAAATAGCATACAAGCATTGGAGACATCATAAATAAATATTGACCCCATTCAGTTTCTGATCTTGACTTTTCATGGCCTAATTTAATCAAAACGTTTTCTGTTGACCTTTCCAAAATAAGGTTTTCCAACAATATTAGTCTAAATTTTAACTTGTATCTCTTACCTGGTTCTCATCTTGAACGACTCTATATTGTTCCTTCCACACTGATATCTTCGACGCTTCGTCCTTGCGAAACGCACGCTCCTTCTTCAGCTCCGGGCTCCAGAAGGTCTTAATGGAGTTCATGGAGGAGCTAAGCTTGCTCTCCTTCACGTCCACCTCTTTCCTCAGAAGCTCATTTTCCCTGAGAACCTCTTTGAGTTGGGCCTGAAGATCGATTATGGTGTTATCCCTTGCCTGCCGGAGTGAATGAGGCACAGTTGAAGCAAGCGTGGAAGGCATGTGATGGTCTCCGAAGGCGATGGCGTCGGTGGGCACGGATCCCGGGCCCCCGGTGGAGATGTTCGGACTGCTTCCCATTACAGTTGCACGGACACCGTAAGACACCCTTCCACCCGAGCGACCCAGCGTCATTGTACTCTTTGGTAAATCCGGGCCGGACGTCACCACCTCGTTGTCACTAAGGTACATGGGGCCAGACGTGGCATACGCCGCGTTGAAAGACTGAATGTTCTCCATGGAGAGGGTTTTACCCCCCGGGCCCACTCCTGCGCTACCTCCTGTGCTGTTGGTCCGACGGTGCCCCAAACGGGGAGAACGTGGGAGACGGGGCGAGCGGCCAGGACTCTGATTGCTCCCACCACTGTGGTTTCCCTCCACTTTACCCACAGAACGAGCGCTACCGTACATGGCGGTTTGGATTGGAGATGGGTAGCCGTGAAAAATCAAAGGGGATTGAGAAGTTTTTAAGGATGATCTGTTAAAATGAGTTCTTTATTTTTGTTTATAATGTTAACTGCACTGGAAAAGAAAGCATCTCATTTTAAATATGTGGAGACTTGGTTGGGTGTAGACGAGCAGACAGGTTTATCCATTTAACCTGGACATGTTATTCTCCTGAAATAGAGAGAGAGAAAGTAAGGAAGGGTTATATCATATAAATTGTAGAAATGGAAACAAGTATACCACCATTATCAAAATACATTAATTGATAAACATAAAATTCACATTTAAATCTGCAACCTCTTGCCTTAAAGGGATAGTTTACACAAGAAATGCGGGCGTCCTTAACTCCCCTGTGAGTTGTGATATTTTAATCTCCATTAACAAAAAAAAGCAGATTTTAAAGAATGTTGGAAACTGGCACCTATTCAATTGCATTTGATGTGTTACTATTTAATAGAAGTAAAAGGCTGTCACTGCTGTTGGGTTCCAAACATTCTTCAAAAGTTCTTCTTTTATGTTCTGCTTGAGAAAGGTATCATACAGGATTGAATTGGCAGGAATGTGAGCAAATGACACAATTGTAATTTTTGGGTGAACTGTCACTTGACTAATAATACATCCTCAGACTCTCAGCCGGCAGAAGCATGGCTGGCTGATCCAGCCTCACAGAGAGTTTTTCCCTGACGTCTGCCTTGCACTTTTCCCAGTGAGGAAATAATAGGCTAATGAACAGGCCTGGCACAATCGAGTTTTTATTCCTCCTTCACTGAGCTCTATGTAGGTCACTTACATGACACACTGTATTTACTTTAGCTCAGTGGCTCTGTTCCAACGCGTACAGTGTTCTTTCATTTCTGACCTGTCTGTCCATCTTCTTCAATACACACTATCCTATGTGTAGTAGATGCAACCTAGGCAGAAATCATACCTAGGCAGACATTATGTCCAAGATCTGTTACATTGTCAACACATTATTTACAAAAAGTATTTCCTTAAACGCAAATAAACAACAATGTACTTAAATATAATTGTAATCACAAATATACAATTCCAAAGTCCTCTGAACGCAAATCTGCAATTACACATCAACAGCTATTTGCACACACTGATGAATGAACTTTTGTTTAGGCCCAAGCTGCCCTGCTTATCTATTTATTATTTACTGAAAAACATCATTGTCTTAGTAAAATGCATCTTTGTTTAGGAGCAAGACTGGACGTGGAAGTCACATGACGCCTGACTGATGTCTTCCCTCCAACATTTTTTAAAGGGATGGTTAACCTGAAAAATAAAAATGAGTCATAAAAGAATTAATCTCTATTTGTTCCAAATCTTTTTAAATGTATTGTTTAGTTAAACACAGGCACAGATATTTGGACGTATGCTTGAAACCAAAAAGTTGTTGAAACCCAGTAGATAACATATAAAGAAAAAATGTGAGGCAAAAGTATCCAAGAACATTTTGTTGTCCGACATTTTTTAAAAATCTCAATGCATGTTCCACTGAATAAAATAAAGTCATTGTTTTTCTGTTGTGGTAGTCAATTGGGTCCAAGAACTGTTTGGTTACAAGCATTCTTCCAAATATCTTTTTATGTGTTCATCAAAACAGAGAAATGTGGAGAGATTTGCAACAACTTAAAGGCAACCACATGACGAATGTTAGGTCAAACTATCACTTGAACAACCCTTTATCCCCTTTATTCAAAATTGTTATGTTACACAATATAATTTATGGGTCATTTATTGAGAAAGCATTCTCTTTAATGGGGGAGCTGGCACACTTCACCGAACTGTCTTTTCGACTTTTTCTAAAAGCCAGGAAAATATTTGGGAGTCTTGATCCAGCTGAGCCACAATTGCGTCATTAAGAATGAATCTAACAAGTGTGCATTTTGTATCAGAAACACAAACAGACTTTAAAGAGCATGGTGACTCAGGAACACTCAGGAAGAGTTTTGGAAACTCTGATAGTCTCCATAAGTAGAACAGAGCAGACTGCTGATAAGATGCGGAGAGGGCAACGGGATGGCAATTCTCCTTCCTTACCACTTTCAAACGGAAGCCACATCATTTATGTGCTGCGTGGGCTTGCCAAACCACATCACATTCCCTAAAGCTAAGACAACATGCTTTACATGCCACCACTGATGCAACTTTCTTTTATAGTCTATGTGCATTTATCTTTACATTTACATTTAGGCATTCATACATTAAGATCCATAACTGACTGTATACAACTTAATAAAAGTAAAACAAAAGACTGCTATCGATACTACGATCTAACAGCATTTGTTTCCAGACACTAGAAAAGCTTTTTGCTAGACAGGACATGTGAATAAAGCAACAGGGTTTTTAGGGACGGGCATTAAGAATTAATGGGTTGGGGGTGGGGCAGAGTTGAATGAGGGGTTGGCATTTATTTAGGGACTGACAACCGCATGATAGGGTTAGTTCAGGACAACCGCAATGGTGCATCTGCTGGACATAATTATAATGCATTAATTCAGCAATTTAATGTATATTTATGCTATGTCTTTCTCATCAAGGTTATTTTTTTCTAAAATGATCTAAAACAACCCAGCAGATAATGCATATCCGTTTACATATTCACACATATATGCACCACGAGCATTTGTCAACTGTGTCGATTCGATATATAGATTTTTTGGTAACTGTCTCTTTAAGAGGTACAAGCGTTTTTCACTGCTTAAACGACTGCCATCTGGCTGGCCTTTAGGCAGGTGGATTACACCTGGACAGTGAACACAGCAAGACCAACAAACACTCCGTCCCCTCCATCGCTTTCTTTCTGTTACCCCTTTCAGCTGCCAAATCTTCTATTCCTGCTTCCCCTCAAACAGGGATATTTCCATTTACAATGCTATTATAGATCATTAACATTTTGCTTTTGATAAGCCTTGCTTTGATGCGGACAAAATAAAGCAAAAGCAAATATTAAAACATTGTATGGATAAGCAAATCATCTAAATCGATTTTCAATATCAATTTTTGTCTCCAACAATTAAGGAAACAAAATAATCAAGTTGAAACAATTGTGTCACTTTTTGTTATTAAGGATTATTTGGTTTGTGTTATTATGTGTAATTTATTTATAATAATCAAGTAATGTTCAAACAAAATAATAATTCAAGATATCAATATTAATATAAAATTTTTAATTTATTTTTATCATTAAATCAAGTGGTAAATAATTTATTCAGGATTTATAAAGTTATAGATACTGCCGTTTTCTAAGTTAGCTGAATAATCGTATGAAATAATCGTGATTATTATTTCTGTCATACTAGAGCAGTCCCACTAGAATTTTTATTTTTTTTTATTTCATGCATTTATTTGATTTTAAATACATGTTTAAATGTTTTTTCATATAACGTGGAAATATTAACAAATCTAAAATTAAAAAATGTTCAAATATAATATGTAAGCCGGTCTAGGCACATGGTGTTGTGTTTATGATGAGATGCGAATATGTTACAAACATATGACAAGTTAACAGCAGAACGACTGTCCATATGCTCTTCTTACTCACTTACTTACTCAGAGTAATAAAAGAGCTCACACAAAAGTGTTGCAACAGTTAACTCAACATTTTGAAAATTCAATGAAAATGAATTTTATAAAATAGCAAAAACATAGCCAAAAGGCACAGAACTGATGACTCACAACGAACCATAAAACCGAAACCGGTTCCCAATTCTGTTCAAGATTTTCAGAGTGTACACCCTAATTTACAACCCGTGACTTTCATTTCAAAAGCCACGGCCGCCTACACCAATCAATAAGGTATAAATTTAAACCAGCGGATGGATTTGAAAGCATGTGTTTTTTTGGCAACAATCTAATTTCTGAGCATCTAACCACCGCTTCTTTTACAGCATCAATGGGACAATGCGTGCCTGTCTCTAGCAATATATTTACAGGAGGGATGGGAGGTCAGCTTTGAGATCACTTTAAAAGCTTTGCTCGTGCCTGACTGCCTCCCGCTTTACATCACTGAACAGATTCAGGAACACTGATTCACCAGCTACAACCACACATCTTGTATGATGCAATTCGCCTCTGCTTTCATAAACTGCGCATCTGCTTTAAAATATCTAGGTAATCCAGTGAGTTATCCGTTTTATTTTCAGAATAATTATAAGGATGGTGACAGATCAATAAGACGACACTGAATAGAAGATAATGGTAAACTACTTGTAAACCTGCCTGTAAAAACCAATTTAAAGTGGAAAAATCTAATTCTGAGGGAAAAAATTATAAAAGTTTTTATAATTTTTTCTATGGTTTAATCTTTTGCATGGTCTTATAAAGCTTATATTTATTAAAATGCAGTTTTATTTATGATTTTATGTAAAAAAGTAAATACATAATAAATTAATTTAGCAGGGTCAGGGTCACAAATCTCTCTGATAATCTTTCAGTTTGATTTCATTCCCATTTTTGTCTCATCTTTTCTATCTGCATTCTGTAATCTTAAAATCGAGTAATTTTAAACCTGAATGACTCTTTTTTCAACAAACACAAAAGGAGATATTTTGAAGAATGTTTGTAACCGAACTATGTCGGACCTCGTTCACTTCTATTGTAAAGGCACAACACCAACGCAATAAGGTTTTAAAGCACAACCACAGTGAAAGAAAAAACATTTTATCAAAGTCCAACAAAGAAGGTTAGGTATGAGAGATGATACACTGGCCAAGTCACAGTACTATGCTGATTCACAGAGGGAAGAGGGTCTACCAACCTCCACAGAAACCAGATATAGTCTCTGCAAGGCCAAAATAACCTGAAGGCTGTTTTCACAAATGAATCGTTTGCTTAGTGCAAACCTGATCCCCCACCTCCACAGGTCTATTTGACACTATTATTTGGCAGTAAGTTTGTATTACAAACAAAAACACTACCTCTTTTACACAAAAAAGCCAAAACTAAACCATTATGCATCAACAGAACTTAAGATTCATATTTTTTGGCACTCTCCAGGGTTTGGATACAAAATTAAATTAGTCAAAACAGAATCTAAATACTTGTACATTTCCTTCTTCACGTTAGGTTAGAGACGTACTCCTGTAAAAAGGCTTCACCCTCACCGCACGATGCTTTAGAGCTATCATAAGCCAAAGATGTTGAAACAAAGTCCTCAGCCAACACATCATTTACTGCTGGTACCCTCCTCAGGGACCCTGGGTCAAATAATCAATTCTCATCTCCAGTCCTGACCTGTGAGCATGAAACGAGAGAGCCGGTGTTGAATGTTCTTTTCTTCTTTTCGTCCCGTCTGTCTGCGTGAGGTAATTAGGTCAAAGTCTGCACAAGCCATGTTAAGGATGAGGATGAGTCTCTTGCTGGGCTCTCCTGCTAGGCCGGCTCGGTCTTGCTTGCTAAGGACACAAGCTCCTTACATTTAACTTACATTTATTGCAAGTTGCAAGTGTTAGATATGCTACAGGTAGGCAACGGGATCTCCAATTTAAACAAATGGTGACATGAGGGTAAGTAAACAAAAACGCTGCCATAGGATCCTTCTTTGGCTTTGATATTTGTTTCTCTTTACTAGGGATGCTCTGATTGATCGGAAGGAGATTGGAACCATTCGATAATCAAATTGTATGACTTAACTTGGCCTATATTACGAATTTATCTCAATTAAAAATGTCAACACATGATAGTAATCTGTTAAAACAATAGCTACATATACGACACAATGAGTGTAAAAATGTAAAAAAAAAAATACGCCAACATTTAGATTACTTTATCTGAAAAAAGGTCAACGTTGATCATAGAGCTTATATGTCAGTTGTTAAATCTTATATCAAAAAGGTACAGATCAATATCTATTAAAAAAATCGTAACTCAATATCAATGTTGTAAATCCTGATCAGAACATCCCAATTTTTAACATCAAATTGCATAACACATTCTCACATTCAAAAGTAAAAATAAATGCTTGACACCTTCCCCTTATATTTGTACATGCTGACACAAGATGAACTTTCCTGCATTTTTTCTGTGTCCAAGAAACTATCATCCTCCCTGAATTTCCCATGTGTTACACTATCAAGGGATAACATAAATATTAAGATCAAGAGAAGCAAGAAAAAATTTGTACAATCATCTCTCCTGTTTTAACTTTCTGTTTTTCTACAATGAAAAATGAGCAGAGCGGTTTAGGCACACAATGTTCTTCACACTTGTAGCAATTCTGTCACCTCCATCACTAAACAGACAGAAGGTGTGAGGCAAACTTACTATTTATCAATGGTAATTGAGAGTCACGGTTTGAGTGATAAAGATAGAATTTTTCTTTTTCAATTTTTAGCAATGGAGAGGCCGTGTGCTGTTCAGGCTAGGTCAGATTGACATACACAGATCCTTCATGTCAGGTAACCCTGATTTCCTGACAAAAGCAGGCTAGTCAAACAATGACAAACCAAGACATACAAGATTGATCCAATCAGTACGTCAAACAAATAATGCTGCAATTTAGGAAACAAGCTGAGATAAACACAAGAAGCAGATAAAACTTGCTCAATGTGGTTATCACATCTCACTGTTGGTCTATGCAATGCTCAGTCTATTCTATTGACAAACAAGGAGAATATTTGCGGTACATCATATGATTTGACATGAGGGAACATTAAAATAACCACAGGCTTTCAAAAAAAGACCAAACAATGGAATACACTGTATTAAAGCAATCACAAAATGACACGAAGAGCTGAAACCAACCTGTTGAATCATAAGATCTTAAACTGCTGTCAACAGAGTAGACCGGTCATATGATGTTAATATTATGAATAAGGATTAGTTATGTCATTGGTTATATAACCAGCATTAGTAAAGCAAGGTTAAACTACAAGATTTACAGCCTGCTCCTTTAACAGAGACATACGAGGCTTAATGACGAGAAGAAATCAATGCATCAAAAACCAAAAGCGCATGAAGTAATACATACACTACATTTTCTTAGCTTCAATTTAAATAAATTAAAGGTGTATTTTAGTCATTTTCTGGGACTGTTTAAAGCTGCTCGAAGAAAAAAGATGTGTGTTACCATAATATTTGTCTGTGTGCTGTGCAATAAAATGGTGTATAAAACACATTATCATCCATATATTTCTGAAAATAATTAAATATAAGAGTCATGATATAATGTCTGAGCGCGTATGTATTACGCACAGTACACAGAAAAATATTTTATAAACACAAACCTTTATTAAGAAATCAATTTAACAGCCCACAAAACCAATTTGACAGAATTAAAAACAAACAAGTTGAGACATTCGGTTTTGCAAGGTGGGATTTATGATATACTTGTTTTTTTCTTGTCTTGTATTTTTTATTTATTTTTTGTTAAGTTGTATATTAAGTCCATAATTAGCTTTTTACTTATTGATGTTTTAACTAATTTTTGATAGTTGTGACTTCATGCTCAACTAATCACAAGCATAACTTTTGTCATAATCAAGAAACCCTATACTGTAGAATATCAAGTATGTATAATTTAAAATGAGCAACTTTAAAGTGACCAAATAAAAATGACGGTTGTAAGTGTACGTTTTAAAATACAACTTTGGTGGTGTCAGTAGAAGAGTTTCAGGGAACTTATCACAATCATCCGAATGGGAAATTAATTTAATAGAGGATCAATCCATCTGTTTGTGAATCAACATTGCTATCTTAAAACAGCTAGACTTTAAAGTTAACTTTAAACTTATATTCCCGAGGTCCCGATGCATCCATTCTAACACCTTTTGCAACAGATACATATTTCCCGAGTGACGTCACAGAGAGTGAGGGGTTACTTTGTTACATACAACTATGGGTTAAATATGTTTTACTGCAAAAAAAGATAGAAGTTACAAACTATGGTCTCTTTTCATTGAAAAAGTTGCTTCTTTATCGACCGGTTATTATAACAGAATCATTTATGTATAAATTTGAATGGGGAAAATATAGAGATTAAAGCAAAGGTTTTCCTCCCTTATAAAGTAAAATACATATCTTTCAAACTAAATATCACATTTTACATCGGTAAACTTTACAGAAAGAAGTATAAAGCTCTAAAATGTTAATTTAGTATATTTAATACTGAAAATGTTTTTTTTTTGGACATGTACATACTGTACAACTGGGGTTGTATTGGTTAATATATTAAGAATAATGTCTAAAGAGACATTACATACATACGACTTTCAAAGAAATAATTGTAGGATATTATGACTCTGACTCAACTCAAATGAATGCTTGTTTTGTCATACACATAATTTATTTTCTTTGTAAACTTTATATTTATAAATTTAAACTCAATAACAACAAACCACTTCTTGTCGTCGTTTTCTTTTAAAGAATCTCAAATGTACCATTTTAAAGATACTATTTCGTCGTCACCATGTCATGATGTAATGACTTTGATTTGCTTTGTTTCCTCTATTTTAAGTTTTTGTGTGTGCTTTCTCTGTTTCTCAAGTTGCGTAGGCATATATCTGTATACACTATATTTCCAAAAGTATTCGCTCTCCTGCAACTTAAGTGACATCCTAATCCTAATCCATAGGGTTCTGTATGACGTCGGTCCACATCGTCCACTCTTCTGGGAAGGCCGTCCACGAGTGTGTTGATGACCAGAAGAACATTTGTGAGGTCTGACGTTGATGTTGGACGTGAAGGCCCGGCTCTCGGTCTCCATCCCAAAAGTGTTCAATCGGGCCGGTCAAGTTCACCCACACCAGACTGTGATCTGGCTTCGATGTCATGTTGGAAGAAGAACGGATGGGCTCGAAACTCTTCCCAAAGTTGTGATCGGGGAATTGTCCGCCGTGTCTTGAAGCATTCAGACTGAGACTTGTGACGCCTCAATGGGATGGATGAGTGAATACTTTTGGTAATAGAGTGTGCATATCCCCCAGTGACGTCACACAGAGTGAGGGGATACTTTGTAACAATCCGAGTGTTACTTTGTAACCCCTCCTCGTCTCTTTCTGTCACTTTAGGGATGAAAACACACATTTAGAACACGTGTAACACATTTAGTGATGGGGTTTGTTCTAAAAGAAGCTTCAAACTGAGACAACTGATACATTGGGTATCCATTATTATCATTTAAAAATCACAAAATGATGATTAAACACCATTATTATTATTATTGTTATTATTGTTATTATTATTATTAGGTTATTTTGTAACTGTATGTTTAACTCCCAGTTCCTCCATTGCTTTCTGGCGCAACAGCGTTTCACTTCCACTCATTTAAAGCTCATTTCCACAAGAATGAAGCATATTTACCTCACGTCGGACACGTTTGCAAGCGTTCTGTGCGGTTTGTGAGTGACTTTCGGGCCCGTTATCCGTGACGAGAGCTCCGGTTCTGGACTTCTCCGGTCGGTTCGTTCTCCGCCTCTCCGGCAGCTCCGAGCTGGGCGCTTCGTGTGACGTCACGAGCCGGGATGCGCGCTCCCGAGGCAGGCCAGAAGTGCACGAGAGGGGTGTAAGGTTACACTGATGACGTTTGGATTTTAGAATTTTATTTATTTAATTATAAGTTAAAGGATTTAATTGTATAAATTATTTTTTTTAAAATAACATTTTTGGCTTTCACATCATCAGTACAGTTTTAAGTCTTTTTATAATTTATAACATTAAAATAAACCATACTTTTAATGATTAATATGATATTACATTTACATTTACATTTAGTCATTTAATTAATTAAATTAAATTAATATGATAATATTTATATTATAGCAAATTAATAATAACACAAATGTCTTTGTTTTTTTAATTGTTAAGTTGGATATGAATTTAATTTATTTTTGCATAAAAAATTTTTTGGCTTTCACATCATCAGTGCAGTTTTAAGTCTTTTTATAATTTATAACATCAAATAAACCATACTTTTAATGATAAATATGATATAGTTATATTAATATATAATTATTATAGCAATTTATAATGACACAAATGTCTTTGTTGTTTTAATTGTTAAGTTGGATATGAATTTAATTTATTTTTGTATAAAAATGCTGACAATTCCATTGAACGACAAAGGGAGACGTGTCATTGTTTATTTAATGATTTATTTATTTATTTGCTTTATTCGATTTGTATTAATTATTGTAAAATGGTAGTGGATCATATTTAGCAATGGACATACTATACAAAATGACTATAAAATTACTGTATGTAAAATGATTTAATTATATAAATTATTTTTTTTCATTTTTTATTTTTTGGCTTTCACATCATCAGTACAGTTTTAAGTCTTTTTATAATTTATAACATCAAATAACCCATACTTTTTATAATTAATATGATATGGTTATATTAATGTATAATTATTATAGCAATTTATAATGACACAAATGTCTTTGTTGTTTTAATTGTTAAGTTGGACATGAATTATAAAGAGAATGAGTCATCAATTATCATCTTAAACATTTTATTACTATAAAAAATATGAAAAGTCATTCTTAAAAGTCATAAAATATGCACTTTACTATCAATTGCAATAGTGTAAATGATGTTCATATGTTCATAGATCTGTATATAATGTACATACACTTTTACATAACCCATCTGTATAGTATGTTAATAGTACAACTGTATATCTGATCAGTATTTAAATCTGCAAATTACATCCAAACTTATCTATTCTATATTATTATTGTACATATTACATATATATTCTGTACTCACTGCTTAGTGCACTTCTGGTCAGATGTTAACTGCATGTATTTGCCTTGTCCCCTCCATGTGCAGTGACAATAAAGTTTAATCTAATCTAATCTAATTTCTTTTCTATGGATTTATGTCACATCTGTGAAGTATTGAATATTGTATGCTCCATGTGAGGTCTTCAGATGAGCTGTGAAACCTCCTTCAGCATTCATCTTTTGGGTGTTATTACAGCTTTGGCTGTCATTGCTGATTCTGTTCCTGATAAGCAGTTCTCCTTTATTTTTACACTACATAGATTGAGAAAATGATGAAATAAAAAAGCCATTTAATATTGTACAGAAAAAATAAAACTCATGTTATAACTTGCATCACTTGAATAATTTATTTTAAAGGTGCACCATTTAAAAGCAAGTATTTATTGTGTGCATTTTAATGTTGTTATGGTAATGCTTATGTATTCCACCAGATGTCAGCAGAGATTTTCCAACTAAATCAACACAACTCCAGCAACAAACCTCTTTCAAGTATAAAAAAAATACTTGGCACTTTTGTATGTTGTGTTTTTCTTACTAAAACTGGTATTATTTCATTTGCTTTGTTACCTCTTGTACTAAATGCCTCCTCACTTGTAAGCCCCTTTGGATAAAAGTGTCAGCTAAATGACTAAACGTCAATGTAAATCTATATGTCAGTTCATTTTTCCCAAAAACTGGTCTCATCATTATCATATGATGTATAGATTTTGATTTAATCCTCAGAGACATGTTAACAGCTAATATATGCTTTACCCACAAAAGTAATTATAAATGTACAACATTATATTTCATAATTATTATTCATTAGACATTTTACAGATGACAGAATGTACACAGAATACATTAGACAGAAATTAGCTCAGTTGGTTTAGATTATAGTACTAGACAATCTCTATGATAATTGTTATCTCCAAAGACATTTGGAATAAAACACCTTTAAAACAAATATGTGGAATTAATGATAAAATAATTACACCAGTGTGTCTTCTTTAATACAAAGGGTAGGGTCTACAAATAACAAATGCCCCTTGATGCCGTGCAGAATGATCGTTTTTTTTCTTGACCTGGAGATTTTGTTCATCATTTAATTTGTCGTGCATTCCACATTATTTGTCACTGAGTTTTCATGACACCGTGTCAAAAAAAGACACATGCAGGGTATACTTCTACACACTTTACTGCTTAGGGTAGAGACCTGTTTTCTGCACCCCAAATGCTGTGATGAAAATGTTGATGATGACGGTGAGAAACACCAGCCCAGTGGCCACGTTATTCATGATGTCCAGTTTCCTCTGATTGGCCACTTCATTGAGGTTTTTGCGAGCTGAAAGAGAAAAACCAAAAAAATGATTTCCTATTCTCCATGGGTTGTTCCATCTCTATGGATTTCGAGCTCACCCATGTGGACGAAGAGCACCCCAGCGAGCACTTGAAAGAAGAGAGACGCAGCGATGAGTATGATGACAGTCAGGTAATACTTGAACTCAGGTCCCTGCTCCATCACGGCCTTCAGCTGAGAAGCGTTTGCCATCAGCAACGCCACATCCAGCATGCTCTCTGCCACACTCTTCTTAGTGGCATACTGATTCATGTTGAGTGTACCTGCGGGCTGAACCACAAAGACCATCCACATTTACTGCTGTCTGAAAGCTTAGAAGTGAGTCATTTTTGTTCTGTACAAGGGGTGCCCATTTAGGCTGGCAGTCGTGTAAATAAAAGTGAACCAGCACTGAAGAAAATAAACCTCGAGAGGAGAGAGGATCTGATTGTTTGTATTGAGAGTCACTGGAGCGCTTCTTCAAAGGGAACAGCTCAGCTATACTTAGAGGTGCAAAGGTTTGTTTCAAGAACAGTACTGTAAATTGCACATTTACACACATTTATGTATTTATGTATTTGGTGGAGATTTGCATCCAAAGAAACTTGCACCACATTACAAGGTTTATATCTTATCTGCAAGTATTTCTTGGTCTGAAATGTGTTATCACCTTTTAATATCATTGTATTTATTTTATTCAAATGTGCAAAGTCAATATACTCTCTACATTTGCTTAACATTATCTCCAAATTAAATTCTTAACATTAGTGGAAAATGCAAAGTCTAAGAAGTTTAAATGGCAAATTGATTGTGTGTTTTCTTCCTCGTTCAATGCCCGATAACAGTTTCCCATCAAGAAATAATAAAAAACACAGTTCGTCCTATATGTTCACTAAACTTCTATACATTACTATTATATATATTATTTAACATTTATTTAATATTTCACCATATTCAACAAAAATAGAAACATTGACTAAAATAGAAACATATATATTCATACTTAAGAAAACTTAAGAAACTTCAGAAAGCCTTATTAATAAACACAAGGAACTGCGCATCTATGTGGCATGTTTAACTGGTTAAAATGAAATGCATTTTTTTGTTCTCAATTTCTTTTTGTTGGAGTCAAAGTAACTGGGTCAAAGTTCACATTAAGCATTCTTCATGTTTGCCAAAAGAGGACAGCATTTCACCATGGTGTTCCTGCAGCTTGTGCTGTTTTAAAGGAAACACAAGGGGTTGCTAGAAATCTTTACCTTCTTTTGTTTTTCTTGCCAGCTTTACAGTCCTAAAGATAAGTCAAAAGTGTAATTGAGTAATTTTCCCATGAACATAAAATAATAACATCATTATATAGTCAATCACAGTCCCAAATATGCATTGCAACATTTGTGTGTGTTTATGCGTTCATGACCCACTAAACCATTTAAGTCATAAACCACATCCTCTTTTGCAGATATGCTATCTTCTTACAGCTGCATGAAAGCTTTATTCTCTATCAGCGTGCGACACATCCGATGTTTCGTGAAATACCATTATCCTATTTGACTTTTAATACTCTTATCACCCTCTTCAGGACCCGCTTGAGACACACATGTCGATGGTAAGAGTGATAACGGTTACATAACGCCCCTATAGACGCATGATCTGAAAGCCGAAGCATGTGCGTTCATACGTCGCTCAGAAGAGGCCAGCAAGCCTCTTATGTACATCAGAGCAAAATGTTGCCTTCCGCACAGTCCACGCCTCCTTTCTGGCATACATGCTTCATACATGTGACATATGCGAGGCTTGTTTTTCTTAAAAACGTGCAGCGTCTTAGCCAATCACGACCCAGAGACATGAAGGCCAGGCGTGCTTTCAAATCCCACACGCGAAGGCTCATGTTATCCGTAACGTCTGGATTTTCCTTTTTTCCTTTAAAATAAACACCATGGGAGAGGTCAGGAATATTTTACACGAGGGGCCCGGGCAGTCGGCCCACAGGAAGTCCACCTCCCCATGCGTTCATTGGCTGCCCTCATGTCCAATAGCACATGGGAACGGGCAAGGAGGGTTTCCTCAAACAAATAACTTTTTCTGCTCTGTTTTTCTTTGACTCTTATACCACGTCTTGAAACACTTGCAGGTCTGGAAGGAGGGACCGTGCAGACCCCTAAGCATGTTCTAAAAGCCCATTTATCATGTGAGGGGTTGTTCTTAAAGGCTCAGAAAAATGAGCTGAAAACATTGACCAGGTCTGCATGCCATATAGCTTACAGTGTATCTAGAGAAACAGTTTATTTAATAATACACTTCTGTCATCATTTCTATGAACAACATTGTACATAACAGCACAACTATGTGACTATCTTTGCCGAACACAAAGAAGATATTTTGAAGAATGTTGACAGCCATAAACCGGTGGTCCCCACAAAACCAATGTCACCAAGAGTTTTATTGAATATTTCTCAAAATATTTTCCTATGTGTTTTTTAGCGAAGAAAGAAGCTCAGATTTTTCATTTTGGATGATCTATGTCTTTGCATGACAGAATATACTGTAGACATCCAGATCCCAGAAGATTTATGTTATGGGAAACTGACCAAGACTGACCAAGACGGATTGTTAGTCAAGTCTGTGGGGGTAGATTGAAGTAGAATTTAGAAGTCCGGAAATATCATGACGCTGCATACATTTAATCATTCAATTTAACCCTTACAGCTCTACTAAAAACAGACTTAAGCTATGTTTACTCGTAACTCCATTGTGACACTTGAAGATAAATGGCTATATAAACGTTTTTGTGTGGGTGCGACAGAGATCACACAATCCGTGCCGAACTTTTATTACAAAGGAGTCAGAAGGATGGGTTTAAACACAAACCCTACAGTGCTGCCACCTGCCCCTCAGGGCATTACAGTATCTGTCATGAAGAAGTTGAATAAGTACATCCCTTCATTAATGAATGAAACTCTTGCACCAGCCTAAGGTGTGCAGACAAGAGATATGATGAGAAAGATAATGTGAGATTTTACAACTCCACGCCCTTTGTGACTGGATTTTGCTGAAACATGCCTGAATATTTGCATAAATATATGCACCCTTTAAATTTCTGAGCTACGGAATTTCATGTTGCACAATCATCGACTTGCACTACCAGCACTTGGTTGTTATAGAGTTTGTTTTTTTACTCTGTTTACATTTTGATCAACATATCCATCAAAACAGAGAACTAAAGACAATACCGTGAGGCACTTTATAGAATGATGTATTGTAGTTTTTGTAAAAGACGTCAAAATCAATCAACACGTGCAATCACAAAAGCATCTGTCGTGTCACCTGCTGAACTGCGATATTTACATCGCTGTTGTCACGGCAACAGATCCAGTTGGTAAAGATGTTGCACAAGATCTTTCAGCGGTCAGCCAATCAGGACGAGGGTAAAATAACTTCCCAGCCAATTACAAACTGGATATAGGTTTAAGAATGTGTTGACAGGTCATCGGGGGCCCAAGGCATTCTGGGAATGGTATAGCTGACTTTCCTGACATCTGTACAGCTCAAAGCAACAAGAACACGTACACGATTACGACATATTCTTGTAACATTTTCAACATTAAGTTTATAACTTTTATTACATAAATTTTTTTATTATTCTTGTTTTCATAGTATTTCCTATAGGCTACTCATTTCTGGTATGGACAAACCAAAAAAAATTCGTTTACGAAGATTGGGCTTATGATGATTAACAATTTGATTTTAAATTAAAACCATAAAGACATTTGTTTTGTGTGCACATTGTTTATAAAGACATTTTAACACCGATCATCTGTCATCTCGACTAATGTAAATATCTGAAACAGCAATGGTTGTTAGGTTTTCCAGTTCCATTAGAAGAATAGTCGCTTTAGGTTTGTTTATAGAGTCCGCATGGAGGGTTTAAGCATGTGTAAACCAATAAAAATAAACCTTTTATCACTGACATTGTGTCTATGCATCTCTGCAGAAACAAAGTTTTATTTTATAGTTTTAAGTGAAGTGATCACAGAGGCGAGTTGTTTCAAATTTAACAACAGTCGCAGCGTGTTTACACTGACAGTTCCTATAAACACTAGAACATCTTCACATAAAACGGGTAACAAGAAGAGAAATGTTCAGACACACCCTCCTTTCATACATACTTTTAATTAAATTAAAATAATTTATTGTAAATACACTGACTGTAATTTTATTTCATTTAATTTTTTAAATTGTAACTGCTGTGTATTGTTTGACTATTTCTAAACACCAGGCTCTCTTTCTGGGCATCTGTCTCTTCACATTTTTATTTTTATTTTTTTTAAATAAAAACAAAAAATAATGTTAATACAGTTGCGGGGCCAAAAATTCCTTAGTCATTTATTCATTTTTCCACACAAAATGTCATGAATAATATTGGTGCTATTAAATTCCAAACGTTAAGCACCAAAGCATGAACATGTCACTGCTATTTGGGTCTTGTCTCCCCCTGTATGTGTGATCTTTTGGTTTGGTCCTGTGTATTTCCTGTCTCTTGTCATGTGCTTTGTAGTTCTGTGTAGTTTTTTGGTGTCATTGGTCCTGTCCGGATTGTTGTCCTAGTTGTTTCTCATAACCTTATAAATCATAGTGTACATAGTGGCCCTCATGGTCCCTTGTCTTTGGTCATGCCAGTGTCGAGTTTTGGTTATCTTGTCTTTTGGATAATGTTCATTTATGTAAATTTATTCTTATTAACAACCATTAACTGCATTTGGATTCACCCCTATTCTCATCATTTGGATTACTCATCGTTACAGTCATGTTGGATGTCAAAATTATTTGACAGAACAGGACTGCGGTGTACATATAAATCTGACACTAAAGCTGTATTTCTCCATTGATGGCATGTTTTATGGACTCCACATGGACGGTTTTATTCTGTTTGTACTAATGAAAAAAGGTTTATCGCCGACAGCATGTCTACATGCGTCTGCAATAACACATACTGTAACAGCTGTCCGGAGCTTAAAAAAGACCAATCTGCCGTTACAATGACAAACTCTCTCACCAACACAATTTCCAATGCATTTACTTCCATGACTGTATATGAAGGTTTCGAAGCAAGTCGTTGTTTTCACACAAATAGAGGAAGAGGTTTGAGGATTAACCCTGTGGTTGACTTCATTTAAATTTGTCATGTGGATGTGGCAAAAGGGAGACTGAGAAGAAGTGGATTTAGGTACAGAAATAGAGAGAAGAAGTGAACTGGATTCTTGCTTGAGGTTGTGGCTCATCGTCCACACAGACCGTGAGACACCACACAAGCCTCTGCTTATGAAGATAGAACTATTAAACACTCAATCAGTTCCACATAAATGGAATATCTCCAAGTGACGATTCATAGTGTTTCGGTCAAAAGCTTTGATACACTTGAGTCAACTGGTTTCCATTTTTTGGTCAAAATCGTTGTTCTCTTTTGTTATTTAATTTTATAATTTATAATCGACAAGATTATTATTATTACTTTTGACCCACATGCACACAAACACACACACACACACACACACACACACACACACACACACACACACACACACACACACACACACACACACACACACACCATACTCTCAAATGATTTTTTCTAAAATCAACATTGACCCCGGTCCAGTGTGTGTGTGTGTGTGTGTGTGTGTGTGTGTGTGTGTGTGTGTGTGTGTGTGTGTGTGTGTGTGTGTGTGTGTGTGTGTGTGTGTGTGTGTGTGTGTGTGTGTGTCCTGTCCTTTAATAAACTGTTTATCGAGCAGCGTTTAGTATAAGACCTCTCTCTGTCTCTCTCTGTTCATATCTACGCTGGAAACAATAATAAAGAGGACAGAGTGTTGATACACATGTAACTGGAGGTTCAGAGGATGTTTTGAGTGGGTGAACAGGGTGGAGGTCTGTGTTTGTCAGCTCGGTTTTCCAGCACCATCTTATCAGTCTGCTTCATTCTCTCTCTCGATTCCTCTCTCGTTTATTCCGTATCTCCCTGAGCTCCCACTGTTTTTCCCTTTTATGAAAACATGATCTCAGACAAACTGGAGTTTTCCATGCACTCCGTACTTGTTTTGCACAATTCAATAAGGAGTATTTTATTTTACTTTTCTAAAATAGTTTTGGATTTGATATGCTTTGAAACAGAACCAGAAACATTGACCACATAAAGCTGTTCGGTCCAGATATACAGTCTAACCTGGCAGGTTGATTTCCCCTGAGATTTTCTAATGGGGTTTTTAAAAAGTGGCTTGTGTTTTATGACTTAAATAAAGTCAGTGGTTTGCATTACTTGATGAAAATGTCACATTTAGCTCAACAACATAAATAACAAAGTCAGAGCGCACACGAGATGTTGTGTGATTTTCCAACCCGCCATGAACTTAAAAATAAGCTGCTTAACAGTGAAAAATGCAGATTTTTGCTTTTGACATCAAATAAAACAATACCAAATATTGTAAACGAAATGAAATTCGATTAATTTTAATGATGTGAAGTGAAATCTAAACAATACAAAACAAATGTAAACAAAACTAATGTAAACAAAAACCAAACAAAACAAAACAAAACAAATAAAAACAAAACATAAAACAAATCACACATTACCAACATGCCCATAAAATTGAATAAATGTCAATGGCCTTTTCATTACCATTAGAGTCATGTACCAAAGATAATTCATTGCCCACGCAGAATGACACAATGGTAACCAGCAAAGCTTTTGACCTAACACGAGTAGTTTACACCGTACAACCTGTTACCATGTCATTACATCAGTACTCTTAAATTGTGTCTTTGAAGTAACACAATCTAAAGTTAGTGGATGAGTGAATTGTGGTGTCTATGAAGGGTGTGGTTGGTTCACTGTTGGCATGAGCAGGGCACATAAAAGGCATAACAGCCGGGAGACAACAGAGGTGGCTCTGGAAAGCACCGGAACGCCTGACTGGTTAAGTCATGTGGACCGGAATGTCTTTCATACTGGACTGAGTTGAAGCGGCCAAAAATGTGAATTCAAATTCCTGTCTGGTCAATGAGGAGCCAAACTGCTAAACGAACAGCGTATTTTACACCAACACAATTCAGCTGGAGGAGTGTCTGAAAAACACATTTAGTATTTTTAATCACGCGTGTGTGTTTGTGTGTGCTGTGAATGGATTCTCTGGCATGCTGACTTTAGATTTATGGGGCCCTGAAGAGTCATCAAGCTCTGAAGGCCACGCAGTTTCTCAAAGACGTGCTTGTAGGCCTCAGTCCTGCTGAGCGATGTACGAGAACTATAAAACCACACATGAAAACTATAAATGAGCTCTGAAAGAAACATTTGGACACATGTTATGCGGTATAGAGCCAAACAGCCTATGCATAGCAAAGCTCCCATTATTTTACATATATTGTAGTTATTCACTACTGTACACCAAGGTTTTGGGACACATACTTATGTATTCATAATTCATTTTCACCTTTTAGAATAATAAAAGAACAACTGTGGGAATTAACATTTGTAAATAAATACTGACATTTGTAAATAAGCTTTTCGTTGAATTAATTACCATGTATAAAAAAAAGGGTTTTGTGGTAGCCAAACGGATGCAGTTGTGATTTCTGATTGTGTTTGTCCATTTTAAAAGCCCACTAAGTTGCGTGTCTATAGGGTTGTTTTATCAAGCAGATTCTGTTGGTCAAAATCAAACATCAAACCATATTTGTCTGAAGTTCCAAAAAGAAAATTCAACCGGAAAACAAATATTCAAAGCCCTCAAAAAAGAATGGAACCTTGTCTGTATCCATCAAAGAGACATGCATATTTTCATCGACAGGAAGGTCTGGGGAAAAATCAAACAAAGACTATATAAACATTCTCAGACTATATCAAACATCTGTTCTGCCATCACATCCATTGACAATGCCGGACAACACCATACAGATAAACGATGCAACACTGAGCTGCTTCCAGATACCTGACGTAACAATCTGAGTTTTATTTTCTGCCTGAAATTCTTTGCCACGACTTCTGCACTTGACATGTTTGTCACCTTCCTTGAATACTTGATGTGGTCCAAAGGGTGGAAACAGCATCTAAGCAGTTCTGGAGCCTGTTTGAACGTGACACGTTCACAATAAAAATATTTGACACCTTCATCGCTGGTTTTAAAAGCCACAAATGAGTGGTTTTGCCGTGCTGGTTTCAATCAGTACGCCATAAACCAGCCGGTCTCCTGGTGCTTGGTGTCGCAGAGGGTCTAACGAATGACTAAGGCATCAAATCCACACCAGTAAAATACTACCGGGGACGAGCCCAACACTGTTTAATAGCCGTGCATTTCATGCCAGAGCTAAAGGACTCGGGTTTATGTATCGAACTAGAACATTCCTATGTAAAAAGACTTTGGCCAATGAGGGTTTTGGACACAATACGGATTCTAAAATATAGGGTTAATGTATCACTTGTGGATATAAAAATGTGTGTTTTGTAAAGTATTCAACACTGTCTATAGGCTAACTTTTAAGACAGCACCATACAGTATAGTCAACATGAAAGTAACTGATTTAAAAGCCTGTAAAATTTAAGGGACGTCTCGGAAGCAGCAGGCATGTCCCAAGAAAAGCCACGTTATCCAACAAGGCCTGACATCTCAGCATGACTCTTTCCTTTGGGTTTTTCAATCTTTCGCCACAGAGCCGCAGCTGGTTTCTCCCACTGAAGACCGCAGTGTTTCCTTCCATCTTACCCTCAGAGAAGCTCAACAGAGGAGGAGGAGCGGGCAGACGTGTCAGGATAAAGAAACTTAAACCGACAGATGACCCACAAGCGATCAATCACGCTCTCGGTGTCGAGACATGATCAAACGCCATACCCAGCAGTACCATGTGTGAATCCAACACACAGGAACCCTGAAAGACAAGAGGACTTGCACATGGGGGTATGAAAATAATCTCGGATGAGCGAAGCATTTATCTATGCATGTTTGAGTGTTGAGTTACAGTAGGACATAATCTACAGCATTCGGATTTCAAATGTACACTTATAATACACACATGAAAATAATAAAATAAACAAAAGGGAATTATGCCATGGATAAAAGAAAAAGAAAATAGAAAGCATGTTATATTTGATCATCTTTAGTGTAGTTACCTTCTGACTTTGGGGAAATCTAAAGGAGGTGAATAGAAAATTTAAAAAACTTGCATAGTGCTGACTCAAGGCACGGCAATGGCAACAAAATGCCACTATTGAATTTATAAACGACAGTCAATTTTTGCTTGAATTTTAGGTTTGTAATTTGAGTTTAAAAAACATTAAAGTTTATAGTATTGCAACAAAAAAAAATCTAAACCCTCAATTTATTTTTGGGACGATGTTTCTATTTCATGTCAAATCCACAAGGCAATCCCACTAACAGTGAATCACAATAAGCAATATATTTTATTCTCCTCATCCGGTTAAGCCTTGTTCGCTCATACAGTATGCTTGCAGAGTAAGTATATCTTTAAACAAACATTGCCAGATTGATGTCAGAGGTCGCAAAGCTTCAATTTCCTTTCAGCTGTTACTTTTTAACCATTCTATAAAAAGCTTATCATGCCTGTGGGCTTTATTCTCGTCCTGGTGCAACATGCTGAACGTGAGGTCTCTCTCTGTATGAAACCCCTGTGAAAGATTCACAGTGTTCACATTTCACAAGTGTATAATACACACGGACAGATGGAGGGAAGTGTCCACTATATATCTCTCATTCTGATTACTCTGATCCCTTCTCAGGAAACCTTGTGACCTCCTTATACTCATATATGTAGTATATTTGAATCAAGTCATAATTCCAACAGCTATGATTGGGAAACGGATTTAGGTAAACACGTGTCACTCACTGTTTGTGTAGTTGTATTCAAGTTGAATGGCTTGAATAAGAAAACACAACATCCATGTCGATGTAACGCTGATGACATTTCACAATAGCCACCATTCCCAGTAGAACAGTGTACCGATCAATAACAGAACCAATAGGCCCAACTTCACAAACAAAATAAGGCAAATAAATATAAATGCGGCTTCAACGTCATAGAGAAGAATAAAGATGTTATGTCATAGAAGTATTGTGTGTTACACAATAAAGGGTGCACTCAAAAAATAAGCTCCCAGTCCCAGTGCAATTGTGTTCAATTAGATTATCTCTAAATAAAAAAGAATAGACAGCTGGATGGCATGACTTCATGTATCATGCGTCTAAAACTGAAGTACAGAGAGCCGCTTACATAATGGGGAATAGGTTTGATCCTGAAACTGTCCAGACAGAAATAAAGAAATTTAAAAATTACATAAGTTTTAAATTAGACATTTTGTGTCTTGATATCATGCTGTGGAGAACCTTCTTGAAAATACCTCAAGAAGGATTGACTCACGCCACTCCAAACCTGCATAAGTTTCTTCAGAACACAAAGTAAGATATTTTGAAGAATGTTGGTAAATCAGCAACGATGATTTCCACTGCAGAACCCAAAACCCCTCAATAGAATCATGCTGTTTTATTTTAAGGTAACTTTCCCTCAATAATTTCTCCCAGTTTATTTCTGGCTATGGATAAGAGCAAAACAATTTTGGTAATGACATTGGGCAAAGTTCACTTACACAGAAACAAAAGCAGCCCTTGACATCTGTGTGTGTTACCATGGCAACCAAACATCCAAGCACCAGATGACAACAGTAATAAGATGATGAGAGTTAAACATTAAACAGTGTGTTGTTGTTTTTCTTACAGTATAGCTAACAAACCTAATTACAAAATACTTTGTTTTAATGATGTTACGCAGCTCATGCCATCCCAATGTCAACCTCATGACTGCATCATGTTTAACGTCCAGATATACATCATCAAGATCATCAAACTACTTTTTTAAACACATCACTGTCCTAAAAAGGCACAAGCTTTATTTCCTTATACTGCTGAAATACGATGCCGGCCCGCAATTCAGTGCAGCATGTGACCCTGCCGAAATTTATCCAGACCCCCTTCGTAGATGACAACATGATTGTGAAAATCTGTTTTGCATCATGCATCTGGAAACATTCATATTCACCAGCATTCCTAGTGCATTACGATACGTTTTGTCATGGTAACACGACTGTTGCATCATGGGACATGCAGGCCTGCGCCCTGAAGCTATCTATACCCTTCTTTCCCTTAAATGCTGTACATTAAGCAGTCCAATTTTATACTTAAGACCTATAATGTGTGGATGATCTTAAGAGCATCAAAGTGTCGCTGGCTGTTTTAAGAAACCAAAATATGCTTTTAACAGAAAATCTCTGTACATTAAAATATATTTCCTTTTGATTTGTAGTACACTTGAGCACCTCGGTAAACATTCAATTAAACTCTACACAAATGCATCCATGTAACATACATAGAAAATAAAGGAAAAGGTATCCGAATGAAGGACTAAGTGTGCCTCAGAATGTGCGTCACAACTGTGAGAGATACCATCTAAGGTGCCGCTGTCCACTATAGATTCTGTTGGAGGTGGCATGGGGGTGCCATGAGGTCAAAGAGCACGAGCCAATTCCCAGAATCAGCACTCGCCGACCTGCACTTCACAAACACACTTTGAATGTTTAAGCTCAGTACAGAACAAGCTAAAGAGAATGTGGAGAGTTAGATGATTCCTGGTAATAGACAACCGGTCAAATTGTAATACTTAAATAAAATGTTTCTCATTATTTTTTTTAACTTTTAATCATGTGACTAAACCTCTTGAATTAGCTCAAAAGACACAAATATAACCAAGCAAACTTTTTTAATGACAAAAGTTTTATATAATAAAATGTTTTGGAAATATTCGCTAACTTTGAATATTGTAGAAAGAACCAATAAGGGCGCAGAATAGAGGTTGACTGCTTTCAAATTCTTTAAATGCATCTCAAGTTAAGACCTTAAGAAGCTTCTTAAGAATTACAAGAGATGTCTAAACTGAAGATAATCACAGATAACAAATTTTTTCCTTTTTAAGTTATGTAAGTGAGTCTCCCAAAACTTTCAGTGCATCAGTATACAAGCCACTTCAAGTATAAATCAATACAATGTCTGAGTATCTTTTATATTTTTAATTTAAAGTTTAAATGACAATATAGAGACAACAGGATATCCTCCATATTAAAAGATTAAAACGGAAGTCGGGACTCCCACGGCGTAAGTGTGCAATTGCCGCCAACTGGGAATGATTTTAACAAGGATCAACAAGGCCTGTGATGTCATACAGTTCTCTAACTGCCCTGTCCTCGAGGCGTACTAAATCAAAAGGAAATGGAAGGAAAGTAGGATTAATGAGAAGACCAGGCGCTGACACAAGCTACTCGAGCACATGATGTGTATCTGTGTCCTGAGACGCAAACATCTAATTACTAACTAGTGACCCGTTAAAGACCTCACTTTCATAACCGCTTCTGTGTTTTCGACAGAAGAGATTAAAATAGACTCATTTGTTTTATGTGTCATTTGGAGATCAATGAGATATTTGCCAGACGACTGTGACGTCTCATAAAAAAAAGACAAGTGCAATAATATTGCTCCAGCAAACAAATCCTCCTGGAATGTATCCCTTGGAAGTGGAATTTAATATATATGTCTAATTATAACAACAACTTCTTAACACAAGGCCAGAGAATATAACTGTAATATAACTTTATTTCTTAAGCTGTTTTGAATCCATAAATAAATATTAAAAGACTCTTTTGAGGTTCTGGTATGAAATCTTCTGCTCATCTCTAAAGATTTAATAATAATCCATGGTATTAAAAATAGAACACAAACTTCACATCTCAAACTACACAAAAATAGAATCCGCAGTTCTCTATGATCTATTTTCCCACCGGTTCTCCCAGGAAAGCCGTGGCTCTCAGAGTTTTGTGACAATCCTCCGATCCCAATAATAGTTTGGTAAGTGCGTGCTCTGTTGATCTTCAGGTACATAAAAGGTTCAGAACGTCTTTGCAGTTCATCACTAATTGATTCTTTGAGTGACGCTTCCACAGACCTCATGACCACCTTCCCCTAAACACAGAACATTCTGCACACGGGTGTGAGGACAAAGAGAGACATGGCAACAAGAAGAAGAGGACAGAAAGGAAAGAATGCCATGTCGCAGCCCTTAAAGAAATACCAACGGACACTTGATGTCTCAGCATACCTGGGGATCCGAGCGTCCTGTTGAGGCTGGCATCATGTGCGGTGACCGGACGTCTGTCGTTGCTGTGAGCGGCACGGGCTGTCTCGTGTCTGGGCTGAAATGGCGCAGACAGCCAGTATAAGATGCTCATAAAGGCAAAGTGGGAAAGTTGGCAAAAGCTTTTGAAGAAATTTATGGCACACAGCAAGGACAGCCATCCACGAACAAGTCTACTATTCATTCTTTTTTGTACTCCGGCCCACTCCAAACCCACTGGACTGGGTCGCTGATATGTGCGACACACAAAAAACAATAAAGCAGTCAAACACTACTAAACAAGTCAGTGTGTTATTGAGATTTTACTGTTTTCTCAATAGCCTCAAAACTCTCCATCCAGATAGAAGCAACATTCAGGGCTCCTTTGCTCAACCACCACATTCAGATATTCTTATAAATGCGTGGCCAATAGGTGGTGTGTACATTACTTTAGAAAACACAAATAGATGCATATGGAAATGTAGGTAAACAGTGGGAACCTCAGTGTTAAAAAAGTTTCATTTATCAACAAATTTGTTTGCTGAAAACCTAAGTAAACTCTTATAAATATACTGAAGACAATGATGGGTTGTTACACACGAACCTTACCCTGGGGTTGAAGCTACCTATATATGTACTGTATAAATACACACTGGCTTGTCCTGTAATTTTATTATATACATCAGTGCTACGTGATTAAATTAAGTTCTTTTAACATAATTTCCCTTGATGTTATGTTAACACTTAATTTAATCTTATGGAACTGATGTACATGATAAAATTAAGTAATTCCAACAACTCTTTCAGTGTACATAGAGTTGACAAATAAATCTATGTAAAAGATAAAAAAAACCTGGTTTTCATTGTGCGTTCTTACTAACAACAAACTGCAGTTGCTTTGCTTGGACTTAAACATAAATACTAAATCAAAGCCAACTTGCAAAATAAAAACACACTGATATTATAAAAACAGAACGAAAGTGGTTTTATTATATCAATTAATATATATATATATATTATATTAATAATCAAAACTATAGATTATGTTATAACAATAACAATTTTAAAGAAAATATTTAAAAATAATTCCTGTCTTCAAATTTCTAATAAATGTGCCCTATGGTGTGATATTGCCAAAACAATGTAATAATATATCATTAATGATTATGTTTACAATAAATTATAACATGATAGATATCTATCGTCATCGTTATTTTCTATACAATTTTGCAGTCACACCATATAGGATGCCATATTTCAAACACAATTTCCAAACACTGTAGTTGACATTATCTTCTGCCTAAACATGTTTGGAAATCACAATTGAAGCTATGAAATAATCACAGTATTGAATCTGTTGTTTACCTATGGAATGGATTCATGTAATGGCATCGATTTCTCTTGCCAGTTAAAAGAAACCCTTGGATTGTGTAGTGGGTATAGCGTTAAACACTGACCCGCTTGTTTTCTTGTTAACTATTATCAAAGCGAACGACACAATGACTCATTTTCCACCCAAAACAGTGAATCCAGTCACGAGAGTGAATTTTAATTGTGGCGTTTAAAGACACAGAGAGGATCTGTTAAACAACCAGATAACGAAATATTGCCTGGGAAGTCCTCCAAGGGAAAAACAAAGGGTGTGTGTTGACAAAAAGAAGATCCATTTACCTGTAGAGCCCCAACGGAGGTATGTCAAACAAGTTTTGTTTGCGGGGCTTCTAGGCCTCACTAAAGGACAAAAATGGAGGAGGGGAAGAAATGTTTAGAATGCTACTGATCTGCTTGTGTACATGTTGATGCAAAGTGTTAGATTGATGAATAGACAGCATGTAGATGTGGCAGAAGCAGACAGCATCGGCATGCATGCTCTCCGAGACTGTTGGGATGGTGACAACCCGTGCTGGTCATCTCATCACAAATACACAATGAGGCATTAATAGAACAGGGGCTGGGCGCCGATGCAGCTGCGTTAGTTCCGAACGCATGGCTGATGTGGTTCTTTATGTTGTGCGTTGGACCAAAACATCCCCACATGAAACCTCAATAATGGCCTTCTGAGATGTGTAGACTTTACTTAAATTAACTCCTCACAAGTATGCATGATGCAATTAACAGTATATAAAATATCTATGCATGTTAAGCAATTTTAAAACTAAAGGGGATTTACGATGCCACAGAAAACCCTTTTTCCGTATCTATTTGTACATCTATGCCAAATGTTTCTTTAACAACAGCCATAAAATTAGGACGTTCATAAAAGTTATTTGGTGTTGAATCCGTCTGTAGCTGAACATCAACAGGATTTGCAGATTCTTGCACTTCCTGCCTGAAGTTTAGGGCAGGGGCGCAGCCAACCCCCCTGGGTTATGGATAGGGCCAACCTGGTGGTGGTGGGGAGGATAGGAGGTGAAAATCAGAAGCATCCACTGCGAACGCAAATAAAAGTAAGTGACGATTTTATACACTCCAGATGTACATTGGGGATTGGTAAGATCTTTGTCAGATGGTGACATGGCCTTGGAATCTTGCTAAGATAAAGCTAAGATTTTCAAATCTGTGAAAATTTCTATGTACCGATGAACACAGAGAGAGATATATGGAAGAATGATTGTAACCAAATAGTTCTTGACTGCTGTACGAAAAAATATTGTCACTTATTGTTGGTGAACAACTTCATAAAATTACGTGGATGATTAAATCAAGTAATTTCCATTTTTGTAAGAGTAGGCATCAAAAAATGTTTTACCATTTTTATTTTCCTAGTACGTGGTCAAAAAACTTTTCTATAACAGTTATCCGTTCAAATATATTTCTCTGTTTTTATCCAAACAAAATATTATTGATTCAAAAAACTAGAGAGAGAGTTTTTCATGAAAGGATTTTCATCTTGGGGTGAACGAAATCTTTTAAATCATATAAATGAATGAAAGAAAGTGTACTTTAAAGATACTTTGTGGAAACAAAAGTGGCATCACTGTTAAACTATTTACTAAATACTAAATTTTGTTATTTTAAGAGTGTACAAAACTACAATGACAGTTTACGTAGTAAGTCAAAACTGTGAGAACTTTTCCCAACCAAATTCATGTTCCTTCTCTTTTGTGAAGCTACAGAACAGCCTTTTATTTTTCTATAAGTAAAGACAATAGGCTTCTCCTGTGAACTCTTCACTTCATGAAAAAGGACACGCTTCAGCAACTGGAACAGAAACACAGAACGCTGTCAAGAGATCTGTCTTCACCTCACTCAGATATCTATAGAGTTTGGCAGTGGAATGCCGTTAATTTCCTTTAATTCTCATCCTTGGTAATGTAGTCGAGCGAGAGGCTTATGGGTTATGCAACGCATGTGTTCTTATGCAAACCAAAGTTAATTCTTCATTCTCCCTTATTTTATTTTAAAGTTAATTTAAAGATCAAATCCATCACGGAGACATTATTTAGGTTTTCCTTTATAATTTGTTTTCCCCAATCTTCAATTCTTCAAATCATGCTAGTAGTTTTTTTCAAAGATTTTCCCCAAATCTTACATCTCACCATACAGCAGAATACCGTGCATATTTCCTCATTTCTGAACCGGATTAAAAAAACACTTTTTGGTGTCAGCTTACCGCGTACAAGTGTGCTGATGGATGAGCACGTGTGAACATCCAGTGGCTCTTAACAATGGAATGTTAAACTTCCCAGCAGGAGTTTGGTTAACTTTAAAGATAACCCTCTTTAGATTAGATTTCCTCTTCCCCAAGCATGGCATTTGTGCATTGTTTCAATCTTTACCTCCAGTGATGCAGAACCCTGAAAGCGAACATTCCCACAACACCTTTAGAATTGACAAAAGAACCCTTTTGATCATTTTGAGACATATATATTTTAACATACTGAAATCTCAATTTCAGAGGTTCAATATTGCCTGCTTTTGCCACTCATTCCTTGCACCTCCGTGTGGCACTGCATGATATTACAAATGAACTTTTCATGTTCAGAAGACTTTTTGCCCTATTCCACTAATCTTTTATAATTTACAAAGGTATTCCACTTGCTCTGACACATTATTCTGGAATAAAAGGTCGTTTAAACAATGAAAGGTGCTTTTAAATCTTCAGCCTTATCCAAAGCTGTAGGGCTACTTTCACTCTCAGAGATCTAAATTGACAGAGGAACAAAGTGTACCCAAACCTCTTCCCAGAACGGAACTGCTAATAGATCATTTGATATCAACAGATGCAAACAAAACACCATACTGTCTTACAGTTACCTTGCACACCCATATGTAGCGTCATCGGACCTCCTGGTTGGTTTTATGTAACAGCGGGCCTCCGTACAGAATGTGTGATGTTAGGAAACATCCAACTCACGTGTACCATGAGGTGGGACGAAGAAAGGAAAATAAATGTCCAGTGTTATAATGGGCTTCACATAAATAGTGTCTGAGAAAACAGTGTCTGGAGACAGGAAAATGAGAATTGTGCAATGTTATGTCATCGCTTACATTATGGTAAGCACATTGTGTACGTGTTCCTGTGTGTGTGTGTGTGTGTGTGTCATATATTATGTTTCAGTATTATTGCTGCTTCATAATTAATTGATGTCCATTTCCTGCCATAATCCAAGGTATTTTACAAGTGATTAAAAGGTTATTTTTTCAAACCTCATGCCAAATGTGTAATATTAATGGTTGGATTGCCTTGAGATCCACCTTTCATTAACAACACGGCAGCAAAGCCAAAATTCCTTGCCATGGCAAACAAGATAAACTGGCATCTGCGCTGCGGTGCAACTTGAAACAGTCTTAATGAGAACTTAGATAAGAGAGGGCGACACACACATACGAAACACGTTCAACATACTATATATATAAATATGTATAAATATATATACACTATTTAGAGGATTTACCCTAGTTTAAGTTTTTATTTTTTATTTTAATTGAAAGTGTTTCCAAGCCAGAATGATCACTAAGAATAAAAAGAAACCAAAACCAGGGGATAGGGTATTTCTAATAAAATAGTATAAAATAAATTAAGCTTGTTTTTAAAATGAGAAGATGTTGGTTTGGAGTCAGCCTTACTTACATCAGACCTTGTGACGTCATGGCGTTGTAGCAACTCCGGCCTTCCCCCAACAATACACACAAAATAAATTTGGACATTTTGCGTTCTGGACGTGACATAAAAAGACTCTTAGAATGTAGTTGTTACGAGTAAATTTAAACAATTGTTTATATTATACATAACCCTTGTTGATAGTATTTGAACATTGGAAAAATATCAGTCTATGTAGAAGTTGTCTATTTTAAAAATATATATAAATTTGTGTAATGGATGTGACAAAAAATCTTCTTATGATGAATGTGAATTAAAGTGCACAAAGCAGAATCAAAAATATCCAACAATTGGACAAGAGATGGCTCCTTATAGAACCTAAAATAATTACAATATTAATTTCCAAGCAAAATGTAGCGTTATAGCAGTTCAAAGCTCATGAAAGGTCTTAAGCACATTACATATAAACGTTTCAAAGACCTCACGTGAGTATTTGAACAACCAAATGTTGACATCTGTGCTACAAGTATCCTTAAAAACTTTGCTCAAAACGTAAGGTTGACATTTTCATGAAATTGCCTGTTTGCTTTACATCTTCGATCGAACAGCTTGCATCCATTCTACATCGTAAACATCTTACAGACATCTTCTGGAGGTCTATACCACATCCAACAGTTATAGATGTCTGGCAGATGTACCATCAACACTATATTTCAAAAGTATTCACACTGACTCGCATAAGAACTTAAGTGACATCCTATTCCTAATCCATAGGGTTCAATATGACACTCTTTATAACATCTTCCACTCTTCATGGAAGGCCGTCCACGAGTGTGTTGATGACCAGAAGAACATTTGTGAGGTCACACACTGATGTTGGACGAGAAGGCCCGGCTCTCGGTCTTCATCTCAAAGATGTTCAATCGGGTGGAGGTCAGGACTCCGTTCATCCACACCAGTCTCAGTCGTCCATGTCTTCATGGATCTCACTTTATGCACTGATGTCATTTTAGAAGAAGAACGAGTCAGCTCCAAACTCTTCCCAAAGTCGGGAGCGTGGAATCATCCAACATGTCTTTGTAAGCCGAAGCATACACAGAGACAGTATCGCCTTATTTTCATCATCCGGATGCATGAGCTCCAACCTTTGGCAACAAAGTGTGTCTTAAAACCACTTTAAACCTGACCAACACAAGAACAAGACATCACCCCAATGTAGAGAACAAAGCCGGAAACAGCGACCCCTTCAGGCGACGGCGGGGACTGCAGGCGCTGCTGTCAGCATTCGGTGGGAGGGTAGACAGACAGCAGGAGCCTCGCAGCTAAAAACCAACGTGACAAACTGCAGTCTTAATAACAACACCCGAACCGAGAGCAGCACCCACACGGCCACGGAATAACCGTCCCGACCCACGAACATACCGCATGCGGGCCCCGAGGCCGCGCCGTGACCGCAGCATCAGCACGAGACAGAAGCGGACGCCACGCGCATTGTTCCCGGACAGCACGAGCGTCGGATCGGGGCGCAGTCGGGACTTCTTTTCAAAGGTGACGTCGATAAACCAGAACCCGGTTCTGGTTGGACCTCGCGGTGGCCCGCAACGATTCGCCGCGAAACAATTCGGCTCCGACGTGTTTAATGTTGCGTGTTTGTTTACGTCACACGTGCGGACGTCTCAGCTGGTCACTGTCACATTTGTTGCAGGTTGACAGGCATCCGATGACGCGGGACATCGCTGACGTCATCATTAACGGCTTTTCGGCTGTGAGTCGCGTGTGGACGCGTTGTGTGCGCGGTTACAATGGTGTAAAATTGTTTAAAATTGTTTAAAATTGTGTAAAATTGTGTAAAATTGTTACGTTTCGTCACATTGTCGTTGTTCGATGCGAAAATCGCCAAATCACAGTTGCCCACCTCGCGTAACCAAGGCGACCACATCGTGTTAGTGTGTGTGTGTGTGTTAGTGTGTGTGTGTAACTTTTAGCCGTCATGCTAGCTGTGTTATTGTGTTTAATGACTTTCAAAGTGAATTTTCTAAACGTTAACTATCAAAAACACACTTTGTTTAGCTGTTAACTTATTTTTTCACCACATGTTGTTTGCTATATGTGTTTAACAGAATAACATTCAACAAAATAAGTGTGAATTGTTTTGTTTATTTCATAGTTTGCGTTACATGTGATGTGCTTGAAAGTTCATTAGGGGGGTCAACACAAAGGTCATGTTCACGACCCCCGGCTAAGTTTGGGCATGCGATTGAGTCTGTTCTCTGTTTCTCTTGCAGTGATCCTGGACCTGGGCTTGGTTTTCGCTGCCAGGGTTCCGGATCTCCGTGGCGGGCTGAACCATCCGCGGGCTCCTGCCCTTTTCCCTCTTGCGGTCCCTTATGCCCAATGACGGCTGTCCCGGGGTCACTGCAGGATGGATGAACTGGATTTGACAGTTTCCGTCTGTCAGCGTCAGTGCTTGCTTCTCTGTGACTGCGTCTTGATCTTTTACGTTTATAAAAGAACACCGCCTCTCCTGGGCCTTGGCCCCGTACGCTGTAAGAGTAACTGTTGATGAGGAATACCCCACGGAGGGAGATCTCCAGCTTTGTGGCCTACGAGAGCTTTCTTCTCGTTGCTTTTTCGCGCCGCGGTCGGGAGTTTGTTTGGGACAGGAGTTTTCCACCAAAAGTTTACATTTGAGCGTCTTGGTTGTATTTATTTGTACTTTTCCGCGTATTTTTGCTTTTCGTTCTCGGACACATGTCGTCTGAAAATCCCGACAAGGTGGTGACCTTCTTGGCCCCTCCACCACCAAAGAATGTGAATGGCTCTGGTTCGGACTCGCTCGTGAGTGAGAAACTAGACACGCAGGTCAGAAAGCGCCGCCACACAATGGATAAAGACCTAAAGACGGCCGAGCACAGATTTTTTCGGCGCAGCGTCATCTGTGATTCCAACGCCACAGCCCTCGACCTGCCGAGCAAGGCCTGCATCATCACTTCGCCTTCGGAACTCGAACAGTTCGTCGTGCCTGCAAGGCTTTGTTCGACCCCTGACGCGACCAGTGATGCACGTGCGGGCGTTTCAGGGGTTGTGGAGGAAGAGCATGCAGAGGATTTGGGTAGTGGGGCGGCTGGGATAGTGGAGGTACCGAGCCCATCTGTGCAGGATGTGGGTGTTAGGCATGTCGAGGCCCATGGAACTGCAGAGACGGAGGTTTGTGATGTGGGCGATCAGCAGCAGCAAAGCAGTGAGGCTGACAAACGTGAGGAAGAGGAGAAAGGGGTGGCAAAGGCCCGTGCTGAGGCTGAGCAGAGGGAGGCAGAGAAAAAAGTCCAGGACGACATTGAAGAAGTGGAGACGAAAGCTGTTGGCACCTCGCCGGATGGTCGATTTCTCAAATTCGATATAGAGATTGGACGTGGCTCCTTCAAAACAGTCTACAAAGGCTTGGATACTGAAACAACAGTGGAAGTGGCATGGTGTGAGCTGCAGGTATTTTTTAATCTTTATTATTTACTGTGAATGCTTGCTGCTTATTCACTGTGTTTATTGTGGTTGACAGACGTCTTAGAAAAAAGCTTCACTTAACACAACAATGAAAGATCAATAAAAAATGGATGCCAATTTTACAACAGGAAGTCACTTTGTTGTCATTTAGTTTTGTGGTCATGGTTCATTTGGTTCCCCAACAGATTGTTGGTGGCTGAATAAGATTTTCAGAGGAAGTTGCTGGTAAGGCCAGAGGCAAACGCTTAACAAATATTCAAAAGCTGGTGGAATGGTTTGGTGTACTCCCATGAAAAGTATTGTTGTAAATATGAAACATGTTCTTAGCTGGCCAGAGTTCCTTTTAACACCTGCACTTTTAATGCATTTCAATCTGATAAATTTGGTCATGACAAATGAAACTCAGTTGGATCCACTTATCCTGATGGCCCGCTGCCTGAGTGTTTCCCTTAAATATCACAAAACAGCCCCTGTATCTTCGTATCTGGTTTTTAACTCTGCACGGACCTTTCCTGGAGAGAGGTTTCCCAAAAAACACAGATAGAGATTGATTGCTCTTAGTTGCCGTGTAAATACCTTCCATCACAAGCCGAAATGTTATCCCCAACGGCCAGAGGCATATTAGACTGTATTTGTAATTCCCCTTTAAACGCTCATAGATTTAAAGGGTAACATAAACATGCCAAAGCACACTGAAATGATAGTGTGTAAAATATGTGAGGGTGGGTGGAAGACTCTGGAATGTAACAACGAATAGTGCCAGTAACATCGCATTGATGCTGTCGGGATAAGAGGGTTGTATTATTGTGCGTTGGTCAAAGCGAAGTAGCCTTGTGAGGTATGACCACTTAAAAAAGGAGGGGATAGAGAGGGGATGCTTTTAAAAATAGATCAAGGCCTATAGAGCAATCTTGAGTAATTCAGGGGTCATTCAAGAGCAGAGGTCCAGGCGCTGGACACCCCTGGGTTGTCTCAACAAAGAAAGGTCGTGTACAGAGAAGCATAGAGAGAGGGCATATGGGATGTGAGGTAGAACTACAGAAAGATCAGCGAGGCCTGCTTTGTGTCTGGGTCTCCCTGTCTTTTTCTCTCCCCTTCGTTTTTAGAACACTTTTTTTAGATTTTAAAGCAGTTGAAGCAGATGTCTTTTTGGCCATCAGTAAAGAGGTCTTTACTTGAATGAGAAGGGAAAAGAGGTTTGTGTCATCGGCTTTGTTAATGAACATCTCAAAGACTTTACACTTAAAACCACTTTGGCACTTTCTTCCTATTTGTTTGATGTTTAATGTTCATGAATTTTACATATTGAGCACTTTGTGTAACTTGAGATATTACATTATCTAAGAGAATTTGATCTATTAAACTACACTAGACCAACAGATATATTTTTCTCTTTTGAAGGCCATTGTATGTTGCCAGAAGCATCATCTTGCATTTTTTGCCTACTTTTCTGTTTCCCAGGCTTATGAGTTTTCTGGCTGCTTTCCTTTTTGACGTTTCCTTAATATGCTTTTAGTGCCCTGATGGTACGTAACCCTGTTAGCATGCACTTCTCCACTTCCACTTGGCTCATTACACCTTCAATCACTTTTCCAGCACATAGAAGTCGGAATGGAAAGCACTTACAAACAGCTGTCAAAATTCACACAGCCCTATGTCCATACATCTAGTCACACAAATGTATACCCGGATTCAGACTCCAGTTGTTTTAGCCTAATCTATTTTAAACGAAACGGCTGTCGTACCATCAGCCTTATCATCATGTTTTAGCTCTGAGATATCCCAGTGTAGGAATTCTTGAGGGAGGTGCCGTAACCTCGGTCGGTTTAAATGAGACATGCCCCAGAGAGTTTCGTCATCTGTGAATAATGTAGAGGATGTGAGGGGAACGGTTGAGGAAGAAATCCAATCCCATGGATCCCAGCCACAAGCATTTCCCTCTACATTGTTGAAATCCATTTCATAAAGACAAAGACAGGAGCAGAGCTTCCTTCATTAGCGAGCGCTGATCTCCTTCCTCATTTGCAGTACATGCCAGTGTATGTTTATCCTTCGTCTTGCTGGGGATACTAGGGTAGAAATGTGATTTCAAATGAAAATTTACTGAGAGCTTTTTAAGATGCTATCTGAATTGCTTTAGGTTTCTTTTGTACTCTTTGCTTTAAGTTTTATCTCTACTTGGAGTGAATCTGGCATTTTTGTTCAAGATAATCTTTGGTTGTTAACTAAGTTGTTATCCTTCCAAAAGAGAAAAGTAATCTCAGCTTCATATCTGTCTTTGAAGGAGTTTTTGGCTTGCCAAGGCTTGTTATACCTCGTAACCCTCAGGGGTATGGTTCTCATCTATAACTCAACAGGTTTCCTCCCTGTCAATACGTTAGCTCATGAGGAAAATCAGGTTTGATCTCTTGCAGTCTTTTCTTTTTCTCTCTCTCTCTTCTTCATTATCTCGCTTTTACATTGCTATGGATTTGGAGGTAGCATAAGTGTGTTGAAGGTCACAATGGGTGGGCAGTAAATTCCTCATGTTTCACTTCTTACCTCATCCATTATTTTCTTTAAACACTCTGACCCCGTTTGTTTGCATTTGCTGTCACTTTTGTAGTTCATTGGTTGATACAAATAATTAACTTACCATTTGTTGCCCTAATGCTAAAGAATCAATGATTAAGCAAATGCTAAATTTGGAAACCTGTAAACTTTGACCCATGTGGGGATCATCTTTGAGGCTGTCCTCGTGGTGGGCTGATCGGATCTACTGTAGCACCTCCTCCCATTTTCTGAAGCTGCTTTGCGTTTGCATTCTTTGGATTCTTGTGGCAGGACGTCAGCTTTTAGAGAAGACATAAAAGGGGGGGGTATCAGATCTATTCAGGACCCTCTTTGATTTTTACTGGCTTACCCTAACCGTAAAAAAGTGGTGCCTAATCGCAGAATGCTTGGCTTAGTCTGCCGGTCTGAATGAAAGAGTTTAAGCCATACTAGGCATAGACAACTCTTAAGTTTTAAAGAAAGTTCTAAAGAACAGAAGAGTGCTTTTAATGTATCTGTATAAGTTTTATATTGTTTGGATTTAGATTTATAGATCTATATTATGTAGTAAAATTTTATACCTTCAAATTTCAGATATAGATGGCTATAACTTTATTTAGTTCATAACAGCAGTTATTATATCTTAAGTGTCTGCATTTATTGGGGGCATCCCTGGCTTGTAAATGGGTTCTTTCCGATCTGACCAGTGTTATAGGTTAACCAGCTGATTGTCACTAATTTTACGAGTGCTTTTACCCCTCTTGTAATAAATCTGTTGCATGCTAAATGTCAAACCTATGTTAACAAAGTTACATCTGAATAAGGGGAGCGCTGTTGGTGTAGTCTGAGAGAACCAGTTTTAAATGGATGACTGTGCTGTCAATGTCTGTTACATCATTCAAAAACTGTGTTCAACCCACTGCTGTGGGTAAAAAGTAGGACGTCTCTCCTCCAATAGTTCTGATGAATTTGGAGAAATAGGCTCAGACAAGCCTATCTTAAGTACAGATCTTAAAATATCAGTTCTTAGAAATTTTATCAGCAATAGTTTATTCCACTGTTGAAGGTTCTTCCCCTGTTCACAAGCTATAAATAGTATCACCTCATCTGCCACTGTCCTTCCACTCCACTGTCAGAACTGGAGCAGACACGTTGCCCGAGAGAGAGTTTCAGCTCCCTGATAAACTACAGGAATAAAATCCCGAAACTGCATAATCTCGGCTCATGACCCTGCCGTATCATTGTATAGATTTGGGTGTAATGGCACAGCTCAGATAATGTCTTATCTTGTAACTTAGCGCTGGCGTGTTTCTAACACAGCTGTTTCAAGTGGAGTCGTCATGGAACATGTCTGACCCTCTTGTCACTGAAGTCAAGCAGGCTACAAACTGTCTGTGTATCTGATTCCCAGAAATAATGTGGCCGCTTGATGTCATCTCTCATCCTCTGGGTTCTAGAGAAACAGATTCTGTGGAATCTAGTTTGATTTCTTGGTTATCCTTGGTTTGCAAATGCCATTTCTTGCACCCTTGATCTCATCAACCAGAAAACTTTGCATCCCCTCCAGAGGTTTTTCTGTCTTATGTCTTTTCTATGTGGAATGTGGCAGTCAGGTGGCTGATTCCTTCTGTACTGGACGTTCCCACGTGACGGTGACCTGACTGTGACCCCACTATCACATACAACAGCAAGAGTTGGTGGGATTAAAAAAGAGAGTTGCTTTTCTTAACTTTGATCAGTACTTAGTGAGACCAACAAACTGTTCCTGAGCTTTTTTCCAGATGATCTTTAGTTTGAGTGAAAATAGTTTACAGGGAAGGTTAATACTGTACCGAATGCCTGTATATTAAGTTTTCTTCTTTTACGAAATACTGCATAGTCAAGCAATCTCTATTTATAGACGGCCTTGATTTTGCACCTCATTTGAAAAGCATCTTGCTTTGTCTCCGCTACTCTCTTGCTCTGTCTTGCTGCTGTGTATTCTCTGTTTGCATTTTTCTCATCAAAAAGGAAAAGGAAGTGTACAGCTTCCTTTGAGTAACACATCTGATGAGGAAGCTCACTTTGCGCCTGACAGTGCTTACAAACACGGTGGCTTTTGTCGTACACGGGTCAGAAATGCTTGCTTCCTTTTTCCTTTCGAGCTCTTAAATATAATTCCCACTTATCAGAGGCACATGGTTAGACATCTCTTTTTAGATAAAGTGTCTTAACTGACAGTTTAAAGCATTAGTGATGAAAGCTCTTGTTTGCTCCGTAAAGGTGTCTGGCAGATTATGCATTTTTTTTAAATGGGATGTCTGAAATGTAATGAGCCAGTTTCAAAAACGGTTGTGGGTCAAACTGGTCTCTACAGGACTTTCTTCCCAATGTGTTGCAGATGCACTGCAAGTCTGTGGTCCGGCTAGTGATAGGAATATACTATTTTCTTGTATTACTATTACCTGACAAGTTTTCTTGCTAATATGTTTTAATTTTTTTTATATGTTTTAATTTAGATTTAAAAAATGTGGACTTACTCACTGTTTAATAGACAAATATTCCCACATGTCAAATTGATCCTTCCCCTTATTTACACAATGACCTTTTAGTGTGTTATCACCAACATTATCTACAAATTCCGCTTTTTTTACAATTGAGCTTTTATTTCCCTGTGCGGTCAACCCAGATAGTTGAGCAAATGGCATTGTCCTTGTTCAAACAACAGTTGGAACAGATAAGGCTTTGGTGAACGAGAATCCTTCAGGTGATGCCAGAGGGCAGGACGTCACCAGCAACAACGCCATGTAGCAATCTGTTCAACTGGTTTTTGTAGACCAGACTGGTGAGTCAGTTTGATGTATCTGTAGCGGAAGATTTTACTGCATTGTTTCTCCAAGGTCTTTATGCTTACCAACGCTCTTGAGAAGGTCTGATTCATACAGACGACAGGTTCATGAGAGCGTCTAAATGCAATGATTCACCAACCCCTACTGTGTCTCTTTCTTCATGCTCTTGAGACTCATCATCTATGAGTGTGTGTGACTGTGGCACCTTTTGTTCTGCCAGTTAGTTTTGCCCATCAGGCTGATTTCAGATAAAATTCTCACATATTTTTTTTGTGGTTTCACCCACATTTGTGTACCACCAAATTACAGGCAGTGTAATCCACAGGAAGATTACAATATACAGACCCATCGATTGCTGCTTGGAAGTCACAAGCTCAGTCCACGAACATCAAGCATCCAAACAGCTTGCTTATCTCATGTTCTTTGAGGCAGCCGTTTTTATCAGTGTTCCTATTCAAGGATAAAGGGGAATTGATGTGCACTACAACTTTATCTTGTTCCCTGGAAGATTTCATTCCCTCCTTTACTTCTGCGTTACACTTATTCATATGTGTGAAATATGAATGTGAAATACACATTTATTCAAATGTGTGAAAAATTGTCTATCTCAGTATCGCTTGCTAACTCAATCTCTGTCTGTACATCTATAAATAACTCTCATGTAGGAGAAAAGTGTCAACAGCTCATGAATTATGCTTTTGAGAGGCGTTTATTTACCTCTTTCGAACCATACTCAGTTCAGCTTGGTGCTCGCTGCTGCTTTCCCTGTACGGCCCTAAGAAACACCCTGGGCATTGGGCGCCAGCTCAGGGCAAGTGTCCAACATACACTCTCTCCACTATTACTCTTTGTCATGCATTCTCACTAGGATAGAGAGAGCAGTTGAGCCAAACTATGCTTTCCAGTGTTTTGTAAGCTTGGTAAACATTTCAGTGTGTTAGACCGATTTGATTCCAAAAACATTTGTTTTTGCCCTTATTCCAAGTCAGAGAACAGATGGTGAAGCAAAACATGAAACAAAAATAAACTTTTTTGAATTGTAAAACTGAATCCAAGTTTTTCCATATTGTTAAAAATTATATTATATTTAAAAGCTATGACAACCTTTCTTTTCCCTGACCTTTGAAAATTGAATTAAATCCACAAAATAATTGTTGCAAATTGACTTACAAGTGGCAGGAATCAGATTTGATTCAATTGCACGTGAAGGCAGATATCTGTATCAACGTTATGAATCAAAGCATATTACTGAGCCATAGGTATCTTGTGCGGCACTGTCACATCAAACCTGCTGCCTTCATCAACACACCTCACCCAAGCTGAGGGGTCCCTCCTGATGATCTCCCCCCTCACCCATTTGGATGCCTGCCCTCTAATCAAACTGACAGACACTTGAGCCTTCTCCAACCTGTCCATTTCACTCCACCCCCCCAACACAGCTGTTATTACACCAAATGTTTTTAAAACGTTATCATTTTTGATTAAGGAAATTGTGTTGGCTTCTGCCGGCTATATTTGCATGTATCATGTCCGATCACTTCTAAGGTCACTTTGCAGTAAATTACCGTCCTGTTGATGGAAATGTGTTGCCCTTGTGTTCCCTGGAGGTGAAGCTCTCAGTCTCCTGAGTGCGTCTATGTGGAGCTATACAAAAGTCCTATTGTTTAGTCTAAAAAATGGGAAATAAAAGATTTTTCTCCTGCAAAGATTTAAGGCATATGCAGTGCAAGAACTATTGCTGTCGTCTCCTCAATGCGTGTCATATGGGAAGACCTCCCAGTTAATGATTTTTAAGATTTTGTTAGCATAACATGTTAACAGTGTGATCTTTGACACACATGTGTAGTGTTTTCTTCAGCTTCTTGCTTAATGCAAATTATTCCAACTTTGTTGACATCGGAGTTGGAGATTTAAAATTTTTCTTTTTTACTTTTTTACTTTAACTCCTCTAACTGTTTGTTATTTACAATATATGATTACATTTTGAATGTTTAGTATTAACAATGTAACTGCTTCACAGAAAGATAAAACATTTTAGAACTTCAATGTAAAATCTATTAATTGGCAATGCAAATCGCAATTACAAAATGTTTTTGTTGTATTTATAGATGCAAATTAGAGATCTGAAACAATGGTGCCCCTATTTATGTGTTTTAAAGTTTCAAGCGAGGACCTGTTGGTCTTTTTGTGTTCGTGTATGTTTATTATTCAATTATTGTTCATGCTTTTAAGGGTCACTTTTGACAGCTAAACTACTGGGCACCATAAGCCAGGACCATGAGAGCCTATTGTACCTCACAGCGCTCAATTACGAATGTCAGACCATAATCACAGAAACTCCTTTTTTGTGTTCAGCCCTAAACACGCAGGCTATAATCTTAGATTCACTCTAAGAAGAATGAGCTTTTAAAACACACAGAGTCTTGCAATAAAGGCACTGGAGATTTGGTCTGATCTCATTATTCTTCTCGGATGAAAGGGAAACTATTCATCATTTAGTTTAAACCATACTTTATAGTTGGTTGCTTTGTTAAGCTGAACATCCATTACCAGTATCTATATGTGCTCTCCCTAGTTCTCTTCCCCTAAGATTAGTGGAACGCAGATAATCTAAAAAGGGTCTTTCTTTTCAAAGGGGAAGAAAACCCTGCATGCACTTTTGTTTTATAAGAGTCATCTCGCAACAGTCACATTTTCACATGTGTTTTCTACTCTACACTTTCTCAAGTGATGGATCACGGTGGACTTGTTGCAGTCAGCAAAGAAGCCAGGGGCGGCCAACCAGGGGTCTGATACTTTTAGTGCTTCATCCCTGGGGGTTAACCTTCTCTAACCAGCAGCATGTGTGGTTGTATGCATACTGCCTGACTGATTGACTGAAAGTACGGGGGTAAAGAGGAGGCCCAGGACCTATCAGTTTCCTTGTGGCGTCAGGCCTCGGCGTCTATGGACTGGCAAAGGACAACAAAAGGTCATGTCATGGAGACCCAGGGGTTTTCACCCCCCGCCTTAGTTAAATGGCGTTTACTCTTTAGGACTTGCCTGAGTGAATCATCATAAGTGTGTTTTTTGTCGTAAAAATTTCTTGCCACAAGTTTTTAATTATTTTCTAGGAGAACAAATAATGCATTTAGATTTATGGGTTTAAAATGTTTAAGTCTATTGCTTTAAAGATGTTCTTGAGTACATTTTTCAGCTAAGAGTGTTGTTGTTAAACCACCGGATGTGAATATGAATCTCACAATTGTGAGTCATGTCCCGTAGGAAGTGATCATTGATGGTTGCTTCTATCAGATTAATCACATGACGAAACGGAAACGTTTCTTGAGATGACTAGCAATGCAAGTGCTGAATCAGCCCACAGCTGAGATCTTGCATCACATCCACAGTGCACGCCAGAATATATACAGAATATATAATAAATGCCAGCTTTGATTACATACTCTCATATTAGAAAGATTCAATATGCAAACTTATATTTCTTGGTACTCATCTTACTTGGTAAGATGGCGCTTGACTCACTTATTGAACCAAGATTGCTACGAGTCAAAACCTCAACTGTGTTGATTATATTAGGGCTGCATGATTAATCATCTCTACACTGAAATTGTAATTTAAAAGGGTGTTATTAATTTAATCACAAGACAAGCGATTATTTCGATAACTTATTATTAAACAAAAATTTGGTAATACATGTAGTCTTGAAAGTATGGTCCAGCACATTTTAAGTTTGGTTTATAGTTTAAACTGGAGGCATTTTTAACAAACTGATAAGAAATGAATCTCATTTGTGAAACATGATCAAGAGCAGCAGTGCGACTCCTCAAAAATGTGATTCTGAAGGAGAGCCTGCAGAAGACCTAAAACAACACACCATGGATCCGATGAATTATGGGCAAGTTAAAATTCATGCGACGATACTTAGAACTGACCAGTACCATCAAAAGCATACAAAAATGAATGGGAATGCGCAGGAAGGTAGCTTTTTGACCTGTTGAGTGCCTGCGGTGAGTGCCTTAGAGTGAAAAGGTTGCATCTGTTTTGGAATAATGAGCCACGGCTGAAAGCGTTGCCACGCATGCACATCATCCCTGTGCTTCTAACCCTATTCTGAATTTAAATATGTACTTTACATTGACACTGGTGATGTACTGTATAAGATCTTCACGTTTGACAGAACATGTACATTTGGAAACCACAGTTTTGTTTTTCTTAGAAAACGTTTCTTGAATTTCTGATCAATTTACTAGTGTGACGTATATTAAAAATTAGATTTATTTTTCTAAATCATGCAGCCCCTAGTTCATATAACAGTTAAATTAACAGCTGGTAATGAACTTTGGTTACTGTGCATCTGCTGTGATTTATAATGATCATTGATTTAATGATCCTGTGACTTTGTTTCCTTGGTGGCGGGTCTCGTAAGGGTTTTAACTATCAGGACTAGTCACACGGCAGGTGTAAAACATTGTGTTTATTTTAACACAAAGCTATTAAAACCCTTCGCTCTGAGCTCGTATCTCTCCTGTGAAATAAACAGTGTCTAACTGCACAAAGTAGTATTTATAGATATGTCATTTTGACTATTTACTAAAGTTTGTTGGTGTCTTGAATGTCGTTGCTAAAACAACAACAATCACACAACAGCAGACTGGAGTATAATGCAGATATACATCAACTACATTGGTAGATGTCCTGTCTAAACATTGAGGTCATATAAATGAGTCTCAGGTTTCAGAGTAGTGTTTTTACAGGCTTATCAGGTCACCTAGCACTTCCAAGTGATCTCAACGTCACAACATTCCTCATTCAAGGATGTTCGTGCTGCACATCTTCATAAGGTCTCATTAATAGTTTGTCAGCAACTTTGAATCAAAGCTCTTAAATCACAACCTTGCTTTGATCATTTTTCACTTTTTGCCGCAATATCACGCCTCACGTGGAAACTGGCAGCTCCTTGTTGTCTGGGCTGTTAAATCAGGCTTATTTGCCTTGCAATAAGAAGCTATAAATATGATTTGTTTTGCCTGGCTTAGTTCATCTCAGAATACCATAAGCATGTGATTTCGCAGTAATCCAGAAGCCTTAGTCAAATGCAACTGTATTTGCTCTCTCTTCTGCTTCCCTTTGCCTCTTTCTGGGTTGTTTTTCATCGCATGTTTATGTGACCCCACGTGCACTCCTGCCACTAATGTTATCGAAATGTTATGGAAGCCTGGGGAAACTGAGGGCGTCCTCACACTATCCAAATCGATTCCGTGACCCACTCAAGCTCTGTTGTCCCCACTCCTTCAGCCCGTTTACACTCTTAAAAGGAACCAGATACGAGCACCTTTCTATCATTACAATGTGACGGCTTAAGGAAACATAAAAGAAGTTTCTCAGCATGATATATATTCATTTGAACATTAAATTTATTTACAGTAAGAGTATTGGAGTTCATTCATGGGCACGGGCCAGATTCATAACAATTCATTGCATTCGTTATAAAGACCGTTGCATTATGACTGATGGAAGGAATATTTGGTATTGTTTTGGGCCCGATGACACCTGTCTTCATGAAATAGTGAGATGTATTTTAGATGCGTATTACGGTGACAGCAGAAGTTCACAGAGAAATACACATTTGCGTATTGTTCATCATGCTTTGGTTTCGCACACCCTTTCCAAACCAAACAGCGCTCCTGCTCACCTCTTCCAACCGGGCCATGGCACGCCAAGTAAACTGCGTTTGGGATAGCTCACACTTGTCACTTTAACCAGGCTTTAGGTGTGAAACCTGCAGTTGGTTCAGTGTGAGTTGACCTTGAGTTTGGTTATTTGGGTAAACCTTGAGTTTGGTTACTTCCTCCTCCTGCAGGTGGATGTATAAATCACATTTTTAGTTTTTCGTGTACACATTCGGTATGCATGCTTAACAAATATAGGTGTTACAGGTCATTGTTCTTCAACTCAAGTATAAAACATTGTTTGTGTCAGTGGCATCATTGCTTTCATTGCTCTAAATCCGAAATCTCTATTTTGATCCAATATTCATAACTTGCCACCACTGTATCATTTTCAAATACTGCATTGTTCATTGCTTGTCTTAAGCCTTGATAAGCCTAGTATTTTCAACTGTTCATTCCTGTTGTATCATGGATATAAAATTAACCACTGTTGCTATAGGAACTTTAATAGTGGATTTTTATTTAGCTTTCTCTAATGGCCGATCGCACAGGTTCTCGTAAATCTAATCGCTTGTGATTTGCTCCATTAAAATCACAGGCTTAGAAGCATTCATAAAAGCACTCAGGTGAGCTCTCCTTGTTCAGTGACACTGTTATAAAGTCAGAAGGTATATATTAGTGTCACAGCTACAGGGAGTTCAGAGAACTGTGCCTGAACTTGTCTTTTTCCCTTTCATCCACAAATAGCCCGCTTCCCATAAAGTTCCTTGCCACATGCCTTATAAACTTTGTTGCCACCTCCCACAGAAAAAAAGAAAGAGGTCCTCCAACCTTACCTTGTATCTGAAACTGCTGATTTGTAACAGATTTCATGTTCTTAGAGTTCATATTTAGGTGACTGACTGTAAAGTGATATTGAGACAGGATCATGCAGGGAAAGGTAGTGATATTTTGAATTATTAGATTGTTTGGAGACAACAGTCAGAGCAAGAACTTCTTATGAGCAAGAATGTCTTCATTGGCTGGGAATGTCAGGACACGAGCAATGTGTCTTTTATTTTATTTAAAGCATCATGAAAAGATGTAGAATGGTCCTGACTTGGCCCTTTGGTAAATTATTGTTACCCAACAGGTGTTGTCTTCTCTTCATTCCGGATAGATTATTGGCCTCCCCGGTGTCCACAACAAGACTGATAGATGCTTTCATGTTCTTCATGTCTTACATGAATTATGCCACAACACTAGGGACTGCGGAAAAGTTAACCAAGATGCCATATGTTAGATGTGGACAAATGTAGATTCCAACAGAAAGCGGGTATGTGTGATGTATGGACCCGGGATCATATGCATTCCTTCTGCTTTAGCCATCAGAATTCACACCCAAGTTTTATGACCACGTGTGGCTTTTCATAAATGTCACAGTCATAAAATTCAGGTCGTTTTTCTCCGAGAATTTAAAGGCTTTCTATTATGTCTGGATGGATTACTTAAAGCATAAATCTTGTTTACAGTTGGTTATCCATTGCAAATAATTGTAGTTATTTACATTGATATATTGTGACCTATGTTATTTGATCATTTTAACATTTGTTTTGCCAATGGATTAAATCGGAAATGTCACAAAATGTCATTAATGCCTCCTTCCCTTTTGTCAATAAAAGACTGACATGTCACTTCCTCTGCGGTGACTTGTTATTGTGTCATTCATTGTTCTGAAAGGCTGTTTGTACTTGGGTTGGCCTCCTCTATGTGACTCCCATTTCCACTCTCATGGCCTCATTTTTCTTTCTCCCTGATCTTTGCCTCGCATTTAATCCCGTTTTAATTCAAAGTAAACCAAAACTTTTCTTTACTCTATGCTGTAGTTGGAGTGCTCTTTACACTGGTATGTTGTCTTTTAGGATTACTTCTTAAATTTGCAGTGGTTTGGACGAAACTTAAGAGTATTTAAGTGTTTTAATGCAAATTTTGACCTTAAGTGCTTTGGTAACGCATCCTTTTAAAAAAACATATAAACCAATTTACAGATTTAGAATGGCTTTTGGCAGTTGGCTAACACCTGTATAAGTATAGAATAAAATTTAATTATAGAGTTTTTTTGAGGTTTTAACAAGCCATTTAAATTGGAACATAATGGCAAAATTCACCTGCCTTTCACAATGGAACATGACGTTGAAAGAATGAGGTAGAGATGAGTAATTGCTGCTATTTTGACCATCGGTACAGCCCTTATGTACATAAGCTCTTGCACAATGGCTGTCATCGGGTGAGGCCAACATGTCTTGTTCTTAGATTCCCAGTTTATTTGCTTTGCCATGAGGCAATCTATTACCTTAATTTTGGTTGCCCTAACCCCTCATGGATCAAGGGCCAGTATGAAGTAGGTTAGTGTGCTACATAAAAAAGATTTGTCATGAGTAATTCTCATATTAACTAAACTTGTGAATTTAAAATCTTTGTCTGTAAGGGATGTATAGAATCATTATTCAACGATCCAGTTATATTTCAGATCGACTGACAAAGAATCTCATACAAATTTTATTTTGCCAACTTATTTTCTTAAAAAACAAATCGCAGTTCGTGACCAATCGTATCGTGAGATCAGTATCAGGACTTGCATCGCATTATGAGTTTAGTGAATCAGTACATCAGTAGAATCGGATGTTTTTTATGGGATTTTGGCCAATGGTCTAATAATTCACAAATGGACCCTTGCAAATACTAGTGTTGGCTTGCCTCACCATGCCTTGATTTTTTTTACCTGATTTTCTTATATAATGCCTATAGTGCCTCCAGCTGTCTGTTATATGGGTTAAATATTGCAATGTTTAAAGCACTTGGCACCGTGAAGCTCAAATCATCTTTTTTCCCATCATGCAATAAGCTAATCCCTGTATAATTGAGGGGGCGCATGTGCTGTGCGGTAAAGAGGCTTTTAAGAGTGTGGAGGTGTACAGAGCAAAGTACAAAAGACCTGTTATCCTTTTATATCTTCCCAGGGGTTGATGTAGCTTATGACAAGCTCTATAGAGGTTTAAAGCTTTAAATGTTGGTGGGTCTAGATATATCTAACATTTGGTGTCTGTAGGGAAAGAGGCTGACGTATTTTTAATGGTATGCTTTGCAGACGTGTGTAGTGGTATTCGACCCTTGACAATCAGTTCAGCTTGGTTCTTTTAGATAACCGTGAAGCGGTTAAATTGGAAAAAAGGTGAAGGAACAGATGATCAATCTCAAATGTTGGAAATGAGACCGAAAGTGGTGATCCCTGTCAAAAATTGAATAATATCGGCCATTATGAAGTACTCAAAAGTAACTGGTTTGTCAGTTTTGAAGTACAAATCTCTAACCTTTCCTGTGGTGTTATATGGGCCATCCAAAATTTTAAGGGTGAAGATGAATCCGATAGGGCTTTGCAAGACAGATGTGAATGAACTATTGGCTTCACCTTGTAACTGAAACCAGGTGATGATGTGTATTAGCCTGTCTAGCCTTGCTTTACTCTAGGTTGAATATTCCTGAAAAGGGATTTGTATTCTTTCGCAATAGTCCTACAGCATGCCAGTATGAATTGTTTAAGAACAATCAGTACTGTACTTCACAACATCTTTTAAGGTGATGCAGTAAAACAGGAGCACTATTGTCCCATGAAGAGATTGTGTGTGATAAATTAAAAAATAAACCATTATATTGATTAAAAGAGCTTTGTCGTGGATCAGACAGGCTATAGTTCAATACGCAGATAAGCCATCGCATTCCCCGGTGATCATAGGATTAAAGGATTTAAAAGTTCTAGAAATCTCTTATTTGTGATATCTTACTAATTTTCTTTAAAATGCCAAAGGTATGACATAATTTCTTGGATACGAAGCATTGAAATGCCACCGAAAAGTCTTATCCATTCATCCTAATTTTCTTACAGATTCATCATTTTTCAAAGTAGTTTTAAGTGCATTTCAGCCCGTTTCTAGCATGATTCGCCCCCAACTTGTCTTGTTTTGATTTATTAGTAGTGTCAGTGCTAACATTTCAGCGAACAAACCTCAGGAAAATTGCCAGTGTCACTCCAAACTCCATTCCTGTTCACTCCACGCACCCCTGCCTAAAGCCTTGTTACGTTTCAAAGGAAGATGGATTGAGGCATGGGGAATGTGGTGAAGAAAATCCAGAAACCGACTAGAACCGTTGTTGTGCGAGACAGCAAGCAGGTCTACAGCAAATGTCTGGTCTGCCTGTAGAACAAAGGTGCCTGTCTCTGGTTGACACTGGCCTGCTGTATGCTCCGCTCTGTCCGAGAACTCATCGCCTCCTGACCTCACGGCTCAAAGCCTGTGACAGTCAGAGAGATGTGCTGAAGAGTTTTCCTTGTCACTGTGACCCAAATAGCTGGCCACACAGTGATCGAGGACATACGAATCTGGTTCAAAGCAAGACCATGAATGGCCCTTAGTTTAACACCGTTCGTAAACTTTCATTCTTTTCTTTTTGCGTTATTTCATTCTTATTTTATTGTTTTTGGATGCACATCGCTTGTTTAGTTTTTACATGTACTGTAAGGCCAAGGTTGCCTATTAAATGTGCTTAAATAAGTTTTCAGATTTTTGTTAATATATTGTTATGGTCATAATGTGTTTTAATAACAATTGCATAATCTTTTTCAGATTCTGGTAGGACAACCCAAAAAAAGTGTTCTCCAAAGATACCAAAAGCATGTGCCTCTTGGGTGAATGTGTTTATTTTAAGATTAGAATATATGCCTAAATAATCTCATTTAATGTGCTTTGACTATGAATACACTCCAAGTACTGTCACCTATGTTTTTACTAATAAAATGTTATACTTAGTTTATTGATTATCTATCGGTATGTATCAATATAGGAGTTACCCAAACAAGGCAAAGGGGCTTTTGAGAAATTACAAAATTATTACAGTTCTAATTTCATGCTGTAAGCAAAACAATCATTTGAATTAGTTGGTTGTTTTAGTTTGGATATTTGTTGTTGCTTTACACAATTATACTTCCTGTCATTGTTTACTGTCATGACTTAGGTCATAAACTGTCATAAACTTATCTAGTTTTTACAGGTTTCACTGTGACTTATTGAATTATTGTTCAAGTACCCACAGACTTGTTAGTTATAAAAATATATTGTGGTTACATTGCACGCCAGAGGCTGAACACCTGGTTCCTCACTACCTGAGCCTTACCTTGACCTCAGTTTGTCTCACATCAGGCAGAAGTCTGCTGAAATGATCTTAAGAAGATAACAGAATTACATACATCATGCTCTCCATAAGGCCCAAAGCAACCCCTTGGGGTGGTGAACTGCATTTCCCGAAAAATGACTTCACACAAAACATATGGCCTTGCTTATGAGTAATCTCTTAAGCGCCGATTGATGAGAAATCTCAAACCTTGAGTCTTACAGTATGTATGCCTACTTTAGATCTGTAAGAAACTGTCTTGGTTTTCCAGTAAGACTTTCGTTGTGTGAGGAACAACTGTTCACCCTTACTCAGAGAAGATGTCTGGCTTGTGCACGTTTCCTTTCTCATTTCCTCTATCATTTTGCTTCTAAAGATCTTAAGACATTGCTGTTTATGTTCCTTATAGGAGAATCAACAGCACAGCTTGTAAGGCAAAGAAATCGAAACATGGCACGCCCCACACCGCACTTGGGTGACTTGGATGTCCTTACTATTTGACTTTACAGTTGGCAGTAAGAAAATTGCTAGTAGTCGTAAAATCACCTTGTAGTTCTCAATGTAGGGGTAAGGAGCAAGCACATTTACTAACAAACGCTTGGAAAGGCACAGGGTCATCCGAAGTGGTTATCCCTGCTTAATGAGCAGGCATGAGATGTGGACGGTTAGGAAATTTAAACCTGTGACCCAGGTTTCATGTGACTGGAGTAGGAGACTCTGTAAACATTTTCGAAAATATCCACCAGTCATTCATTTTCTAAGTAGAAATTTATGAAGAACTTGTTGTCCTTTCCTTCAGCCATAGATATTGAACTGTGATTGCTGCTTAATGGAGAAGTATCAGACTGCTTCATGCATTAAAAGTGTTTTAGACTGTCTAACATGTTGTGTTGTCATGTTCAACCAAGTTGTTACATTTCAGAAGTATGTAGTTTTTCTGTACACAATACACTCACGCCAAACAGCTATTAAGCACTACAGATACTCAAGATTAATGTAAGAGTGTTGGAATCTGCGGGCGATACTTTTCCTTTATCTGGATTTTTCAAATGTCTCTAGACATAGATAATGGAAAAGAGGACATTACATTGATTCAGGTTCAGACTGTTCACATCAAATGTAAGTCTTATGATGTTTACAATGCTTTTCGAGATTGCAGCAGTCATGAGAGAAGTCACTTGGCTATACTGTTAATCTGTGAAACTGTGGGGATGTTTATACCCATGATCAGCCTTCATTCAGCTCTCATAAAAGCCCAGAAAACCCCACGCTTGGTTTCCACTTTATTAAAGCAACATGCATAACAAAGGCATGGCACTTATGCCAGAAGGATGTGGTCATATTTGTTTTGATGAATTAAACTCTTGTCATAGCCATTGCTAAGTGCTGCAGGGAAATGGAACGAAGGCGTTTTAAGCAGTCATGTGATCCAGTCTGTCCATCAGCCATGCCGCTTATATAGTTATCTGCACATCCCAGCAGCTACTGTAAGCTGATTATTTGTCCATGCACAAGTAATAGAGACAGATTTTAAAGTGTTTTTCTAGAGTTGCTACAGATGCGTATGAGTGCACATTGTAAGACTTTTTAAATATTTGATGTAAATTTACCATGTCTCCCCAAACACGGTGATTGAGCAAGGGAGAGGTAAAGGGTATTTTTAGTATTAGTGGTTGACTGGCGCCTGTGTTTGTGAAATATGAATCCGGCAAAGATCAGAAAAGAATCATTGTCTTTCCATTAACTCCGACTAAGTGCATTGCATGCCTGCGAAGACAGCTTCACGTTCACTTCAGGAAGTTCTGCAATTACAGCAGTGAATAATGAAGCTTGATTTGTCCATAATTGCTATTCTGAGGTCAGAAACGTACACTGTCATTAGCTGAAGTTCTTGGCCAGTGTATTCCCATTGTATATGAAATGTTTTACCCTACAGTTTTGGTAACGAATTGATTTTTTGTAGTTTGCAGAACCAGGTTTTTAGCACTTATAGCCACACATCAAAACAAATAAGCGCTTACTTGCGGAGCAGTCCACTTGGCTCAGCTGTGAAACAAGAGGCCCAGAACAAGGTTCTGCCATTTGGGTCTCATTACTGTGGAAAAGTACTGTCATAGATATGGATTTGTGTTCCTAGAAACCAGGGCCTTAAGCCAGATTTCTTCGCCTCTTTCGTTCTTTTTCGCTTTTCTGGCACAGGATTGGACAGATGTGACATATTACAATGCGAGCACAACAGAGAATGTGGTCTTCGCTGTGCTGTTAGGCTATTACGAACAAGGCATGACTGTTCTATTGGATGAAACGGTGGGATGGATGAGCTGCACATGAGAAGCAGCTGTTTGTTCAGTAAACTTTGGGATGTTGCCTCTGATATAGGGAGCATCGGCGGACCGCCGGGTCCTGCTTTTCGGGGGGCATTGGGGCCTGATGCAAAACATTAGATCCTTTGCCTGTTAGACGATTAGGGCTCGGCAGCTGTTTGCACTTTTCCCTTTGGAATTGAGCTGTATGAAACTAGGGGTTGCAGGAGTTTTGGTCGGGGAACATGTCCTGTATTGAAATGAATTGTGTGATAAGAAATGGAAATATTACAAAATTGAAATAAAGCATCAGCCAGGTATCACCTGACTCATGTGACATGTAACCATCAGATAGTTCTGGAATCCTCTAGGTCTAACTCTAAACTGTTGAGGTTAAAGCAAACACTGGCAGAAACCAGCTCTTATCTCGGTATAGCTATGATCTGCCACTTGCTTCACTTGGCTCATTCTATGCAACCTGGAAAAAGGATTCTTGCCAATTTGTTTTGTTTGCATTTTTACAAATGCAAATCTTTAAATGTTATTTTAATATGCTGTTATTCAGAGGTTGCTGTGGCTGACTCTTTCTCGGCTTGCTCTGGAGATTGAACCCGCGATGTTTCTGTTACAGAATCTTTCAGTATGGTCGAAACTGCTTTTCATCTGTTTCCCACCACATCTAGGGCATTTTGGGAATTTGGGGCATCTGTTATTATGTAATCGACTCCAACCTGAATTGACTTAATGGGACAACTACTTTTGCTTTGCAAGATACTGATCCTGTTGTGTTTAGTAGAAAAGCAGGGGTATAAAACAGTGCAGTCAAAACGACCTGGACAAGGGTATAACAGTTTGTGCTCATTTGATTTCAAAACTTGGCGTATGATCATTATCGTTATGGCATTAGTTAGCATGAGGTTTATTTTCTCAGAAAGGAGCTCGGTGAGTCTTCTAGAAAGTTTCGTAGCTGTATCTGATTACTGCAGTGTTTTTCTTTGCTGTTTACAGATGGAGGGACCACAGTTATGTTTAACTCAGCCAGGGCAGAGGTGTAGACCAGGATTTTTTTGTGCGACAGACAGGAGTAAACAGCTGATTGTTCATTGAACTGAAAGGTCATGTGACTGGCTAGGCAGAGATAGAGCTGCAATGATTACCCAAAGTTTTTTTTACTACTACATAATGTAAAAACATTTTTTGCCTATTTATTGCATTTAACATTAAAACATAACATTTCAGTTTACTTAACTCCTTTTTGTGGGTTAAAGACATAAAACATTTACCCAAAAAAGATAACATGTTGCAACCTTAACAATAATAAAAAACAATAAAGGATTTTTCATCATTCCCTAAATGCTTTTTGAATTATTATTGTGTCAATTTTTATTGTTTTAAAGCTTTGTTTGGACTGGCATTACTGCAATTTACTAAGAAAACATTAGTAAGAAATCCTTAAGGAATTATTCTGACGTGCTAATTGGTCACTACAGAAAGCGTTCCTACTATCTTAGCACATTTGAAGACTTAAACAACTTCCCAAGTGTGAAAATGTCCTGTTTTACTTCTTGAGATCTGAAGTGGTTCATTGGTAATTATAGAACTCTTATTTCTTAACTTAAAATTTGCATTTTAAAAATGCCTTCTTCCTTCTTGACAGATGACTGCTAACTTAATGTAACTGTAAAAAGTCTCTACATTTTTATGTTTGTTTATTTGGCTGATTTGTGTGAATTAAACTTTGTTGTCTTTTGCCTGTGTTTACTCATGTAACCGATCCCCTAATTATACGCATCACATGAGTAGAGGACAAGCACCTGCTTTTTTATTTTGAGACACAGGGTGCTAAAAGTGACACCTGCGGTTTGCAAAGGCAAAGTGTGCATCTGATGCCAAAGTAAAACGCATCACTTCCCTTTCTTTTACTCTCTCTCTATATCACTCGCCCACTCACTTGCATACAGTTGTTTATTCTTTCTGAGTCTTTATCTGTGGCTGTATAGGGCCAACACAAAAACTCAATTAAAGTTGCAATCGATGGGCTTGTTTATTTTTGTCCTTTCCTCAGACTTGAAAAAAGGCTTTCAAAAACTCCAATCCTATGTATGCTGGAGAAGACCTCTTTCTTTGTAGATGAGGCAATAATGTATTTATGCTTTGTTTGCTTTAATGGCATTACATAGTAAAACTATTGTGGTCCCAGCATTTGTTACAACCTAGGGCTGCAAGATATAAGAATAAAAATATGACAAATGTGCGTATCGTAACATAATTTAATTGTAATGCATGTTATTCTTCTTACCAGCTGTGGTATTCTGTAATATAGAAATCCAAACTGTAAAACATGCCTCATCGATTTCTTTAGACGCACTGTTCCAGTCAATAACGTTTACTCTCTCTTTCTATTTGCCTAATCTAAGCTCTCTCTCTCTCTCTCTGCTGTCCTTTGGGATTACTGGTGCTTAATGGTTTGCAGATACCTGATGCTACAGTTGTCTGTGTATTTGGAAAATGAATGACTGTGTCTGCATTTTTACTGCAAGAAAATAAAACTGTCAGCATTCTGGAATTGCTGCACACTAGTTGACCATCCAAAGAAACTGATATCTGATCAGGTTGCAGTTTGTCTGTGAATCGATAGATGTGCACACACTCAGAACCATAGCTTAAATAAGATGTATATTGCATTTTCCAGCAGGTTTGCAGAGTAGAATTGAATTCAGAAGACTGAAGGTAGCTGTCACATATTGCACATAAATGTAAGGTTGGCCACGGAAAACTGCCTTTTTTCAGACTTTTTAAATGCCAGAATATGTGAAAACTCGGTGCCGCTGTGGCAATCATAATGGTTATTAATGACCGGCTTGTGCACACTGTTTAAACTGCTGATAAGGGCTTACTCCGACTGGCCGGAAAGAAAAAGATGTCGGCGCATAACTGACACTGGAGACCCTTTGCAAGCTCAAGGCGCATCCAGTCCAGAAACTCTTTGTCCTGACAAAGCTGAATTGGACGGGTCACAGTCCCAGGATAGAATATCAGAGGAATTTTTGGGCAGGGTTAAACATTGGGGGAAGATGATGAAGTGTCGTTTTTCATGACCAGTCATGCCGAACCAGTTGTAATGGGATTTTTCTATTCTTTTACTTCATTTGTGTGTGTGTGTGTGTGTGTGTGGTCTTGACTTAGCACGGGATAAGGAGACCACTCTGTTTAAAGTAGACCAGTCCTCTCCTGTCCTTTAGTCTTTGTCTATGGGGATTCTTTGGAGGACCTCTGACAGGAATCCGGAATTGTATTACATCATTTAAGTTGAGTGGATCCAAACGGATTTCCTCATGAGCCTCTGTGGTTTTACGTAAAGACATTAGGGCTAATTTAAATCACATTTGTAACATTTACACCACACAAACTGTGAAGTGTAATCAGTGCTCCACCTATTAAAATCAAATAAATTGCAAAGAAATCTAGATTTCCATCAATTTCAGTTGGTTTACACACAAGAAGGAGCTAAGTCTTTTTTGGGTTTTTATGTTCTCGTCCCTGCAGGATCGAAAGCTGTCCAAATCGGAAAGGCAAAGGTTTAAAGAGGAGGCCGGCATGTTGAAAGGGCTGCAGCATCCAAACATCGTGCGGTTCTATGACTCATGGGAGTCGCCCTCCAAAGGTCGCAAATGCATTGTGCTGGTGACGGAGCTTATGACGTCAGGAACCCTAAAAACGTGAGTATCAAGATCTGCCTTGGCCTTGTATTGTATCGTTTTGTTATCATTCATTCCGGCAATACTGGATTCGGACCAGTCATATACATGAGTCAATATTGTTACATTTGACATGATTACATGATTTCATCAGAATACTTGAAATATTACCGACCCTTTGCATTATGTCTGTTGCTTTTGGTGTCAGTCTATGCAGTTTACATTAGCTGCGAGGATTGTATTCAGCACGTTGAAATGCAATAAGACACTGTTTTCAGACACCCTTTTCAGCAGCCCTTATCCATTACCATTATCAGAAAGGTGGAGTGATTATTTGTTACAAAACACACATTCACTATAAAGTGATTGAATCAGAAGTGTTTCCAGAGTGATCGCAGCAAAGAGTGGTTTGTCACCTCCATATAAGACATGCGCCCACCGACCAGATATACCATAGAACCACACACTGGGTCAGTAGCCCCCTCCTGTGGATGTTCACACACATGTACCCCCACATAAACACTGGGACCTGAAATTATCATATATCAAAGTAAAGATTTGTATTTTTCTATAAATCTGGGTTAGACATTTACCTCTTAGAATACTAGGAATGTTGATTGTTATCATGGTTGTTATGAGGGAATTTAAGCCATCAAAATGAGCCTTCAGAGGCACATGCACAATTAACAGTCTGTCAACATTGTAACTGCCAGGGGTTGAGATGGAAATACGGGAGATGAGCGAGAAAATGAAGAATTGTAAACACTGGCTGCTTGCTTTCTGTTCATAAGAACCTGCATGCCAGCAATGTGTGGCGTTCTGCATGATTGCTCCACCACATAGATAAACAGTGATGTCAGGTGGAAACGCTGTTTCCCAGAGCCACGGCCATGCCATGCTTTAACTCAATATTGTTTCACGGACACCAAAGACATGCAGTTTAATAGGTCTATGAGAATATGAGAAAGTGGTTTTACGAACTCAAGGTGGGGGATAGAGTTACAGTCATCTCTCAGAGTAAAACCTGATGCCATTTTTCCAGTAAAGGACAGTTCAACCAACTTGTTCAGCCAGATTCCCTTCAAACTGTTGCTGCTCCGTGACCCAAAAGCAGTTTACGCTAATAAATACAGTCCACATTCTAAGTCCACATGATGGAATGTTGTGTTTGCAGTGCCAAATACGATTGTGTTTCTGTGAATGTGATTTGGGCTTCATTCTTTGTCTGTGGCTAAAGACAGTACACTTGATATATCACATCTATCATGTTATTGCAAAATTGGAGAAAGGCAATTGAGGGCTGTTTGAAGCTGTTGGGTGTGTTGATGGATTAGACAATTTTGCCCTTTGTTGCTCCCTGTATATCGCTCCGGGACTTACCCTTGGCTCCGTTCCCATCAGTCAGTCACCTGTCGCACATCATCGAAACCCCCGTTACCTCACCACCCTTAGCCCGTTGGGCAAAGTGCTGCTTCCAGGGCATTTTAGTCTTATTAAGCAAAGTACGGCTGTTTACATAAAACTCTGATACTATATCTCTTCTATTATCGCCGGGGTTCATCATTCATTTGCAAACCAGTTATATTTTAATCCTACCTATGGATGTTTTTCTTGATGAGCTCAGATAATTCAGCCATTAAATATGACTAGCAGGAAGAGGAAAATGTGGCAGTTTTTTTTGTGCAAGTAGTGGTTTCACGCGTTTCATGTACAATATGGTCATCTGGAGAATGACCTCATTTGTATACTTTCTTGAGGCTAGTATTGTATTGTTTTATAAAGACAAACAGGTTGGATAGCTTACAGATTATGTTCTAGTTCGAAATAGATGTCATGCTATATTTTAACAAAAGAGGCAGTGTTGCGTCTTTTGTATAAGCTTAATATTGCAAACCATCAATGTTGCGTGTTCTATTGTGCCCGTCTAGCATCTCCCCAGGGCATTATGGGATAATAGGTTCCCAGCTACCCCTGTCTTGGTGCCTCAACTGAGTAGATTGTTGTAATGAGGATTACAAGACTAAACCCCTTCTATGGCTCTGCTCCAAAAAGATTTGATTAGGGCGAGCTCATCAAATGAAAGTGCTTCTGTGACGGCCATCATCACATTATGTCATCTCATCTAACCCAGCCTTCCTGTGTTTTGAAGATGAGAATATAATGTTTTAAGAGCACAAATCATTGAATGTATACAATTATGTCATGATGTCAAATTAAAAAGTTTTTTCCCCCTCCACCTTTATTTATTGCTAAATTCGTCTTTAACAGCCATCCAAGCCAAAGGCCAGATATGCTACGGTTATTGTTTATACCCTAAAGAAAAGCTAATTTGCAAACTCCTCAATGACTCCACATTGTGAGGTGTAATTATTGCTAATCTTCTTGTGCTCAGGTATCTGAAACGCTTCAAGGTGATGAAGATAAAAGTATTGCGGAGCTGGTGCAGACAGATCTTGAAGGGCCTCCACTTTTTGCACACCAGAGCCCCTCCGATCATCCACCGGGACCTCAAGTGCGACAACATCTTCATCACTGGACCCACTGGATCTGTTAAGATTGGGGATCTGGGCTTGGCCACCCTCAAGCGTTCTTCTTTCGCTAAAAGTGTCATAGGTACGACAATGCTTCTTATTTTCTTTATTTGTATAACCACCTCTGAAATCAGTTCATCATGTCTATAATCAAAAATGTTTCATGTTACTGCTTGTCTTGTTGGATGATGATGTGTCAAGTTATTATGCTTTGGAAATGTACATTGCAGTCAGGTATTTAAGGCATGCTATAGCTCTGAGCTATATGGGTTACCTAAGACCACAGATTTCCAGGCAACCAAGGGTTTCAGTTTTATTGAAGGGTGGAGAAGAGGGGAAGCCAGAGAGACTTTGTATAAACTGGGGGAACACCTTTAGATCCAGCTGTTTCCCACCCGAAGCCAGTAATCAGACAAACTAACATTTAATTGGCCTGTAAATGCAAACACGAAAACACTTTCCATAAAGTTTGATGTGTTTAGAGTCATTATATGCCTCAAGAATACCAATGAAGCCATTTTGTTTGTGAGACATGGGAACTTTCATATTTGATATAAACAGAATTACCCTTCGGTTTGGAACCTGTGGTCTGTAATTATTAAACGCCTAGAGATTCTACTGCTTCCAGTAATGTCTAACATATTTTTCCAAAGGTTTTCCTGTTGGCCTCAGAAGGTTTTTTCCCCCCTTCATTTCAGATGGTTTAGATATTGATATATTTATTTCTGGATCCCTTCCCTCTTCTTTCCATTTATTCTTTTAGTTTTCCCTGGTTTTTGAGAATTGTTTCCTTTAAACTGTAGGGCTATATTCTCAACTGTAGAGCTGGTCTCACTCCACTGTATGGATTATTTAATGTCCTGCAGTTCAAACAGTAAGTATGCTAAAAATGGCCCACGAGTAAGTGGTAAGTCAACAAGCAACCTACCCCAAAATATACGAATCGATATTTTAACTTGTTTTTCTGTGCAAGGCCTTTGAACACAAGCTAGGGCACAACACTACAGTTTTTGCTCGCTAGCTATGGGCTTGTTCTGTGCTTTTAACCTGCTTAACCTTCTCTCATTACAGGCTGTTAGAAAGGTGAGTCGGTCATGTGTTTTCCATAACTGTGTTGTTGACATAGATCAAGTTCCATAGCTAGTCGATGCCATCCAACTTAAGGTGATAGCGGCACGGCCTTCTTTTGAAAATTAACGTGGTTTCGTAAAGCTGCGCCGTCACCTCTTGAACTATGTTGTACATCACTAACACATGTGAATATGATTTCCTGTTTGCTGTCACTGCTTTGTGCACTAGTCTGACCAAGCTCAATAAACCTAACTAAAGGCCTTGCAAAGAAAAACAGTGGATTCTTTCAGTATGAAATAACTGAGGCCCATTTTCCCCTTCCTCTGTTTTTTGTTTTATTTTTCCCTTTTCTCCATATCTTTTGCTACCCCTCTTTTCTCCTCTCAGGGACGTTACGGAGCAACAGCCCGGTTCTCCTCTTGCCCTTCCTCTCCCCGGCCCGGCTGGGGGTGAGTACAGATCTCAGGCTGTGAGAGTTCTGAATGGTTCTTTTGATTTAAGGTACCCCTGAGTTCATGGCGCCTGAGATGTATGAGGAAAAGTACGACGAATCAGTGGACGTGTACGCCTTCGGGATGTGCATGTTGGAGATGGCGACCTCTGAGTACCCTTACTCCGAGTGTCAGAACCCCGCTCAAATCTATCGCCGGGTCACCAGCGTGAGTATCCTTGCACGTCTCCATACTTTCTCTCGGAACCTTTTTTTGTATGGGACTTTGGATATGTCCCTATTTCCATCTGCTCAAATCTTTACCACCTCTCATTTCTGTCGTCGCACCCACACATGCCTCAATCTTTTGCCTATGAAATAATTCAATAAAAGAAGCTTCTGAGAACACTAAAACCTGCCTGCTGCTGGAGGCGTCTCACTATGTTTGAGATAATGCAGCAAACCAGATATGATAGCTGTCCATTACTCCTACGCTAGTGGTGGGAGCTATGATCATGGCCATGGTAAATATTAATGTTATAAATCAAATATTGCTACAAATCATATGCCACATTTTTTAATAATTTTATGGATTCAATATCTTTATGGTAACTTGTAAATACAAACGGCTCTTTCAACAAGGGATAGACTAAGACTTTGTTAAACATAGAGGTATTGAAAGGCTATTGCAAGTGTATAGAGGCAAACCAAAATTAAACTGAATCAGTCATCACTGACGTGCGCTTGTAGTCAGTTTCTTCAAAGTCAGTGCCATGATCCAAGCGATGGTTAACTGCGGCTTGAATGTTCGCGTTTGATTTCTTGTTTAAGATTTATTTATTACTTAGCACTTTAAGCCTTTGTGCAATCATTGCTACAGGATATTTAGAGATGGACGATGGCTCAGTTATAGAACAATTACATCACATGACCCTGAGGGTAAATGAGTCCAAAACCAGAAAGTGGAACGATCATATGATAGTGGAAATTCAACATATCTTCAGTAGACGTGGAAAATAAGTGGTGGAGGATTGTGATGTGTTGAATGTTTCACCAGAAAAGTGCAGTACAGAATCCTGATGTACTGATGTACACACTATGATGGTTGTTATCTGACATTTTCAGAGAATTTAAATGTTCTTGTTTGAGATGCGTGTGGTTTTTCAGATCATAAAAAACCTTAAAGGAGGAAGCTGTCATGGTGTTTGTTAAAATAGAAACTCGGATTCCTAGAATGCGTTTATCATTTCATATTGTGCGCTTTTGTTTATTGTTTTTTGGCTAAAATTATTTGTCATTCCTGTATGTTTATTTAAGAATTAGCAGATGTACCCTGGAGTGTTTTTCTTTTTTGTTTTACTCAGCATTTTTAAGGAAGGTGGAAAGTAGTCGGATCGGTTATCCTGTTCCACCTGTTGGCCTAAAAAGTGCACAGTACATCCTGAATTTCGTCTTTTTGGCTCTATTCGTCTTCTAAGAAAACTGACTGCTGTTTAATCTCTTGAAATCCAATCGCACAGTTCTCTGGGAGAAGAAATTGAAGACTTACTTAATCGGCAAGAGCTTTAAGCTTGGCAGACCCGAGGTTACCCATGCAAACAGCTGTGTGACTGCTTTTCTCTATTTCAACCTTTGTGTAAACAGAGCTTTTATTTCAATAAACCGTTCTTCTCTCTATTTTTTGCCGTGGCAGAAAAAAAACTGAAAGTTTCAGCTTTACAGTTTAACTTAGATGGAGTCATACTGGCAGGCATCTTACTGCATCGCAGATGTTCTTTTTATACTATTAGGTAATTCAACTAAAGAATTTAGAAATGCAGCCAGGATTAACAGCGTTACAGTATTGGTGTTTCTGTTTATTTATTGTGGAATTGTTCAATGTGATGTCAAATATTTGATGTGAAACCTGTTTCAGTTGTTGTTAAGGGAAAGATTCGTTGGTGCTGTTGTGGTATCACTGCACTTGTTCTTGTGTGAAAATTTATCTTTTAGCAATAATTGATAAACTCTTTATGAGGAATTAACAGACTGTACAAGTTTGAAGAAAAGTCTGCATTGGTTTACAAGGCCAAAGTGTTGCTAAAATATTGCATTGTAAGTAACCATATGCCCTTTCAATGCCTTAGCATCTCGTTATACAGTATAAATAAAATTTACTTTTTCTTTTTGCTGAGTAAAACCTTATTTCACAAAACTTAATTCGAGCTAATGGGAGCCCTTTATCGCTCATGAAATTGGACATAGCAAAAATTCGAAGACTTACTTTTGTTCCCTTTTTTACATCCACCCCCACCAGATGTTCCGAGGGCCCTCCTCTCTCCGCTTTGTTAAAATACAATATGATTGCCTTTAATTTTCCACTATTGTTAACTTGCACAAGAGTAGGGAACAGCATGTATCTGGGATTAGGGGGACCCATTGACTTTCAGCCGTAGCAACAGGCTTGTTAAGTCACCTTGTTATCGGAATACTTTGGCTTTCTTACTTGATTCGATTAGATGATTTGTCGTTCTTAATTTTGTTTGGCACTGGAATTTGAAGTGGGAGTGCAGACTTTATATAAGGAGGCGATGCAGAGGTTGGGTAAATACTCAAAGGAGATCTCTTTGTGAGGAATCAAGTGTCCCAGGATTGACTTGTGAGTTTTGGTTTTTGCCTTGATGATTTAGAATGTGTCGTGCTTTTTGTTTCTATGATTATTTTGTGTAATTGTGTTGATATGTAGGACATACATGGTGGAGTTGGGTTTAGACGCTTTGTTTTGTGTTGTTTTCCAATGCTTAATCTGACAGACATCATGTGTTAGGCTACAATATATCCCATTTTTAAGATTTTTTTATTGTGATCGGCCAATAAAAGACCTGCATTAAAACGTATTTTTAGAATGAATAGCATTAGAGCACTCCCAGTGACCACTCCAAATTTTTAATAACAAGGCTAACATATTCTGAACATCTCGGGAACTGGATAGTCCTAGGTGCCCACTAGAACAACCTTGGCATCACGTCAAGTGCTTCTGTTTGGTCAAACAGCCCTCACATATTTTCCTTAAAAAGTGAGTGTATCATTTACAATGCTGAGTTTTGTTGAGTCCCCGAGAAGCTGGATTTAGTTTTCTTGCACTTAAAAATGATATTTTAACGTCCCAATGTGTTTTTATCCTGCAGGGAGTCAAGCCTGGCAGCTTTGACAAGGTAGCCATACCAGAGGTGAAAGAGATCATTGAGGGATGTATTCGACAAAACAAAGATGAAAGGTGAGGTGGTGCCTACTGCGACTCTTAAATGCTCCCATCCACGTGTTCATAAAACTCATTTGTCTGGTAATGCCTCAGTTCTTGGCATTCGGAATGTGCATGTACACAGATGTGTTAAACTCACTTTCATATGAGGGTGTAATGGGGGCTCCGGGTGACTGGTGCACTGTGTGGAATGTGGACAGTAGCAGATGATAAGCTTTTTTAACACAATGTTTTGGAACAATTCCAATATACGTCACTAACCGAAACGGCTTTGACTGCACATGACTGGAAGTAAAAGTCTTTACTTTGTCAACTTCGTACTTCAAACGCCTAAATCTATGAACCTCCAGGCAATTCTTTTCTTCAACATTTGCATTTTAACTTGTAAATAAAAAACAATATGTAAAATGTATTTTCTGACACAATTTGTCAATTCATTAATCCTGCTGTGACTTGTCATCACCTCTTTTTGTGTATCGCTTATCCTGAGTGTTTTGCTTGGATACACAAAAAAAATAAATGGAAAATTGCAAATGGTGTGTCAACAGTAAGATGAGCAGACATCTGATGTTCCGCTGATAGAGCACTGGAAAAGCTGATGTCTACTGTATCAAGATACTCAACAATGCATGACTTCTGCTGTACAAAACCTAGAGGCATGCAAGATATTCTTTAACCTTTTGCCCTGGTTTCTGTGCTTATCTTAAAAAGTTGTGGAATCTTTTACATCATTCCATGCAGGTGACGTACTTGGCTTTGAACATCTGAATCGATCATGTTCAAGACTTAAAAAAAAACGATAAATCCATTTAGGTCCATTTATCTATTTGATCTACTATTATAATTTAAGTTTTTGAGAACTCCAGTGTTTAGTTAGCACAATTTAATACCTCTTGTCTAAAATTTAACTTTTTCCCCTGACAGATATGCCATCAAGGATCTTTTGAACCATGCATTCTTCCAGGAGGAGACCGGAGTACGAGTCGAGCTTGCCGAAGAGGATGACGGAGAGGTAATCGCCATCAAGCTCTGGCTGCGCATCGAAGACGTCAAGAAATTGAAAGGCAAATACAAAGAAAACGAAGCCATCGAGTTCTCCTTCGACCTTAGCAAAGATGTCCCTGAAGATGTGGCTCAAGAAATGGTAGGTTAAGAAATGCAGCTTGCGCATAGAACGTCTTTTATTCTTTACCATTTTTTATTAATGTCAATGCACAGGTGGAGTCAGGCTACGTTTGCGAGCATGACCACAAAACTATGGCCAAGGCCATTAGGGATCGCGTGGCCCTGATCAACCGCAAGCGAGAGCAAAGACAGCAAGTGCGTGCCGAACAGGAGAAACGCAAAAAGGAGGAAGAGAAGAAGCAGATTTCCAGTGAGTTTGTGAAGAACACACCCAGTCCTCACAGTACTCAAAGTCAGTGTGGATCCCAGCCTCCCACTCCAGGCCTCCTTCATCCAGATTGCGAAGAATCTGAGGCAGAGCAGCAGCTTCAGTACTCACAAGTTGGAATGACCTGTAAGTGTTTCCCTAGATTCCCAGAGGTTCATCCCAACAATGTTTTTTTCTTGCTTATTTGTCTCTACTTTTTCCCAGCTGCTGATGGAACACTTGACAGTGGTCAGGGTTCATCTGTGTTCTCAGAAACTCACCTAACCCAGGTCATGTCGTATGGTTCTCCAGCAACATCCCAACAACAGCAGGTACCCGGACAGGGTGCCTATCCCCCCGTCTCTCAGGCTCCACAACAGCACACCCTGTACCCCCAGCAGCCCATGGTAAGCCACAGAAGATAATTTCAGCAGATGCATGTTTGAAATTCAAAAAGCCGTTTTTAGCAGATGTCTGCCTACTGTCATATTCTTGAATTATTTACAACTTCCAAGTAGCAATTTTAAAGCCAAAACCATGATCGCTGGCGAAATATTCAACAGCTCGAATTTGTTAAAGCACAAAAAGCAGCTGGGTTTATATTCCCTCCAGACTCAAGGTTAAAATGAGATTTGTTAAGCCTACACAAATTATATTCACATTTGCACACTTGGCAAATGCTTTTTTCATATGTGATTCACATTGAAAGCAAACAGTTCTTCACTAGCATGATCTCTTAAATTCAAACCTATGGCCCTGAGGATACTAGTGCAATATTATACAAGCTGAGATACAGAAATTCTAGTGCACACTTAATGCAACCTCATATTTCTTTATGCAATACAAAGGAAGTAATTGTAGATTCTGTGACATATCTCAGACTTCCCTAAAATGCAGAAAAACAACGTTGTTGTTTGTTAACATTGTTAAGGATCAGCAAATGCGTTGCTATGTGCACAAGTTCATTTGAGGACCGAATTTTGGCAGTGGAAGTATGGGAGGAGATTGATCATATAATTGACTAATCTAGACTCTCCTTAGTTATGTAGTATGCGTATCATGTCATTGACAATAGAAAACAAATATTTGCAGAGGGACAATACATTTTTTTTTATCGTATATGCTAGAGTTTAGTATAGACAGATAAGCATAACCCTTTCAAAAGCACATGTGTTTGGTGTCGTTAGTTAGATATCATTTTTATTTACATGATTTCTTTTTACCTATTCCCATCATGTTATTTCCTGAGCAAAAGTAGGCGTTGATAAAACGCTGTTGTAATGAATAGATTTCACATACAATAGCCATGATATTGTAACTGTGACTGAGTGACTTTTGAATGCATGAAAGAATTTGGACTGAATTGATGTTTGACATTTGAATTTTTGTGGTTGCATGTATTATCTGAATGTTTAATGTAGTTTTTAGGCACTAAATGAATGATTGCTAAGAAAAGGAAATCAAAGCCATAACTTCACACTAAATGGGTTTGATTCTTTTCAAACAGCCTGATCTCTTTGTTCTCTCTGGTTTTCTCTCTCGACTGTCGAGATATCCTAGATACCCACATGCCTTGAGCCGGTGCTTTCTCTTCTTCCCATTTTTGTTTACCCTCTTATGTTTTTATTCCTATTTTGTAAGACCATGTAGCCATCGGTGCTGTGCAGACTGTCAGACCTTAATCACTTCATGTTGCTGTCTTTCTCACAGTCTTTTCTGACTTTTTACTTAGTTTGTCACAGTGGTGTCAATAACTTGAGGGATAAATGTAAATTCACTCTGGTTATTTACCTAAAATAATCATCTACTTCAACTAAAAGAAAATCCTTCCAAAAACTGTTTATGTGAAGTTCATAAAGTCGGCACAGCATGATGATTATTTGAATTCTTTGTTTTCTTAAATCATGTGATATTTGTTGTCATGTTTATGTTTATGTTTTGATATATTCATGCTGTTCTTTGTCATAAAACATCTCAGTGGGTGAATATCCTGTGATGAGTTTATGGACTTACTAACTAGCTTCAGTTTTAGTCTTTGTTTTAGATTTGTTTCTTTGTTTTTGCTTTTGTAAGAGTGCTGTTTAAACAACGAAAGTAGATTTTGTCTCAGTAGCGTCATTGCAGTCACTCAAACCCACATTCTCTGGAAATTAACATGATAAAATTTCTTCTTAACCTGTAACCTGATCTATGATCAGGTATGATGAGCAATACTTTAAGCTGTCACATAATCTGCTTGTAATTCATGAATTGTTTCTTGGTATTTGGTTACATGCAGTTTTTATCATAGCATATATGGTCATGTTATATGATAAAGTATTGTCACTTGTAAATCATCAATTCAACCATGTTTATTATTTTCTTTAGACTTAACATCTGACGTATTTGTAGATCAGATTTTGTGTTTTTGTGCTCAAACCTCATTGTGCACTTTTATTATTGTGTAATTTCTTTTAGGCTTTAATGTGTTTATGTTGTAATTTGTCATGATGCAGGTTGTAGACCTTTCCCATTTTTGTTACAATGAGGTTAATAGTCAATTCCCCTCTTCGCTTCCAGCTTCCTCCACCTCTCCCACGTCGTCGTAGCATGTCTGTTTGCGTGCCGTGCTTTTCTACCACCCCTCTGTTGTGCCCTCCTAAGCCACCTTCCACCCCTCCTCCGGTTGCATCAGCCCCGCTCTCGCCTCGACTGGGGAGGCCAGATGGGGAGACGTTCGCAGACAGACTGTCCAAAGCGCTGGAGAGCGTCCTGCCCCTTCACTCGGCCCCGCCCCGCCGCCGTGCCAGTCTCCCAGCAATCTTTGCCAGTCCTGTATGTTAGTGTTTCCTAGTGAACCAGGATTCCACCGCTGAACTTGACCGGGGGTTTAAATAAGGTATCTGTAAAGAACATTTTTAACAGAACTATTTATAGAATTAAAATACCGCAGCTGCTTCCTAATGTGACCAAAGGCAGTCCCTTAATATTGTTAATTTAATCTAGTGCGTAATGAGTAACGCAATTTCACATATTAGCTGTTTTGAAACACAACATGAGTATGAATAGATTTATCTTCTTGTGAGTTGAAGGGTCATGGTTGTTTGTTTCCTTCATTCTTGAAACAAACAACAATTATTCTAATGCTTCATAGTACTTGGGCTGGTCCACAGTCTGGAATTAAAAAGAATGAAGACAAGTACATTTAAACCTCTTTCGGATACCTCTGTTACCCTGATTTATTCAGCTGGAACCCTGTGTTCACATTAAATACAGATTTAGAAGAACTACAGTCGGGTAAAAATGGTTCTTAGGCCCTTCAGCCTGTGACACATCTGTATTTAATTGTAAATCTTTCCTTGTCATTTTGCTCTTCATTTTGTTAAACCCATAGCATATCTTAAGCATCTCTTGACTTGTTCTCTTATCATTGGGGCAGATTTGCCTCTGGGATGAATATTATCTGTTGTTCACCTATTTTGCATTTAATTTTCTCTCCTTGTCTCTTTCTGTTTTTATCTTGCTTTGTGAATATGTGCTGTTTCTTCTGCCTTACAAAGATGCAATATGTTATTGTCACTGCAGCCGCAATCAGTGAGTCAGCCGTACAGTGGAGGAGGCTCAGGTCTGGTTGAGCCCCCGCACTTTTTCCCCTCCATTCCTGAGCGGCCTGTGTCTTTCTCGCCCCCGCCGTCTTGCCCTCCAAAAGGCTTCAACGTCCAGCGCCGCAAGAGCACCTCAATCCTGGAGGCCCACACACGACACTTTCAACCTGCCTACCATCGGAGCTACGGAAGCAGCTTGCACCCATTTTCCGGCATGGAGGCCATGGGTGCTGGCAATGAACCTTCACTGTTCATGATGCAGGGAATGGCTGCTCAAAGATTGGCTGAGCCACTTCACCTGCCACCCTCTACGGAACCCCTGTATGGCTACAAGGACGTAAGGGCCGAGCAAGAGGAAGCCGTCCGAAGGTTGAGTCTTAATCAGGCTGCAATTATGGACCATTTGGAAGCCATGGCGTATGGTGGCTACCCGATGACGGCTCATCCGTTAAGCCACATCACTTTCCATCAGCAGATGCAGGCAGCGGCTGCCGCCAGCTTGGCCTACGAGGCTCCGCAGACTGGGACAGCTTATCTTCACCCTCATGTCCAAAGCCACATGCGTTTGACCCACAGCCCCATCCCGCAACTGCCTCCCATGCCTAGCTCTGCGTCTCTTGGACAGCCAACTGCAGCGGTTGGAGCTGCCGATCAAGGATATCAACCACACACGTTTCCTCATTCAGCTCCACCTGTGTTGGCACACAGTGCCGAGCCCTTTGAATTCCACATGCACAACCTTCAGGCAGACCCAGCCATACTGGCCTCCAGACTCTACCGAGCCCGTCGTGGCTCCATGGACCTTAATCTTGAGGAAGCGTCTGGCAACCCTGCCGTATGCACTCGCTTGCAGCCCGTCACTGAAGAACTGTACAGCTATGTGAGCCCAGAACTGCCACTACCCCCTGGTAATCTGCTCCTCCATGGACCTAAAGAACATAGCCCCGAACCTTCTAGCGACTCCATGACCTCCTCTGATGCTGGGGAGTTCCAGTCACCTCCCCCTCATCCATTGTACCAAGCTCCGGAGTACTCTGGCCCTCAGTCTATCCCTCACACTTCGTATTACAAAATGGAAGGAGGGAGCAACGTCAGCGATGGACACCCACCCAGTCAGCAGATGTTTCTGTTTGTCCCAGTCTCGGAATCGTCTGGTGTCCCAACCTCGCACATAAGTGCATGGGGCCGGCAAACTACTCTTCCGTCGGACCGCACATACCACGAGGCTGCCCTGTCTCATCAGGGTGCTACCTTGGTACCTAGAATTACTCGATCCCATCCGCCTTTCCCTAGCAATCCCTGTCTTTATCTCAGTTACCTGATTTTTGTCCAGTGGTTGTGGTTTTAACCCTCTCCAGCCATACAGTAGAGCTAAGATGATTGTTTAGGAGGTACGCTGAGCCATGCATAAACCTGCTTTTTAAATCCCCTCAATCTTTTGCAGTATGCATCTTATCTTATTTTATTTTCATTTATTTCAAGAGACTTTTATTTTAGGTGTTTTGAAATAATTATTTTGTGTATATGTTTATATAGGGGTGTACTGTGCTTAATATGGTACCTGTGTGTTTGCGCAGATATGACGATATGACTTTATATCTGTACATTGCATACAAATCTGTAGTAATGTTTGCAAGTTATTAATTCTTTAATTGACCCATATTTTTTCAGCTTTTGTATTGTAATATCAGATTTTTAAAGACGATTGTTTCAGTTGTAAAATGAGGCTTGATGAACAGGATTTGTATGACCAAACACACGGACACATACTACACAAAAGGGGGTTTAGACAGGTTTGCTTGCCTATTTAATGTTGGGTTCTCTAATCCTGCTTTAAAAATGTTTTTTTTTGTTTTGTTATATTCAAATGCCTGCTTTAATAGATCTTCTGCGACAGTATAGATGGCTGGATATGGTTAAACAGTTCCTAGTGATTGTCATTTTTTTCAATTTTGTCTTTGTGACAGACAAGTTGAGATACAGCTTCAAACGGCAAACATTTTTGGTTTAGAAGTAATCTTAACCCTTAGAAGGCTGGCATTTTGTATGAATGTCATCCTGCAGATCTATTCTTTACTCTATCTTTATGCAACTTCTCAACCTCTTTATTTTACACCATTGTTGTTTGCATTTCTTTTTTCCTGCTGTTCTATAAGCCTCTTACTTAAAATAAATAAGTTTTACGATATGAAGTCAAGGTAAGGTGATCTACATCTGAAGCAATTATACTTGTCTGTTTCTCAGAGAAGAGAAGCCTAAAGACAAGTATATTTGCAGCTTTCTAAGGGTCAAATCCAGCAGTGTGTTTTTTAGGAAACACTTCTTCGGTTGTCCAAACAACAGCACAGGCAGGGCGCTTTCCTGGGTTCTAGAATAACCTTCACCCAAGCCACAGAATCCTGTAGAGTCACATGCATGAAGCCTACTCACTCCCTGGCTAACACCCTTATGTTTGTTTGTTGATTAATCGTGAGATGTGAAGAGCATACACAAAAAGTGAACCATGACCTGAGTAATTTTACTCAGTCTTCACGCTTTGCGTATGAGTGGTCAGTATTTAAAGTGTAGTTTCATTGTTGATTGAGCCAAGACATGTTTTTGACTTGCTTTTTTCATCTCTCCATTGCTCTCCACCACCATCTCTTTCTTCCACTCTCTCTCTCTTCATATCTTTTCAATTTCACAGCAGGTGCAGGTTCCCATTTCACAGTCCACAAGTTCTATGTCTTTGGTTTCCTGCAGCACCCCTTCAGCCGTTCCCACTCCTCAACAGGTAAGCCTTCCTCTGTCTGACCAAACACAATGCTCCTCACCCTTCGCAGTATAGGCACATAAACCATTCACTCCACTTTCAGACTTTTTTGAGTTTTATTTTCGCTCTGGATTCTCTCCTGCGTTTGAAAGCTGTGGACTTCAGAGGTGGCTTTTACTTACACTGTCTTGTATTTGTTTCCTATAGTATGGAGGTTACTACGTCCAAGCGCTCCCTTCGCAGGTAGAGAAAACCCACATTTCTCTCTATCAACCTTCTCTCTCTCTCTCTTTTTTTTTGCCATCCTTTGTTTGCCATTTCATTAATTTAGAATTTAGCTAGTGAGTTACTGTGTCTTGGTCTTGACTAAATTTGTCTTGTGGGACTGATAAATAAAGTAAGAATTAAGATTTAGTGTATAGTCTTCTGTTTGTGTATTTTAGTTTTTCTGGCTTCTAAATAAGTAGCATTAAACTACCACAGTAAATAATTTTGACCCATATTTTAGTACTAAGACAGTAAGGATGTTGTATTGAAAAGAACATTTCCTTAAGGTAAGTAGTTTGCACTGACAAGACCGGGCTTGTTCAAGAGAAAACAAGACAAATCTGAGAGCAGAATGCACTTCCTAAAAAATGCATTTGATGTTTAGAAGTTAACGGGGTTTTTTCAGATCTTCCAGCATTTTAGTATTATCAAAAGAGTAAAATAATTGAGTTTTATGTTTGGTTGTGGCTCCTCTTGTTTCTGTTTAGGCTCCTGTATTGCAGCAGGTTTCTTTAGGACCAGCTTCACAATCAGTTGTGTCGATACCACCACAGCAAGCTCCCCAGCAGCCTCCCAGCAATGTTGTTCAGGCCGGATCCCAGACGCAAGTGCAGACTGGGCCTCCTCCTGCACAGGTAACGCACACATCAAGCACCTGATTTTATAAATGTTTTAATTTTTAAATTTTATAGATTTGATAAAATGTCTCATTTGTTGATTATCTTTTCACGTTGACTTGATAAACACTTTTACCTCTAGTGGAGGTTTTTTGTTGTTTTAGTGTTTGGCCTGTGTGGCCTTCTCTCTGAGAGAAGACTTTTCTTGTGTGCTGTGTGTTCAAGCATGCGGTTGTTTATGTTGCATGGACAATATTTGGATGTTGTTTTAAGAAAAGTCCACCTTGTTTAGTGTTACAATGTTTTGTCGTGGAAACCCAGATCATATCGTTTATCTGTGTTGTGTTTCACCTCAAAGAAGCTCTTCTTTAACTTATGAATTTAACAGCACATGGGTTGACTTCCAATCACAATACCATTTTGAAAATGTGGTTTGATGTGTCTAACGTTCTGTTTGATAGCGACCGCCTTTATAGGCACTTGCCTATTTATTAACTGTTTGGCTCATAAAGTGAAGTTGATGTTTGTTTTGCTTGCGTTCGATGTAATCATCAGTTCACCCCGAGGCATGCTGTTTGTGTCATGCCGTCTGTTGTTTTTGCTGTGGTTTATTGGGCAATCGCACATAACCAGGCCTTGCGATTTTCATTAGCCTCATCGATTGGTCCCTGCACAACCCCAGAAAACATATTTCCCCGCTCGTCAGCCATATCAATCTCATCCACCTGCCCCTCTGCTACCTCCCCTAGCTTTGCAATGCGGTTCCCGCGGCAGCGCCCTTATTGCTGATTCCAGTAACTGCTGCTCAGCGGTCCCTGCCGCAGACGGTACCCGCAGCTCTAACGTGTCCAACGGCCGTGTCCTCAGCAGCGCAGTCATCCAACATGCCACTACAGCCCCTACCTGTAGTGCCAACAATCCTTGTGGCCACATGCCCCGCCCCTGACGAACATTCGTGTTTGCCAGCAGACACCATAATCCAGGTACCTGGAAATGACTTCCACAGCCGGTACTCTGCAAGCCCCCGACTAGCCGAAGACGCATAGAATTTAAACCTTTTACTGTCATTGAACAAGTACAATGAGATTTTTCTAGCGATAATGGTGTGTTTGTCTTCTGCCACAGTCACACAGTCATTGTTTGTTGATCTATCGGAGAAACACAGCTGAAATGAAATGAGTTCTTTGTTAGAACAGGAAATCATACAGATTCACTGGCAGCACTTCTTTATCTCTTTTGTTTTTTGGATATATTTATTTCTTTTGCTATCCAAGTGAAATTGTTTGTGGTTTTTTATTCTAATTCTTTTTTGTGTCATCTAGATTCCTCACACCATCGCTCAGACTTTGACAACAGAGCTGTCACAACTTCAAACTCCAGCGTTGGATAGGTAAGGTCCACCAGTTACCAGATTCATGTGCAATTATACATATTTTAATAATCAGATCAAAATGTGATGGAAGTTGTGAACACGTGAGCATTCTGTGTGACGTTTTTACCCCATCAGTTGTCACTCTGATGTGGCATCTGGGCTCAGTGATGGTAATGAGGGCGTCACTGGTGGCAGGCATGAGGGTCGTTCCACTAAACGTCACCAGCGCAGATCAGTACGAAGCCGTTCACGCCATGACAAAACATCCAAAGCCAAGCTTAACGTTCTTAATGTACGTCCATGACATTATTAAAATTCCTCAAGAAGATTTCCATTTTGTTAAAGAGTAACCATTGTAAAACATTGAATTCTTGCTTTCAGATCTCCAGCATGGGTGACAGAGTTGCAGAGTGTCAGCTAGAAACACACAACAGAAAGATGGTGACATTTAAGTTTGATCTGGATGGAGATAACCCAGAAGAAATTGCACAGATTATGGTAACCTAGAATACTATCTACATGTTTTAAGAAGAACTATTAACTTTATGAAGAATTATTTTAATCAAGATCTATTTACATCGAGATGTCTATTTATATTTTAGGTTCTGAGTGAATTTATTTTAGAAAGCGAGCGTGAATCCTTTATCGAGCAGATCCGGGAGGTCATAGAAACAGCGGATGACAAAGGTGTAGAGCGTGAGCGCAAGCAGGTAAGCTATGTTCAATTAAAAAAAATCCCATTTGCAAAAAAGATTGCACTGTTGACCATGGATGACATATTCTACAACAATATCATTACTTTTGTTAACATTACACAAAACGTGTCAATACAGGCGATCAATGTGCATGAGCAACATCTGGCAACCACTTCTGCACCCCTTGAACAAGGTAATTAAAAATCTCTGTATGTGGAACAGATTATTGTGTATGAGTCTATCATGCCAAGACTGAGGTTTCACTTCACCTGTTCTTTTAGGGATCCCTTGTTCAGCTGCCCTAGTGGTGCATTCTGCAGGCCGCAGATTTATTGTGAGTCCAGTGCCTGAGTCTAGGTTGAAAGACCAGTTCTTCAGCTCAGCCCAACCTGCAGTCCCTGTGGGTCAAGATCCTTGTGAGTGAAAAAATTCTGAATTATAAGTGGTTTTATAATTACTAGGTCTTACATGAATGAGAAAGTCAAGATTATGGTTAAGGTTTGTCTGTTACATGTTGGACTATTTATTAAATCGTTTCCTAATCCTAGATTTTTCCTCTCATTTTCTTTGGCCACAGTGCCAGGTCTTGGCCTTTCAATGTCAGCATCCGCTGTCAGCCTTCAACAGGCGTTTTCGGAGATGCGTCAGGGCCAGTATGATCCCGGTCCCAGCACTGCACCACCTATGCTTCACACCTCAATGCCCCCTCTTCTTCCAGTTACACCCTTGCTCTCTAGTGCCGCCCCAGTGTTCTCTCCACCCCTAGCACCTGTCTCTGAAGTAGCCTCTTCAGCAACTCCTGTGTCAGCAAACCCTCCCGGGTCATCATCTCCACCTCCTACCCTCCCTAAACAGACACCTACTTCTGCTGTGACCTCCCCACCAATCCATCCACAACCCATGACTCAGCCCCCCCTGCCTCCTAGTCAACCATCTTTACCTACCGGTATCAGTGTTATTACATCTCCCTCATCTCTGCCTTTGCCAGTTGTGCCCAGCAACACGCCTGCCAGTGCTGAACAACCATCCCCCCCCACCACTGCTCAACCCACTCCGACTGTAGTCCCCACCACAGCCGTTCAAACACCCCAGCTTGCACCCTCCACTATCCCCACCACTATAATTCCTCCCGCAGCAACCCAGCCCCAAGTTCCCACTCTTCAACCCGTCACCACCAACATACCAGTCGTTCAGCCAACACCGGTGCACAGCCAGCCTCAGACTTCCACCGTACCCAACCAGAGCCACGTTCATTGCGTGGATTGTGACAGTGACCCACAGGGAAAGGGCGTTGATGATATCCAAGCTCTTGATAAGAAATTACGCTCCCTCTTCATGGACCTAGGTTCTGGTCCACCATCCGCCCAGTCTGATACAACATCTGACCCATTGGCTACCCCAAGTGTCCCTGGCACATCCTCCCCAACCACATGTGCCACCCCTAGTGGTACCCCCCTCCCTCCCTCCAGTTTACCCCTGAACACCTCAGGTCATTCATCGGGCTCTCCAATGACCACCATGGGTAATGGCTCCACTCCTGTCGGCTTTAGTCAGACTACTCCATCCAAAGCTCCGTTGTCAAGGTTACCGGTGAGTGAAGGATGATCTGATGAAGAAATTTTAGATATAATAATATCATAATAAGAGGCAAAATTATAAATATTTTTGGTATATAGTAAATGTATATTATTATCAACACGTTGCCCTCAAATTTGTTGAATTACAATATATTATTACAATATAAATAAGAATATATTACAAATGAAATTTAATAGCTGTTTTAATGTATTTATAATCTGCATACATAAAATATGCAGAAACTATTATAAATTTATTGCATTAAGGTTATATGAATGATTAAAGAGTGCTTTATTGTGATGACGATGTCCCAATTTATTTTAAACACTTTTCTTGTCTTTAATATGAAGTTTTACTCTCTTAAACTGCTAACAACTTAAAAACCTGTCTGTTTTACTCACATTTTATGCATGGCAGATTTTTAAACGTGGCAAAATGCTTGAGATTGTAAGTGTGCATGACAATTATATAACAAGGGGCATGTTATATATTGGGGACATCTCTACTTTCCAAATGTGAGTCTTAGGCTTCTGTATGTGCATGCCAGCACTTCTTCTACACAATGGTTTAGTTTCTCTTCCGTCTTCATTCATTAGGTGTTGCCTGTCTGCCCCGATCAGGCTGGCACGCCGCCGTCAGAGCACCTACCACCCTTCCCAGGACCTTGTTTAATTCAGGTGCCTTTTATTGCTTTCCCTCTGTCGAGCTGTTTGGTCTGAATGTAGAAACACGCAAAGCATGAGTAACTATTGAGGATCGACCTTATGATGAACAGTTGCATGACGGCGCTTTGAGGTCGGTTAGGAGCATGACCTTTGACAATACTAACTTGCTGTTGCCTTTATCTCTGCTGTAGAGAAGAGTAGAAATCTGTTTTAAAATCCTGTTACAAAACCCTATGGCTCATTTGTTAAAAAGACATACATATTTCATAGTGTATTTCCAAAGACAGATTAGTCATTAGTAATTTTTTTAATTATTTTTATTTATCAAAATCCTGTAATCAAAATCATGTGGTAAATTTTCCCTGGCTTGATCTCGAAATTTGCTGTCATCCACCTCACATTCAGCATAAATCTTTATGTTCTGCCCGAGGTGGTTCAAACTTAATTCAAGAGACATGCAAAATGTTGCCAATTCTGAGCGATATATGTCATCTGTCTTATGAAAGAAAAGAATAATTGGAAAGTGCTTGGCTCCTTACCGAGCCATACAAACTGTTTCAGGAACGTCAGAACGCAGAACATTTAAAGTGCATATATGGGCTGTGGCATGACGGGAAACTCCTATTAAAACCATTCAGCTCTTCCAGGCAATGGTCATCTGACTTTTAACTTACTGTAAAAGACCCTCTCATGAAGGATTTAATCACATACAGTGTTCTACCTTTGGATTTGCCTTGAGCAATAAGCGTTTTGTATGTGTGTGTATGGTTTGAACTCAAAGTGAATTTGACTAATTGGTGGAATGGATTGTTTAGTCTCAGCAGCCCTTGGAGGATCTGGATGCCCAACTGAGACGGGCGCTGAGTCCAGAGACTGTACCGATCAGCAGCGTCACGCATCAGGTACAAGTGTCTAAATCTGTCAGCTTTCGTTTAGTTCATTTTAAGATTCAACACTGGAATTTTACATACACGCAGAGCAGATCAAAAAAAGTCTCTGGCAACAATTTAAAAGGATTAGCTTCTTTGACATCAGTTAGGGCGTCTTTTAGCCCTTTTTGAACTAGGCGAAACATCCTGGAAATTCAGATTTAAGCTGGTTACTGGTTCTAGATATTTTGTTTGATAACACTTGGATCTTTCCATCATTAAATGTCATGTTTACGATGTTTTACTTGCTAGGATTATAATTTTACTTGTCTTCGTCTTGCTTTGTAGGGCTCCTTTACTGGGATGCCACCTGGAGGACAGCCAGGTGCGTGCTGCCAGTTTTACAGAAACTTTGAAGGGAAAATTTACCCTTCAGCATTGACAGAAATGATGTTCATATTGTGAATGATTTGCTGATGCATCTTGTTCAAAAGGGGAACAATTTGTAATTTGAAATCAAAAGATGATAACATTTATCTTTTACATGACCTGGCTTTTTACCCTGAAGTAAATGTTGACTAATAGCAAATTGCTATTTCTTACATCCATAACAGCTGTTTTACATTCCAGAGTAATAAAAAACTATACAATTATGCTCTTCTACTTATAGTTCACAAAAACATAATTTACTCACCCTCTTGTCTTTTGAAACCTGTATGACTTCCCTCTGCAGACCTCATAAGAAGATATTTTGAAGATTGTTGGTAACCCATTAACTTGCATTGGTTTCGTGTCCATACAATAGATGTGAATGGGTGGGGCCTCTTTTTGCTTACCAAAATTCTTCAAAATATCTTCTTTTATGGTCTGTTGAAGAAGGAAACTCATCCATGAAAATCACAAGATGTCAAGTAAATGATGACACAGTTGTCATTTCACTTTTAAATTTGGTCAGTTTTTAAAATGGCATGAACTCATTATTTTCCGTGTCTCTCTTTCAGTTCCGTTTTCATTAGACGGAGAGCCTACAGCTGCACCCCCGGCTGGAGGCTATAAACTGGGAAGATTCCAGGTACCTTAAATAATTTATCATGACAACTAAAAAACATTTAATATGAAACCAACTTGCACCGCCTCACTAGTTTCATCTACTATTCAGGTCTCAGTAGCTCCTGACGAGAGTTCCCGGCAGGCCCCCACCACCTCCCAAGAGTCATCGTCCACATCATCATCTTCCACCTCATCGTCCTCCTCCACCCTCTCTAGCCCCGAGCACACTCTGCACAGGACCTCCTCATCCCTGAGAAAAGCAGCGGGAGAAAGAATCGACTGCCTCGCTGCTCCCTCCGACCAGAACGCCGTCTCGCCCCAGCCCACTACCATCGGACGTTTTCAGGTCACCACTAAGGCGGAAGCCAAAGTGGGTCGTTTCTCAGTGAGCAGGGCACAGGACGAGACGTCTGCTGCTGGTTTGCAGCCCCCCTTACTCCAGCCGGAACCTGAAACCCATACAGCTTTAGGGAACGGCGCGGCACAGAGTCCCAGCACTCTTAACAACTCCATCAGTCCTTACCTGAGCAGCGACAATGACTCTGAGTTTGAAGATGAGGACTTTAAGAGAGAAGTCAGCAGGCTGAGGGAAAAGTATGTTACTTTTGTTTTCATTTTATTTTGTTGTTTGTGGTCGGTCATGATAAATGTTTTTTCCTGTTGTCCTTTCAGGCACATGATGGAGAGCCAGGCCCTGTACATCAAACAGAAAACTGAGATAGATGCCCTTTTTGCACGCTTGGGCAAAGCGCCCCCCGCCATGATCAATCCACCTGTTGTGAATCCCGCCGGCCGCAGACGGCGTCCCACCAAAAGCAAGGGCAGCAAATCCAGTCGGGGCAGCTCGCAGGGCAGCAAGAGTCCCGCACAGCCAGGTATTCACTCCCTCCGTCGTACTTCTAGGTCATTCTATAAAACGAGTGCCAGCTTGCGTACTTTCAGGCCTGTTACCTTATAGGAACACATTTCCGAAATTGGAACCTGTTTTACAGAATGACATTGTGTGGGGTGCATCTTCCTTACTGGCTCTGATCACCGCTTCTCTATATGTGTGTGTTGTTTCAGCAGCCAATACTTTGTCGGCGCAGAGCGCTCCCTCTGTGTACCCGCCCCAGCAGGTGTTTCTGGCCCCTGGGGGGATAATAGATGGGGGCAGCAGCCCTTTGCTCCAGTCCTTCAAACCCTCCCCTTCCAATGAGAACCTGTGTTCCGCTTACACCAGCGATGCCACGCTCTCCGCGCCCAGTCTGTGTGTCACTTCGCAAGGTAAAATAAAGGCCGAACACATAACAGCCATTCGCTTGACCCCATTGCTGAAAATAATGTCCTCGTGTGCGTCCTTTTTGTTTGTTACGAATTAGAGGAAACCACAGAAATTGCATATCTTGTCCATTGGGTGCAGTTTTTTTATTTTAAACTTAGGAACAATATTCTTGCCCATCTGAGACGTTGCATGTTTTGATATGGATGAAGCTGCAGGGCTGATGCTTGTTCCTGCAGTGGGCTTTTCTCCCCTTAGCTCAATGCTCTCCCGTCCAGATCCGCCACTCTCCCTCCTTCACCTCCTTCACTCTCTATCTGTCAGGAATTCATGGCTTACTGACCTCTGTATTCATTCTCACTGTATTTGTGTACACTCTCTCTCTCTCTCTCTCTCTCTCTCTCTCTCTCTCTTCTGCCATCTCTTATCTCTCTTTCTCTTGCTTGCCCTCTTTTCCCTCTTTTTGTACCACAGGCTGTTTAAAGTTTAGCTGTGGGTCGGAGAGAGTGACCTTCAAACCAGGTGGCAGGAGGACGCGTTTTCTGAGTACGCCCTGCTTGGCTCTTTGTGTGTAACGCTTTTTTCTTTTGTCTCCTTCCTACACTGTCATGTGATTGGTTCTTGGTTTTGCCAAGCCCACTAATTGGCTGATTTTCAGGAATCTCAAAACAACCCAAACATGTTTCAAACGTCACATACAGTCCCCGATGCCTGTTTTAAACTTTAGTTTTATTTAAGTTTTAAAGTTCATCCAAAAATGGAAATTGTGTCATCAACTCACCTCATCATTTTACACCTGTATGGGTTTGCTTCTTCCTCAGGACACAACTGAAGATATATTGAGCGAAGTTTTTAGGAAACAGCAGTGGCACCTGTTCACTTTTACTGTATGAAACCAAAACCAAGTGAATAGGTGCCAGTTACCAGCATTCTTCAAAATATCTTCTTTTGTGTTCTACAGAAGAAATTACAAAAATGTGAAAAATTATGACAATTTGTATTTTGGAGTGAAGTATGACTTTAAACTATTAAATGTCATGTTCAACCAAATACTTTTTTGAGTACTTGAGTATATATATATATATATATATATATATATATATATATATATATATATATATATATATATGTATATATATATGTATGTATATATTTATATATATTAAAATTCTAGAAGTTGATTTTAATTTCGTTCAGTTATGTTAATACTTTTTGCACATGCAATGTACTTACAGATTGGTTAACAAAAGGAAATAAATAATATGGAATCGAGCAATATGATGAACTTTTGACACTTAAAAACCAACAACAACACAATTTCAGCAACACAAGTATGATCTAACCATCCTTCTGGACTAATGTGATCCCTTTACAGTCAAAAGAAAGAAAAACTCACACACATTGTAAACATTCCCTTTACTAGAACAGTAGTCACAACCAGAGTCACAACCAGATAACCCCCCCTGCTTCCCGAAACACATTACATCATATCAGTGCTCTGAGTAAGGCATGTTCAGATGCACTCCCATAATGCATTGATTCAAATGTGGAGGTACTGTAACACTGATTCTCTCAATCCCATCGTTCTTTCCATGCTTCAGGGAAGATGGTGAAAAAAGTCTGCCCGTGCAACCAGCTCTGTAGTAATTATCTCTCTTTTATACATCATCCCTCTTTCCTCTCTGCTCTCTCCTGTCGTCACTCACTCCTGCACTCCCTCGTCTTGTGTCTCGTGGTCTGTCGCAGCTCTCAGTCTGACTTTAGCATTTCTTCTGTGATGACCCTATTCATGTGTTGTAACTGTGGCATGTCACGTGTGTTTATGTGTGAATCTCTTAATTATAAACTGGACAGTGATATTTCAAAGTATTGTCACACTTCTCTTTTGATTTTCTAGATTTTAATAAATAATTTTAAAGTCACAATTCACCCAAATCGAAAACCGTGACATCATTTACTCACTCTCTTTTCATTTCAAGCCTGTGGGACTTTCTTCTGCAAAATAATTGTTGGCACCCATTAACTTACATGGATATGAAACGAATATTTCACATTCTCCAAAATAGAAGAGACAGAGAATTGAAATGAGAGTGTGAGTAAAGTGACTATTTTTGGGAGAGTATATAAAAGCTTATGTAAAGACACACAACATCTTACCAAGGAAAAGACGTAAATGCAAAATTCTATTTTCCAGCCCCACCGCAAATGAAAAGATATCTTAAAATGGAAATTCCACATGTTTACTGAACATATGTGTGTATGTTTGTGCACATAGAGAATCAATGGCACTCTTTCTAAACATCTCACCACTCCACGCCACTTTGCAGCCAACTAATGCACTTTAGATGGACCTGTCTTCACGGAAGCCGTTTTAAATCCCCAGACACCCTCTCTGTACTCTTCTGTTTTCCATTTATACACATCTTTCCATTTCTCCACCTGCCACTTATCCTGTTCGGGGCTTAAGCACTGCACAAACTACTGAATTTGAACACAGTGAATGGTTGTCATCCAGGAAATGCTGAAGTCAAACTGTGTGTAGCCTCCCTTGACACTTTTCCATCGAAAATGTGCTGGTGCTCGGGTTATAGACCTTCAATTCATTGAAAGTCACGCGTCAAAAAATAGGTACAGGGTATTTCAGACCTACAAAGACAATATTGGTGGCTGAATTCTGGATTGCACCGTAACCAAAATTGCATCATTCTTGTAGGACTCAGTTATTCATTCCTTAAACGATATCCTAATGTTATCCTGCCCCCTGCAGGCCTGCTGTACTGGCTTTGAGTCAAGCAAGTGATCTTTTGGAGCAGATTTATTCTCTTTTTCACAGCCCGGCACTGGCACTCGAGGGAAAAGCATGTACCTGTTTTTTTTCAAGCATGGCTTGCTCTGGACTACATTACTGAGAATTCTCAGTTCCTTATGGGCCTACTGTTAGGGGGCAGTGACCGTTTTCTGTTGCCTGCTAGAAGGTTTCGTCCGCTGTCCTAACAGGTCTTGCATACATTGCTCGCTTGGATAGTGGACATCATTTAAGGGTCATTGAAATAATTTTTTGGGATGTTTGTTAGCTTTATTTAACTTGTGCATCTGCTTTGTTAGAAATGTGAATGCTTCTTTTTAAGTCTGTTTAAAGACATCTCTTGTCATGACAGTGATGTGTCTAATGAAGGAGCTGAGGTATTCTAACCTGTCTACATAATTCCGCGTAAAAAAGAAGGCTCTGATCTCATTCTTTTGTGAAACACAGTTATTTATTGCACATTCTTCCAGCGGCTATTATCTAAACAATGAAAGCGAATTATGGCTTCGTCTTTTCAGTGGTTTTCCTTTTTTGGATGAGAAAGGTTGAGTCATTGGACGAAGCGTCTTGTCTGGAAAATAAGAAAGTATGAGGTTTCATTAGCGTGAGTGAGGGATTCTTTATTTTTAGGGATTCTTTTTTTAAGGAAAACTGTCTGTTTAAGCACTCAGGCTTATTTACTCATTTATTTCCTCCATAATACTAATGCTATTATAATTATAACATACATATTTATGATAACATGAAAAAACAGTTTTACTCTGAATGAAAATTAGAATTATCCTCTGTGTTGCAATTGTTTGAAAGCTAATATAGGAGCTTTTGTTGTCCTTCTATTATATCATCCTGCACACTTTTTACGCTGTTAACATATCATCATAATGACAACCATTGCAAGCATGACCATAAAGAGCAAGCCATTTTAAAAAAGCCAAAGTGTGGTGTTTGCTCCATCGGATGCTCTTGTAACACTTTTATGGTGCCCTGTTTTGCAGGCTGGATTCAGAGTGATAAAACTGTCACTTTAGCAACACAGCGGACGCCAAGGTGCTCCATAGAGCCTCTCTGCCATGACTTCTGTTTCTTACATACCTTATGTATATGAAAATATACATGTACATATTGATATAGTCTGTTGCCATCAGCTGGGGATTTGTGGTACGTCAGTTCAAATAAGTTGATTACATTGTTGCTTCTCTCTCTGTCTGCTCAGGGACGAGCAGCACCAATACAGTGGCGGGAACTGGTCTGAATCACAACCAGCCATCCGTCTCTCAGTCCCAGAGCTGCAAGGGGATGTTCACAGACGAGCTGCACAAGCTGGTGGACAACTGGGCCAGGGATGCCATGAACCTGTCCCAGGGCAAGAGAGGCACCAAACATCAACAACAGGCCGCTCCTCAGGGCCCCAGTTACGATGTAAGGATTTTACAATTTGGAAAATAATGCACAAGATGTGGTTTTATGTAACGCTATGTTCTTATACATTCCCAGATGGTCCCTCCTGCCAACATAGGCCGTAAGTACTCCGCTCCGGGACAGCTGTGCCCAAGCATCCCTTCGACTCTGAGCGGCCACCCGCCTATACCCAACACTCCTGCTACCTCTCTTGGGAACCGAAAGGGCTCCCTGTGTCCCACGCCGCAGTACAGCTACCCATCTGCACCTTACGGCGCCCAGTGGGCCAGCTCCACCGCACAACCCCTTCTGGCCTCCTCGCAACCCCTGGGCCAGTTTCAATCGGTGCCCACCCCAATACAGACCTTCCACATCAGCACTTTGCAAAAGTCAGTCAGCCACCCTGGTGGACCCAACCTAAAGACCACATAGTGCAGGGCCTTGCTGTGACAGGCCGAAAGATTTTGGTGGAGGGGTGGTTGGAGAAGGAGGCAGGGGGCAATAACAGATAATGCACAACCGTGAAGGGAGAGGACAGCATTTAAAACATTGAGCCCAGAGTGCAATGTTAAGTGGCCAAAGAAGTATGTAGCTTGAAACATCTTTCACCATCCAGCCACGCATTTTACTCTGGAGTGATTGGAAATTTGGAGGTCTCGCCCTTTATATCCTTTACACTAGCTCATCGAGCACGTCAAGCAAATGTAGGACGGTTTGAAGAGACAGACTGTACCCCTGTTCCCCCTGCCCTCGACCCTCTGCTGCAATGCCATGAAAATGCAATAATTACAACAGTGGGGGAAAAAACCTTTTAAAAAGTGTCCTTCATTCGATTAAATCCGTGTACAGATTGTCCTATGTTTTTGAATTGGGTTATGAGGGTTATGATTCCATTTATTTTGTTTGTTTGTTTGATTTGGTTGGGTTGATTTTCCTCCCTTACACCCTTCGAGCGTTAACCCTTGTGTAGCAAAAGTTAGGGAGATTTGCTTTTCAGATGTTCCGAGGCCTTTAAGCTGCCCACTGGGTTTGTGCTACAAAGCTACTTCCCAGCTTGCTTTGCAGCACATTGACATGCTTATCATCCTCTTTCACCTCTCTCATCGGGCCACACCAAAAGGTGAGCTGTAATGGTGTAACATAGTAAAAGCAGATCTGTTCCTGTCCCTTCTCTGCAATGAATGGTAAGCGTCCGGCTCCGCCAATTTATTGTGAATGGCGAAGAATGCGTTCACCATTCAAGCAAACTTTATTTAGGGTGGGTCTGTAATAGTTTGATGGCAGTCAAATGAGAGAAGGTTGTGTTCTGTATGGACCTGTATTTACTCATCAGTTTTTGATGTTGAAACACTGTGATTATTATAAATGTTGTTGGACAACATTCGTTTAAGTGAAAGGTAGAAAATAACGTGAAATTTTGAGGGTTATGGATGTTAGCGTTCATGAGACGTAAGGCTAGCTATTTCATTATTCACGACTTATTGGAGACACTTTAACCTCTTTGTTTTTTCCCCTTTGTATTTTTTGTGTATTAGAAAAAATGTGAATGTAAAATGGTTTCACTTTAATGTACTTGAAGAATCTTTCCCTTTTCGCCCCTGTCCGATGAGCTTTCCGAAGATTATAGTGCCTTGCTTTTTTACTTTTCTTTGCGTTGGGGTTTGACATATAAGCCTGCGAAAGTTTGTAGAGTGCCGGACCTCCCAGAGGTAGAATGATTGAATATCACAGGAAACGGATATCGGTTGGGGTGCTAGGCACAGTTCTAGTCATTTAGCAGTGTGCGAAAAGTTTCGAAGATTTGGCTGTTGCATGTAATGCATGCGATGCAAATGTCCTGCCATGAGATCATCTGGTTAAAATATGGTGGGGCTTCTTATTTAAAGGATGGGTGCCTTTGAAAGTGCTTAAAGGAGGTGTAGATATTAGTACAAAAGCAAGCATAAGTGTGACTGACACCAGCGCACCCTTCATGATATAGCCAGCGGCCCTTGGGTTTTGTCGAGAGCTTCTTGTGATGGTGGAGAAAATGGAGATGCAAGGCAAAGAAAGTTGGTACGTTTGAGACAGTTTAGGCTTAACTGGCTTTGATACTATTCATGTGTCGAGAAGCACGTGGACTAGTTAACTCAGTTTGGACATTGATGTGATGTAAAGGATGCACAGAGAGGAGCAAAGCAATGGAAGAAGGTTAGACCCATCACCAACGACGCTGGTTCAGGCTAATGCTTGTGACTTTTGCTTTAGACTTGCTGCGTAGACACATTTTCATGCTACTGTACTGCAATGGCCTTATGGTAACTAGTAGCGTCTTACACGGATCTTTTTTCTTGAAGCCACGCAACGGTCAGGTGCCGGCTTGATCACTCTTGTAAATCTTTTAGATCTCCTTTCAGATTTTGCAGTCCTTATTCATCTTTAAGAAATGTGTAGATCTTCTTTTGCCAGACTGTAATGGGTACAAAACGTAGTGCAGACACACTCATCACCTTAACTACTGACTTAGATTACAGTTTGTTGCGTACTGCTTAGTGTACTGAGTGAATCGTCTGGTACAGAAAACCTTCACTAATCCGCTGTACAGTATCGATTCTGTTTTCACCAGCCTCCAGTGGCACTGTACCTCTTTGTATTTAAATAACGGTTGTTTTAAAGATCGTCTTGCTTTGTACACTACGCTTTACCTTTTTTTTTCTCATTTTTATCCCTGAATTTGATTCACCGTTACGTTGGTTCATTTAAACTGTGAACAAACCAAAAGAGGTCCCGCCTGCTCAGTGTTCAGACTCAATGAAATCCGTAAACTACCTTGTGAGTGCCATGTTCTCATTCCAAAACGTAAGTGTTATTTGCCCTCCCTTACTGTAGAGGGCACTAATGTAACTGCAGTGCAGAACGTACAATGTTAAACCAGATTCACAATGTGACAACCCGATCCCAGTTTAACAAAAAAAAGACTCATGTGAATGATCCAGCACCTTCTTTTCCCTTCACCGTTGTTTTAAAAATGCTTTCGTAGCGGTTGATGTGGAAACAAACCTTATTCATTTTCGTCTTACAGGAATTGTTCGCATGATCCTTTGGTTTCATGACGCAAGATTTAGCAAACAAACCCACTCAAAATTGTGTAAATGATTACAACCCAGTTTTGCTTACGAGACGCTCCCCTGTGGAACGAAAATACAACAGAACATGTTTACTTAATGCTACTGTCCTGTCATTAAGTTATTTTGTTTTTTTCCGATCTAAGATCTGTTCGTTTTTGCTTTCAGTCCCTAGATGCATCTAGCGACTTCATTCAGTGTTTCTCCAAGTGATATTTAACATTGTACAAAATGTTACATACAACCAAACCAAACGTAAACATGTAGGCAATCATTGGCAAGTTTAACTGTATGTTTTGCACTAAGTATAGGATGTTCAAGCTTCATATAAAACTGCGCTTTGCGCTCCAATAAAACAGCATTTGTTACCTTTATTTGTAAACTTAATAAAAGTCATTTAAATAAACACCTTGTCATTGCTTCTTCAGTGTTATGTTAGAGCTGATCTGGGATCTGTGTGTCATATCTTAACATAAGAAGTGGTTTTCCATGGACTGAATTTAAGTTTAAAGTTATTTTAAATGTGACTTTTCATTCAACGCTCACGCAATACTGGAAACTGTTTTAATCAGAATGTACATAGTTTGTATCACAGGTTATTTCAAGTAGAATGCAATCTTTTATGCATTTTATGTGATTTAACTGTATATCAAATCAGCTTGGTTTCAATTCAAAATAATTCAAGACACTTGCATTTTTTATAATATAGTGCTGTGCTACTTTTAAGTATGAGATAAGTCTTATTGTGTAATGTTATAGGTTTTTCACTTTGGCCACACCAGGTTTCACTGGAAATGGAAAAATTCACAGGTGTTTGGTACGTGGGTAAATAATGAGAAAAAAATATTTTTTTTGTGTGCTGAATTTGATCTCACTGGAAATTATTAAATAGGATTTTTTTCATTTATTTATTACACAACATAATTCCTGTAGCTCCCTTTGTTTAACTGATGAAAATGTGAAAAACACTGCACAAGTGTTGAAAAGCTTTTGATTAGTGTGCATCTTGCATCTGTATCAGTCACGTAAAGTCCCTGAAAGTCAAACCCATGACTGATGTTGCTTGCGGTTGAATGTTTGTATGAAAAAATACGTCAACAAAGATAAGCATGAGACTGCACCATCTGTAGATTTCCATTTGAGAGATGCGATAACACTGGCCTTTAAAGGACGGTTGGATCAAAAAAACTAATAATTTCTTCTCTACAACAGAGGTAAGTTGTCCTCTGTTTCTTACTATTACAATTTTATTTGACAGCATGTTTGTATCAAAATGCAATTATCCAGAGATAATGATTATCTTTTTATATTTTTTGACAGCCATGGTGTTTTACAGTCTTCGTTTGGCATGTCTTGCCATGCTTGTGCTAGCTCCATATCTGGAGTTCACCAGTGCCGCTGTTCATGTTTTAAATTTGAGAGGCAGAAAGCTCTCCGGTGATCCTGCTGGAAACAAACCCGATGCATATGTCAAGGTTTGGTGCAATGGCTCATTTGGGGGGATGACAGAATATCATCAAGGTCAAACTGATCCCTGGTGGTCCGCAGAGTTCAACTTTCCAAGTTGTAATGCCGGTCACAGTCTGAAGCTGGAGGTATGGGACAAGGATACGATGTATGACGACCACCTCTTAACATGTAGCATCACCTTGGAAAACAGCACTCGGGATCTCTCTTGTAGTGGGTCTAAAGGAACTCTGTTTTATAGATACAGCGTGTATTAATCTGTTCTGTAACCAGCTCTGTGGAAATAAAGTAGACATGTGCATATCATTTACTGAATAGTTACCACATCTCTTTGGTCCCAGTGTGTGCTGCAAATTTTCTATTCATTGTGGAGACTTTAAAGTTCTTAAAATACCACAGATTTCAATACAAATGGTCTTGCTCGATTGAGTTTTCCATTTGGAAATCTGACAAGTCATGTATTTCCCCAATTTCTACTAAACACAACTTGATCTGGATCTGTCGTAGTCACGTCCTGAATCCTGTGATCTTAACAATATCAAAAAATAAATAAACACTCTCAATTCACAACTAAGTTCTTTTAGTTCATCTCCCTATATATATATATATATCTCAAATGTAATGATAAAGTCACACAATGGATATCAATCATTTAACCTTAAGATATATGTGATCACCTCAATATTAAGCAATAAGTTTGTTAACAAAGATTCATTCAGTAACATTTTCACTCATTAAATAAAGATATAGATTTGAAAAATAAATTGTAGAAGTTGTGGCTTAGTAACGCACATACAAAAACAATTTACTAATAAATTAGTACGTTACCTAAAATACATAAAACAATAAGAACAAAAAAACTCAAACTACAATTATGAAAATGAATCAAAGAAATATTTTTTATTGATTTGTGTGCACATGGTCTATGCTTTCTATAATGTTAATTTTACTCCTAATGTATATCACATGAACATAAGAATACTAAAATAAAAATCACCAATTGCCTCAAATTGACATTGACAAGTTCAAGTTACTTATTCTTCAGAAATCCTTGGTCAAAGTTAACATCATGATCTATGTGAACACCTTTATATAATCAAACATGTTAAAGATCCCATTCAACGCGAATCCCTATTTCAAATTTGAATTAGTAATGCTGTTGTTAGAGTATAAATAACATCCGTAAAAGTATAAAGCTCAAATTTCAATGTCAAGCGAGATATTTTATTAAACACAAATTGCCTACAAAAAACAGCTGGTTTGGACTACACCGCTCTACTTCCTGAAAAGGTGACGTCACACCCGAGATTACCCTCACCCATAGAAATATTCAAAAAAGGGGGCGTGAACTTTTTGCGCTCCTAAGGAGTGTGTTTGTTTGTCGCCATGTCATCAAAACTGTTATTTTCATCCCAGACTCCAATCACTTTTGTTTGGCTTTCCAAAGGACGCTGTACTCAGAGATCAATGTTTATCATTTATGTTTTTTCGGTTCCTAAAACTATGTGCAGCACATTTACTAAGACCAGCTTCCTCAATCTCAATCAGTTTATCTGATTGGCCCAATATTATACACTTTTAAAACAATCAGAGCTTAAAAACATGCATACACTCCCTAAAACAACACTATGGATGAATTTATAAAAATGTCCCTGTGCAATAGTTTGGGCACCCTTGGTTCATTGTGTGGTTTCCTGGATGATCTGTTCGTTGTGTTTTGTTCGTTTGATGGTTGTTCATGAGTGCCTTGTTTGCTCTGAACAGTTAAACTAAGCTTCTGATTCTCCAGGTCCTGCGGATTCTTCCGTTTTCCAGCATGTTTGCATATTTGAACCATTTACAGAATAGGCCGTATGTATTCGAGATGTTTCTTGAAGAATGCGGGCACCCTGAAGGAGACAACCACACAAAAGCTCCGCTCTGAACCGTATTATTTCTCCATGTTCCCTGCAGGTGGTCGCTGCTCCCCATCCCTTCCACACCTAGACGACCATGGACGTGCTTCTGCAGCAGTTGACGAAAGTGAATCTCCGCCAGCAACAAATTGTGGAGCAACTCTCTAACCAGCAGGGACAACCTGACCAAGATCTTGCAGAGCTTTGAATCACCTCTGCCCAGCACGTGCCCCTGCAAGATCCCCAGATAGAGCATGGGAACGACAACCCCACAGCCTGTTCGATTGTTGAGCATGTAAGAGAGATGAGGGAATGGATGGAGCGGGTAATGCCATTAGTAAAGGAACAACTTATTAAGGCCCTACAGGTCCAGCATAGACGCTACATCTAAGCAGACCAAGGCACGGGAGATCCAGCCTAGATATCGAGTCATGGTTCTTCGTCCCAAATGACGAGATCCGGAGAACTCTGGAGTCATCCCAAGGCATTTTCCCAACTGGGACCCTGAGGTTTGTCGTCGGATAGAGCAGGAGGTTTAACAGATGCCTTAATCGGGGGGAATAGAACCACCTGCAGCGCGTGGTCAAGCACAATCGTGATGGTCACAAAGCCAACCCGCACCCTCCACTGCTGTAATGACTTCTGGAAATTGAAGGAAAATTGAAATTGAGGGAGACCCAATGCCCAGAGTGGATAACTGTTGGACAAGTTAGGAAAGGCCAGGTTCATTTCCTCCCTGTATTTAACCAAGGGGTATCGACAGGTGCCCCTTGCCGAATCCGGCATTCCAGCAGGTGAAAGAGGCCCTGACAACAGAACCTGTGTTTCGAGCCCCGGACTTGTGTGTATGTATGTGAATATTATTTATTTATTTTTTAATAGTTATGGCATACTTGTAAATTTTTTAACAGGCATGCCTTGCCATGGTGATGACATCATTCCATCTGGAGTTCACAAGCGCTGCTGTTGAGATTTTATGCTTACAGGCCAAGTATCTCTCAGGTGATATCCCCCCAAATCTCCCGTACTTCCAAGTCAGTCATTCATTTGTAGGTCTGACAGAATTTCAGAGGGATAATTCCAGCCATAAGTGGTCAGCAGGATTTTTATGATCATTTATTCACATGTACCACAAAGGTGACAAGATGCTATGAAGATGTTTCATGCAGAAGATCTGCAGGAACTGTGTATTACACATACAAGGTGCATTAAATGTGTTATTCACATAGTGACCACAGGAGGTCACTAAATCTCAAGACAATAAACTGTAAATGAACCCAAAGTGTTTATTAAAGCACATTTTAACATATAAACAGCTGTTAAAGGACTCAAGTAATCTTCTAGAAATCTAGAGGGTAGCCTTGCTTTTTAAACAAAATAAAGTGCTTTAATAGTTGAAAATAATCTGTAATAATCTTTAATAACAATGTCATTTAACTTAATTGAAATTTAATCAATTCAGACTTCTCGTTAGCTATCTTATAGTTCTTGCCAACACTAAAGTTACTCATACACAAGAGATAAATCTATAGTGCAACCCTGATTGTCCCCCTGCAACACAGGTTTCTACAATTTCCTTGTCAGTTCACATTTATGCAGCCCGGATATATTTAGCAGATTTCATTAATGTTGCTGTTATTATTTAAGGTTTATTCAGCTTGAGCTGAAGGTTTTTGTTAGAGACTTATGAATGAGCAATCGTGTTTGTGTGATGACTATCCCCAGTTCACTTAAGGGGATTCTCTACGGTTACTAGGCAACTGGTTCAGATGATGCAATCCATAATGTGGATCTGTAGGGTGTCCAGGTCGGGCAGTACCTCACCGCACTTTGGACAAGCGTGTTCTGGGATATTCTGCGGCTGCCAGTCACCTGATAGAAGGAAGATGTGTTGTTAATTTCTTGTTCCTGTTTTGCCATATTGATAGCTGGAATAAGAGAAGGGTTTACCTCTGGCCCCCTGCAGGTGCGGTGGAGATGCCGGCCCTTGTGGATTTGCCCCACGTGGCACATGTCTCTTTTGCATCTCGCTTATAGATTGCCTAGACAGCAGGATAATCGACTTCTTTTAGTATGTTCATAGGTCAAAGGGTGCAAAAAATGTACAGGATGTACGTGATGACACTATTTTAAATTGTCATCATGGCCCTATGCAGATGAAAAACTGCTTAAGTGTTCGCACCTGCCGAGCGACTCCATCTCTTCCTGAAGTTGACTGTGTTGTTTCTTTACATAATCCAGCTGAGCAGACAGTCGTTCTTTCTCCTCGTGGATCTTCTCACGGGCTTCTCGTTCGGCATGGAAGTCTTGGGAGTATATTTCAGCCTGGGTAAATCCAGAACGCAAACCAATATTATAATGTGTAAAACACATTACTCATTTTGACAAATCTCCTAATCTCACAGGTTTAAGATTCAACATTTGTTTATGATTTTTCTTACTGTACCTGAGCTCTGAATACAGAGATGGTCTCCAGCTCCTTTTCCTTGTCGAAGATTTCCAACTTCATGTCATCAATCTTCTGCTGTTTTTCTGCCAAAGCTTTTTCAGCTGCTGTAAACCGAGTCTGGAGGTCTTCATGCTCTTCCTTTGATATGCTTGCCTGATCACAAACACAAAAAATCTATCACATGACAAAACTGTGTATCAGAGTTTTCTTCCTATATACATTTTTATAAAGGTTTAACATAAGAGATATTATCTTAGTTATTATAGTTTTAGTATTCGTTTAGTTTAGTTTAATTTTATTAATAATTTAATAGTTTTATTTTAGATTCATTAAATATTTAGAGAATTTCTCCTATTCTTTTGTTCTCCTCTTTTATTATTAAATTTAGTTTTTTGTTTTTGTTAACAATTACAATTTTAGTGCTTTAAAAAAAATTCGATTTATTTATGTCAACATTTGTGTTTAGTTTTATTTAATTTAAAAAAATATACATGCTTTCAAAGATTTAATTTTAGTAAAAAATTGTAAAATTTTAAATGAGCTTATTTAATGTTTATATTTGTATAACTTTTATCAACTTTACTTTCTATTGCCTTTTTCACTTTTATTTATAAGAGTAATAATTTTAGTTTCTGTTTTGTTTCCTATTATAATTTTAGTGCTTTAGACTTATTTAAATGTATTTTGGCAACATTTACATTTTTCATCTAGTTATTTTATTCTTGATAATTTTGGTCCATTAATTTATTTTAATAAATAGACACACTCATACATCATGTATTTAAGTGACACTTAAATAACCTTTTATCTGAATTATAGATTGAAATGTAATTTTGATCATCTAAAAGAACAGAGAAGATGATAAAAATGATTAATGCTAAACATACCTCTATCTTCTTTTTCTTCTCCTCTTGAAGTTCATTATAATCCTCAAACAGTTTAGTATAAGCATCTTTTAGCTGGTTCAGATTACTCCTGACAAACACAAATATACGATTATTGTGCAATGACATCATTCCATTCCCCAATGAAGAAACAGTTCGGTCTCAGAATTATTTCATTACTTTTCATCTTGAGTCTTCTTCTGTTCTAGTTTAACAGCAGCTTGCAGACTTTCCATCTGCACCTTCAGGCTCTCGTTCTCAGACAGGACCTTCTGTTTGTCTCCAAGCTGAGTCTTAAGAGTGTTCAGATCCTGCTCCAGATCTTTACACCTTGGCAAAGAAAAGAATCTTTCTTTCAAACACATTCCTGAATTGTACATGTGGACTCTTCATGGTGATGTTCCTCACCTGTCTTGTAATTTTCGTTTCATGTTCTCGGCCTCGTCCAGTTTACTCTGAGCCTGTTTTAACTCATCACAGAGCTTCATGAGCTGAGCCTTAAGATTCTGAACCTCAGAGCTTGACTGACAAGGGGAGACAACATAAAAATAAACTAAAGCTTAAAGTTATACAAAGAGTTTAAAAAATCGTGTTAGTTACGTTTTCAGTTGCGAACGGGAGAGACGTTTGCGTGCCGCCTTCATTTTGTTCCACATGTTTTTGTAGCTCTTCGATTCTGAGAAATAAAGATGTCAAATGTCAAATATCAATGTCAAATAACAAGTCAAATAGCTTAAGATTGTCTTTAAGAGGGTCTACCTCGCCTGAGCCTCCTGAAGCTTTACATGCAGCGCTTCCTTCTCATCCGTCTCCATCCTGAGAGACTGAAGGAGCTGTCTCACTGTCTGTTCCTCTGACTCGGCCATGGGCCTACACACAGAGACAGACTCACAATCATGTCATGCAAAGAAAATCTATATGTTCAGTGTGTCATTTAAGAACGTAGAGAGTCTATACAACTTTTTGCATTTACCATAAAAAATCAATGATAAAAAATATGTATATGATGGAAGTGCAGCCCGTACATGCCGAATGAAGACTGATCCTTCTGTGTAATGGTCGAATCTTGAGTCACATCAAGTTCATCTTCCTGTGTAAGAATACAAGAAACACACAATCAAGTGTTTATAATCTTAAAATGCACCTGTTTTCTTTATGTCCGATAAAATGGTCAGTTGAAAGGGGGGTGAAACATAAATAGCTGTGTTAAAACAGAAATGGAAAGTCCCCACTGAGTCACAAGAATGTGTGCTTACAGATATTCTGATCTCGATAAAGGAATCGCGAGGTGAACCTTGACCCATTTTCAGCTGGAGTTCTGAGTTTAGAGCAACCAGATCATTCTTCTCAGCCTGAAGTCGAGCGATCTGACCTTTCAACGCCTCCAGTTCTGACTGTAAACCCTACCACAGAAATGTACGTTTAAGGGACACTCCAAACAAAACTGAAATTTACAATAATAACATCATCACATGTTCCAAACCTGTATACATTTCTAAGTTCTGTTAAACACAAAGAAAGACAATAAGAAGAATGTACACAACTGAGATTTTGGGGTACCATTGACTCCCATAGTATTTAAAAATTAAATTGGTAGTCATACTGTAGGACCAGTTTGCTTTCCTCAAATTCCTTCAATATCTTTTGTTCTGCTATGATGGTCATTGGCTCCCCATAAATCTCAATGGCTGACATTCTAATGAATATCTTCTTTTTTGTTCAACAAACAAAACTGTATTTTTCTGCTATCATAGATAATGGTGCCCAGTAATCTGAGTTGCGGACAATCTTATTAAACAAAAACAATACAAACAAAATACAATATATATTTTTTTCTGCTATGATATATAAGAGTGCCCCAGAAATCTGAGTGGCTGACGTTCTTATTAATATCTTCTTTTGAGTTAACCGAACAAAAAACAATATATATTTTTTTCTGCTATGATATATAAGAGTACCCCAGAATCTAAGTGGCTGACATTCTTGTTAATATCTTCTTTTGTGTTTAACCGAACAAAGACAACACATACTATTTTTGATGTGGCAGTCGGTGGTGCCACAGTAATCTCAGTTGCTGACATTCTTGAAAATATCTTCTTTTGTGTTCAACCGAACAAAACAACATACAATGTTATTGCTACGGTAGTAAGCGCTGCACGGTATTCACAGTTGCTGACATTCTTAAAAATATCTCCTTTTCACCCAAACACAGACATGATCCAGGTTTGGAACTTGAGTAGTTTTAATTTAAGGGTGAGCTATCCCATCTGTCACCTGGGTTCCGCTCATGTCCACGTCGTGTGCTTTTCTCTTGAGCGTCTCGTTCTCCGCCTCCACGGTGCCCAGTCTGGCCTTGGCTTCCTCCAGTCGTTTCTCCAGAAAATCTCTCTCCTCCTTTTGCTTCTCCTTCCATGCCGACAAGCCCTCGTATCTCTCCTTCATGGTCGTGTTGGTCTGCTTCAGGGCCTCTGTTTGGTTCACAGACATAAGTTTGAGTCGTGTACATGACGGACAAAGAGAGAAATGACCGGAGAATGTTTCTCACCCTTTAGTTCTCGGTTTTCTTTAATGAGGGAGTTCATTTGTTGAAGGGTCTCTTCTAAACTGGACAGGTTGCCGGACCCCGGACCCCCACGGGGGTGATTGATGTCCCCGTTCATCATCGATGAACCGCTCGCCATGTCTGAAATTACAAGATGTTAGTAAAGCCGTATGGACAATATGGAATCCATAGAGATATGATTTAATTAAAATAAATGTAAACAATGTTTAGATGTTGGGATGTGGTAAACAATTGGTGTTAATCAACAACACATGTCATGTGTTTGAATGTGATACGTCATCAGTGAATTGATTGGGAATTATATTGGATTGTGTAATTATCTTTTATATTTAAAAATTATATTAAATTATTTATAATTATATTAACAAAATATTAAAAATTATATTAAAATATTTATACTCATATAAAAAAAATATTTAAAATTATATTAAAATATTAATAATTGTATTAAAAAAATATTTAAAATTATATTTAAAAAATATTTAAAATTACATTAAAAAATAATTTAACTTTTTTTGTGCAAAAAACACAATTAAATCCCATAAAGAGTAAAACACACAACATTAATGATGTTTACAATGGTAAATAATTGTGTTTATTTACTGTGTATGTCGTATGGAAACTCTATAACGAAAACGAAACTTAACAATGACATTCAGTGTTTGTGCAATAATATAAATATAAACACAAAGAGAAGAAACTCATTTATTTACATGGAATCAAAGTTAGAAGACTCACCGAGGTCTTGTTTTAGTATTCTGGGAGGATCGGGCTGATCCACGGTCAGTCAGCTGTTATAAAACACTGCGCTCGAGCGACTTCCGGACACTGCTCGTGGTGACGTCACGGCGGGGGGGTTTCCCTGCGCTGCGTCCTTGCGTCATCAGTCACGTGACGCACTGCAGAATAACTTTCTATTTAATTTAATTAACTTTTCCCTGGAATTTATTGATTTATTTTATGTTATTTTTCTCCCATTCTTTATTGTTTGTAAACCCATAATATTTATTTTTTTATTAGTGTTATGTGGTGTATTTGTTTTAATAATAAGTATATAATTGCATAATGTTAATAAAAAATATATCCTCTTGTTAAATAATGTTTACAAAAACTTTTACGGCATATTTCAAAAACAAAAAAGATGTAAGAATATAAAAGGTGCTATGTAACTTTAATTTAATTTAATTAAATTTTTCTGGCAATTATTTATTTATTTTACATTATTTGTTTTACTTGTTCTTTATTGTTTGTTTATCCATATTATTTAATTTTATTATTGTTATGTGGTGTATGTTTGTAATAATAAGTATATAATTGCATAATAATAATGAAAAATATATCCTCTTGTTAAATAATGTTTACAAAAAATTTTATGGCAAATATAAAATGAAAAGCTGTAATAATATATGAAACTGCTATGTTACTTTAATTTAATTAAATTAAATTTTCCCTCATATTTATTTATCTATTTTATATAATATCTTCTGGTTAAATAATGTTTAAAAAACTTTTGCAGCATATAAAAAATAAGCGCTAAGTAACTTTTATATAATTTAATTAACTTTTCCCTGGCTTTTATTTTTTTGTTTAATGTTATTTTACTCCCATTCTTAATTGTTTGTAAACCCATAATATTTATTTTTTTATTATTGTTATGTGGTGTATTTGTTTTTAATAATATGTATATAATTGCATAATAATAACAAAAATATATTCTCTGGTTAAATAATGTTTATAAACATTTTTGAGGCACATTTATACGGTTAAATCGCACTGTGATGACGTAAATATTATTTGTTCTTGTTTTAAAATAAATAAACATTAAATCACATCCTGTAATGACTTCTGTTAGTCGCTAGATGGAGTCATTGAGCTTAACATTTATGAATGGCATTGTTCTTATAAAATAAAGTGTAATGTTTGTAAACATTTTGTTATAAAGGTTATTTCAATATGTGCCTACATTTAGTAAAACAACATTTAATAAATCTAAATAACAGAAAAAACGTAAAATGGTTTATATTGCTAAGTGAATATTACACAAATAAACACTTTTATTTACTTAATAATGAGAGAATTAAAGATAGTGAATAGAAAATAATTGAGAAAAATGTTAACAATGTAATGTACATTTTAACCTACATATACACGCAACTTAAACAGAATTTTTCAAAATGTTACATACATGTACATACTGCAAATAAGAATATATTTTAAAACTTTGAAATTAATTTAATATAGTTTTTAAATTTCATGTGTGTGGAAAAAAAAAGAAACGGTAAATCTGAAGACTCAAATCCTTCTATTTAAATTCAACAATTATTTATAGTGTATGTTACAAATATACTTTTTTAAATAATTATTTGTGTAAGTCTCAGTAGTATTAGTCTCAGCAGTATTAATCTGTGCAGTATTAGTCTCAGCAGTATTAGTCTCTGTAGTATTAGTCTCTGTAGTATTAGTCTCAGCAGTATTAATCTGTGCAGTATTAGTCTCAGCAGTATTAGTCTCTGTAGTATTAGTCTCTGTAGTATTAGTCTCAGCAGTATTAATCTGTGCAGTATTAGTCTCAGCAGTATTAGTCTCTGTAGTATTAGTCTCAGCAGTATTAGTCTCTGCAGTATTAGTCTCAGCAGTATTAGTCTCTGTAGTATTAGTCTCTGTAGTATTAGTCTCAGCAGTATTAGTCTCTGTAGTATTAGTCTCAGCAGTATTAATCTGTGCAGTATTAGTCTCTGTAGTATTAGTCTCTGTAGTATTAGTCTCAGCAGTATTAATCTGTGCAGTATTAGTCTCAGCAGTATTAGTCTCTGTAGTATTAGTCTCAGCAGTATTAGTCTCTGTAGTATTAGTCTCAGCAGTATTAGTCTCTGTAGTATTAGTCTCAGCAGTATTAGTCTCTGCAGTATTAGTCTCAGCAGTATTAGTCTCTGTAGTATTAGTCTCTGTAGTATTAGTCTCAGCAGTATTAGTCTCTGTAGTATTAGTCTCAGCAGTATTAATCTGTGCAGTATTAGTCTCAGCAGTATTAGTCTCTGTAGTATTAGTCTCTGTAGTATTAGTCTCAGCAGTATTAGTCTCTGCAGTATTAGTCTCAGCAGTATTAGTCTCTGTAGTATTAGTCTCTGTAGTATTAGTCTCAGCAGTATTAGTCTCTGCAGTATTAGTCTCTGTAGTATTAGTCTCAGCAGTATTAATCTGTGCAGTATTAGTCTCAGCAGTATTAGTCTCTATAGTATTAGTCTCTGTAGTATTAGTCTCAGCAGTATTAATCTGTGCAGTATTAGTCTCAGCAGTATTAGTCTCTGTAGTATTAGTCTCTGTAGTATTAGTCTCAGCAGTATTAGTCTCTGCAGTTTTAGTCTCTGTAGTATTAGAATCAGTAGTATTATTCTCAGTAGTATTATTATTCTCAGTGATATTAGTCTCAGTTGCATTAGTCTTAGAAGTAGTAGTCTCTGTATTATTAGTCTCAGTAGTATACATCTCATTAATTTTATGATCAGTAGTATCAGAATCAGTAGTATTAGTCTCATAATTATTATGATCAGTGGTATTATTTTAATAGTATCATTCTAGTATTATTACTCTCAGTAGTATTAGTGTCAGTAGTTTTAGAAGTAGTATTAGTAGTCTCAGTTATATAAGTCTCAGAAGTAGCGATCTCTGTAGTAGTAGTCTCAGTTATATGAGTCTCAGTAGTATTAGTGTCAGTAGTATTATTCTCGGTAATGTTAGTCTATATAGTATTAGAATAAGCAATATTAGTCTCTGTAATATAAGTCTCAGTAGTAGTATTCTCTGTAGTAATATTTTCAGTAGTATTAGTGTCAGTAGTCTTAGCGTCAGTAGTATTAGAATCAGTAGTATTAGAATCAGTAGTAGTAGTCTCTGTAGTATTAGTATCAGTAATATTAATTAGTGTCAGTAGTATTAGAATCAGTAGTAGTAGTCTCCTTAGTATTAGTATCAGTAATATTAATTAGTGTCAGTAGTATTAGAATCAGAAGTAGTAGTCTCAGTGATATAAGTCTCATTAGTAGTGGTCTCTGTAGTAGTAGTCTCTGTATTATTAGTCTCTGTAGTAATATTGTCAGTAGTCTTAGTGTCAGTAATATTAGTGTCAGTAGTATTAGAATAAGTAGTATTAGAATCAGTTGTAGTAGTCTCAGTGATGTAAGTCTCATTAGTAGTGGTCTCTGTAGTAGTAGTCTCTGTATTATTAGTCCCTGTAGTATTAGTTTCAGTAGTCTTAGTGTCAGTAATATTAGTGTCAGTAGTATTAGAATAAGTAGTATTAGAATCAGTTGTAGTAGTCTCAGTGATGTAAGTCTCATTAGTAGTGGTCTCTGTAGTAGTAGTCTCTGTATTATTAGTCTCTGTAGTAATATTCTCAGTAGTATTAGTTTCATTAGTATTAGCGTCATTAGTATTAGTGTCAGTAGTAGTAATCTAATTGATATAAGTCTCATTAGTAGTGGTCTATGTAGTAGTAGTCTCTGTATTATTAATCTCTGTAGTAATATTCTCAGTAGTATTAGTCTCTGTAGTATTAGGTGAAGGTCAAGGCACACACTGTAGTGAAGTGAAGTGACGTGACGTGACGTATTACCAAGTATGGTGTTCCATACTTGGAATTTGTGCTCTGCATTTAACCCATCCAGTAAGTGAACACACACACACTGTGAACACACACCCGGAGCAGTGGGCAGCCATGCCGCGGCGCCCGGGGAGCAGTGGGGGGGACGGTGCCTTGCTCAAGGGACTCACCTCAGTCGTGGTATTCCCGCTGGTTCGGAGTCTCGAACCAGCAACCTTCGGATCACAAGTCCAAGACTCGAACCACCAGGCCACGACTGCCCACACAATACTAGTGTCAGTAGTATTAGTGTCAGTAATATTATTGTCAGTAGTATAAGAGTCAGTAGTATTAAAGAATCAGTAGTATTAGTCTCTGTATTATTAGTTTCTGTAGTAAAATTCTCAGTAGTATTAGTCTCTGTAGTATTGGTGTTAGTAGTATTAGTGTCAGTATTATTAAAGAATCAGTAGTAGTAGTAATCTCTGTATTAGTAGTATATGTAGTAATATTCTCAGTAGTATTAGTCTCAGTAGTATAAGTGTCAGTCATATTAGTGTCGGTAATATTAGTGTCAGTAGTATTATTGTCAGTAGTATTAGTGTCAATAATATTAGTGTCAGTAGTATTGGTGTCAGTAATATTAGTGTCAGTAGTATTGGTGTCAGTAGTATTGGTGTCAGGAATATTAGTGTCAGTAGTATTGGTGTCAGTAATATTAGTGTCAGTAGTATTAGTGTCAGTAGTATCAGTGTCAGTAGTATTAAAGAATCAGCAGTAGTTGTCTCTGTATTATTAGTCTCTGTAGTATTATTCTCTGTAGTATTATTCTCTGTAGTATTAGTGTCAGTAATATTAGTGTCAGCAGTTTCAGTGTCAGTAGTATTAAAGAATCAGCAGTAGTTGTCTCTGTATTATTAGTCTCTGTAGTATTATTCTCTGTAGAATAAGTGTAAGTAGTATTAAAGAATCAGCAGTAGTTGTCTCTGTATTATTAGTCTCTCTAGTAATATTCTCAGTAGTATTATTCTCTGTAGTATTGGTGTTAGTAGTATTATTATCTGTAGTATTAGTGTTAGTAGTAGTATTCTCTGTAGTATTGGTGTTAGTAGTATTAGTGTCAGTAGTATTAGCGTCAGTAATATTAGTGTCAGTAGTATTAGTGTCAGTAATATTAGTGTCAGTAATATTAGTGTCAGTAGTATTAGTGTCAGTAATATAAGTGTCAGTAGTATTAGTGTCAGTAATATAAGTGTCAGTAGTATTAGTGTCATTAGTATAAGTGTCATTAGTATTAAAGAATAAGCAGTAGTTGTCTCTGTATTATTAGTTTCTGTAGTAAAATTCTCAGTAGTATTAGTCTCTGTAGTATTAGTGTCAATAATATTAGTGTCAGTAATATTAGTGTCATTAGTATTAAAGAATAAGCAGTAGTTGTCTCTGTATTATTAGTCTCTGTAGTAAAATTCTCAGTAGTATTAGTCTCTGTAGTATTAGTGTCAATAATATTAGTGTCAGTAATATTAGTGTCATTAGTATTAAAGAATAAGCAGTAGTTGTCTCTGTATTATTAGTCTCTGTAGTAAAATTCTCAGTAGTATTAGTCTCTGTAGTATTGGTGTTAGTAGTATTAGTGTCAGTAATATTAGTGTCATTAGTATTAAAGAATCAGCAGTAGTTGTCTCTGTATTATTATTCTCTGTATTATTATTCTCTGTATTATTATTCTCTGTATTATTAGTCTCTGTATTATTATTCTCTGTATTATTAGTCTCTGTATTATTATTCTCTGTATTATTAGTCTCTGTATTATTATTCTCTGTATTATTATTCTCTGTATTATTATTCTCTGTATTATTAGTCTCTGTATTATTATTCTCTGTATTATTATTCTCTGTATTATTATTCTCTGTATTATTATTCTCTGTATTTTTAGTCTCTGTATTATTAGTCTCTGTATTATTATTCTCTGTATTATTAGTCTCTGTATTATTATTCTCTGTATTATTATTCTCTGTTTTATTAGTCTCTGTATTATTATTCTCTGTATTATTATTCTCTGTATTATTAGTCTCTGTATTATTATTCTCTGTATTATTATTCTCTGTATTATTATTCTCTGTATTATTAGTCTCTGTATTATTATTCTCTGTATTATTATTCTCTGTATTATTAGTCTCTGTATTATTATTCTCTGTATTATTATTCTCTGTATTATTATTCTCTGTATTATTAGTCTCTGTATTATTATTCTCTGTATTATTATTCTCTGTATTATTAGTCTCTGTATTATTATTCTCTGTATTATTATTCTCTGTATTATTATTCTCTGTATTATTATTCTCTGTATTATTAGTCTCTGTATTATTAGTCTCTGTATTATTATTCTCTGTATTATTAGTCTCTGTAGTATTATTCTCTGTATTATTATTCTCTGTATTATTATTCTCTGTATTATTAGTCTCTGTATTATTAGTCTCTGTATTATTATTCTCTGTATTATTAGTCTCTGTATTATTATTCTCTGTATTATTATTCTCTGTATTATTATTCTCTGTATTATTAGTCTCTGTATTATTAGTTTCTGTATTATTATTCTCTGTATTATTAGTCTCTGTATTATTATTCTCTGTATTATTAGTCTCTGTATTATTATTCTCTGTATTATTATTCTCTGTATTATTAGTCTCTGTATTATTATTCTCTGTATTATTATTCTCTGTATTATTATTCTCTGTATTATTAGTCTCTGTATTATTAGTGTCAGTAGTATTAGTGTCAGTAGTATTATTCTCTGTAGTATTAGTGTCAGTAGTATTAGTGTCAGTAGTATTATTCTCAGTAGTATTATTCTCTGTATTATCATTCTCTGTATTATCAGTCTCTGTATTATTATTCTCTGTATTATTATTCTCTGTATTATTAGTCTCTGTATTATTAGTGTCAGTAGTATTAGTGTCAGTAGTATTATTCTCTGTATTATTAGTGTCAGTAGTATTAGTGTCAGTAGTATTATTCTCTGTAGTACTAGTGTCAGTAGTATTATTCTCTGTAGTATTATTCTCTGTAGTACTAGTGTCAGTAGTATATGTGTCTGTAGTATTATTCTCTGTAGTATTAGTGTCAGTAGTATTAGTGTCAGTAGTATTATTCTCAGTAGTATTATTCTCTGTAGTATTAGTGTCAGTAGTATTGGTGTCAGTAGTATTAGTGTCAGTAGTATTATTCTCAGTGGTATTATTCTCTGTAGTATTAGTGTCAGTAGTATTAGTGTCAGTAGTATTAGTGTCAGTAGTATTAGTGTCAGTAGAATTATTCTCAGTAGTATTAGTTTCAGTAGTATTAGTGTCAGTAGTATTAGTGTCAGTAGTATTAGTGTCAGTAGTATTATTCTCTGTAGTATTAGTGTCAGTAGTATTAGTGTCAGTAGTATTAGTGTCAGTAGTATTAGTGTCAGTAGTATTAGTGTCAGTAGTATTATTCTCTGTAGTATTGGTGTCAGTAGTATTAGTGTCAGTAGTATTGGTGTCAGTAGTATTAGTGTCAGTAGTATTAGTGTCAGTAGTATTAGTGTCAGTAGAATTATTCTCAGTAGTATTAGTGTCAGTAGTATTATTCTCTGTAGTATTGGTGTCAGTAGTATTAGTGTCAGTAGTATTGGTGTCAGTAGTATTAGTGTCAGTAGTATTATTCTCTGTAGTATTAGTGTCATTAGTATAAGTGTCAGTAGTATTAGTGTCAGTAGTATTAGTGTCAGTAGTATTAGTGTCAGTAGTATTAGTGTCAATAATATTATTTTAAATATAATTTAAATCCTCATCAGGTTCTGGAATGCAGGGCAACAGTGAACACCTCTCGCTTATTGGCTGACCAAACTTTAGGGAGGTCCGACTGACAGAGTCGAGACTAACTTTACTTGTGATGGACAGACAGGGAACTCTCACTAGTTAGTCAACACCAGTTAGTTAGTTAGTTAGTTAGTTAGTGCAGGACTGACGTCAGGGCTCTTCATCCATTGATCTTAATGCTCTCGTGGATGTTTTATGTGAGTGTCTGATAACTGCGCTGTGACGCACCGGAAGGATGCGCAGGGCGCTTTTGGTGACCCTGGGTTTGGGCTTCGCGCTCGCCTGTCAGCTGCCCACCGACTGGAGACCCCTGAGTGACAGCTGCCGGGCCGAGCTCGCAGAGATCATCGTTTACGCGAAGGTCCTCGCCGTCCACACCGAGCCGCACGCGTCCACTTTCTACAACGACCTGCCGTACGAGAGCGTCGGTGACGCGTTGCTGTACGCGGCGGAAGTGGAGCTGCTGTGCCAGCAGGCGTGGGGCAGCATGCTGGAGGTGCCCGCGGGCTCCCGTCTCAACATCACGGGTCTCGGGTACCTGAGCTGTCAATCACACACGGTGATGGAGAACAACTCCTACATCTTCTTCCTCAGGTGGGGCTGCTTGTCTCCTGAGATGTTCAGGTTCTGGAGATCCACTGTCATGTCTTTCTCTGTTTCAGGATGGATGACCAC
>JAWHQN010000176.1:275000-287500 GCA_033220385.1 Triplophysa yarkandensis | reverse complement strand
TGCGCGCCTGCTGCCTTCCTTGGATGTGGTAGCCGTTTCTCAGGCTCCCTCTCCGGAATCGAACCCTGATTCCCCGTCACCTGTGGTCACCATGGTAGGCGCCTAGAGTACCATCGAAAGTTGATAGGTCAGACATTCGAATGAGACGTCGCCGCCGCGGGGGCGCGCGATCTGCACGAGGTTATCTTGAGTCACCAAAGGGACCGGGCCCGCCGGCCGGAGCCGACGAGACCCGGTTGGGTTTTGGGGCTGATAAATGCACGTATCCCCGGACTCCCGGAGGAGCCCGAGTCAACGCCCGTTTGCATGTATTAGCTCTGGAATTGCCACAGTTATCCAAGTAACGTGGAGCGATCAAAGGAACCATAACTGATTTAATGAGCCATTCGCAGTTTCACTGTACCGGCCGTGTGCACTTAGACCTGCATGGCTTAATCTTTGAGACAAGCATATGTTACTGGCAGGATCAACCAGGTAGCCTCCGGGGTAGGCCGCGCGGGCGCGGGTCATCCTACGGCGGGTCTCGCGTACCCCCGAGGGGGTCTGAGCGGGCCGCTCATAGGCGCGTGCGGGCGTCGCCCTCGGGCTGGAGGGGTTTTGGCCCGGGAAGGGCCGTAACATGGCAACGTGTTTCTAAGGCCGGGGTCGGACGAAAGCGCCGAGGTGGGACGAGCCCCCTCGGGCCGCCGCCCGCCGCACGGTCTCGTATAGCGGACGTCCGAAGCCGACGGCGCGTCTGAGTCTCCCACGTACGGAGTGCGGGCGGATCGCTTGCGCGGTCCCCCTCGAGGCCGAGCGCGTGAGCGGGAAGGTTCCGAATGCCCATAGGGGTCCACGTGACCGGGCAGAGGCCTGTCCCAAGCGCTACAGGATCTCCGATTGACCAGTGCTGGCTGACGGATCTAGCTATCAACCTAAGGACCACTTCGCCCGTATATTCGCCAGTCGTTTTAGCCCGACGGTCCCCTGACGGGAACCGAAGTTTAACCCCTTGCCATTAACCCGCGGGTCTTCGGGGTAGCGGGGGGACGCGGATTGAGGGCTCCGCCGGGCCCGGGAACGCTCTCGATACCGGTCGCCGTCGGCCTCGGGAGAAGGTCGACATTTTTACCCCTGCCGTTAACCCCTGGTCTTTGGGGTAGCGGGGGGCGCGGACGGGGGCTCCGCGCGAACCGTTTTTACACGCTCTCTCCTATATACTCGCCGACACCATACTGAAGGACACCTAGCCAACGCGCACCGGTTCTTTTGCACCCGAAACCCTGTGCGTGGTGCTTTTTGACCGGCCATAGAGTCATCTTTCGGGTTTTTCAGGCCGCGCTCCCTTACGCGTTTGCCACGACCTCCGGAGAAGATGGACTTAGAAATATTTCGGCGAAATCTTTCTCGTGACCACCTCTCCTATATACTCGCCGACACCTTACTGAAGGACACCTAGCGAACGCGCACCGGTTCTTTTGCACCCGAAACCCTGTGCGTGGTGCTTTTTGACCGGCCATAGAGTCATCTTTCGGGTTTTTCAGGCCGCGCTCCCTTACGCGTTTGCCACGACCTCCGGAGAAGATGGACTTAGAAATATTTCGGCGAAATCTTTCTCGTGACCACCTCTCCTATATACTCGCCGACACCTTACTGAAGGACACCTAGCCAACGCGCACCGGTTCTTTTGCACCCGAAACCCTGCGCGTGGTGCTTTTTGACCGGCCATAGAGTCATCTTTCGGGTTTTTCAGGCCGCGCTCCCTTACGCGTTTGCCACGACCTCCGGAGAAGATGGACTTAGAAATATTTCAGAGAAATCTTTCTCGTGACCACCTCTCCTATATACTCGCCGACACCTTACTGAAGGACACCTAGCCAACGCGCACCGGTTCTTTTGCACCCGAAACCCTGCGCGTGGTGCTTTTTGACCGGCCATAGAGTCATCTTTCGGGTTTTTCAGGCCGCGCTCCCTTACGCGTTTGCCACGACCTCCGGAGAAGATGGACTTAGAAATATTTCAGAGAAATCTTTCTCGTGACCACCTCTCCTATATACTCGCCGACACCTTACTGAAGGACACCTAGCCAACGCGCACCGGTTCTTTTGCACCCGAAACCCTGTGCGTGGTGCTTTTTGACCGGCCATAGAGTCATCTTTCGGGTTTTTCAGGCCGCGCTCCCTTACGCGTTTGCCACGACCTCCGGAGAAGATGGACTTAGAAATATTTCGGCGAAATCTTTCTCGTGACCACCTCTCCTATATACTCGCCGACACCTTACTGAAGGACACCTAGCCAACGCGCACCGGTTCTTTTGCACCCGAAACCCTGTGCGTGGTGCTTTTTGACCGGCCATAGAGTCATCTTTCGGGTTTTTCAGGCCGCGCTCCCTTACGCGTTTGCCACGACCTCCGGAGAAGATGGACTTAGAAATATTTCAGCGAAATCTTTCTCGTGACCACCTCTCCTATATACTCGCCGACACCTTACTGAAGGACACCTAGCCAACGCGCACCGGTTCTTTTGCACCCGAAACCCTGTGCGTGGTGCTTTTTGACCGGCCATAGAGTCATCTTTCGGGTTTTTCAGGCCGCGCTCCCTTACGCGTTTGCCACGACCTCCGGAGAAGATGGACTTAGAAATATTTCAGAGAAATCTTTCCCGTGACCACCTCTCCTATATACTCGCCGACACCTTACTGAAGGACACCTAGCCAACGCGCACCGGTTCTTTTGCACCCGAAACCCTGTGCGTGGTGCTTTTTGACCGGCCATAGAGTCATCTTTCGGGTTTTTCAGGCCGCGCTCCCTTACGCGTTTGCCACGACCTCCGGAGAAGATGGACTTAGAAATATTTCAGAGAAATCTTTCTCGTGACCACCTCTCCTATATACTCGCCGACACCTTACTGAAGGACACCTAGCCAACGCGCACCGGTTCTTTTGCACCCGAAACCCTGTGCGTGGTGCTTTTTGACCGGCCATAGAGTCATCTTTCGGGTTTTTCAGGCCGCGCTCCCTTACGCGTTTGCCACGACCTCCGGAGAAGATGGACTTAGAAATATTTCAGAGAAATCTTTCTCGTGACCACCTCTCCTATATACTCGCCGACACCTTACTGAAGGACACCTAGCCAACGCGCACCGGTTCTTTTGCACCCAAAACCCTGCCCGTGGTGCTTAACGACCGCCCAGAGTGCTATCTGTCGGCCTTTCGGGGCCGTCATCCGCTTCGATTTTGCCACGACTTCCAGAGATTATGGACTTAGAAATATTTCGCATGTCCCTCTGGTTCTCGTGGAGAGAGAGGCTGTTTGCGCTGACAACCGGCCGACCAGGACACCATCTTTCGGGATACAGAAGCCGCGCTCCCCGCCGCGGCCTCTGGAGATGGACTTAGAAAAATTTCAATGACTCTTGGACTTAGGAATATTTCAGTGAAATCTTTCTCGTGACCACCTCTCCTATATACTCGCCGACACCTTACTGAAGGACACCTAGCGAACGCGCACCGGTTCTTTTGCACCCAAAACCCTGTCCGTGGTGCTTATTGACCGACCAGAGTGCTATCCGTCGGCCTTTCGGGGCCGTGCTCCCCTTCGATTTTGCCTCGACTTCCAGAGATTATGGACTTAGAAATATTTCGCATGTCCCTCTGGTTCTCGTGGAGAGAGAGGCTGTTTGCGCTGACAACCGGCCGACCAGGACACCATCTTTCGGGATACAGAAGCCGCGCTCCCCGCCGCGGCCTCTGGAGATGGACTTAGAAACATTTCAATGACTCTTGGACTTAGGAATATTTCAGTGAAATCTTTCTCGTGACCACCTCTCCTATATACTCGCCGACACCTTACTGAAGGACACCTAGCGAACGCGCACCGGTTCTTTTGCACCCAAAACCCTGCCCGTGGTGCTTAACGACCGACCAGAGTGCTATCCGTCGGCCTTTCGGGGCCGTGCTCCCCTTCGATTTTGCCTCGACTTCCAGAGATTATGGACTTAGAAATATTTCGCCTGTCCCTCTGGTTCTCGAGTGAGAGAGAGGCTGTTTGCGCTGACAACCGGCCGACCAGGACACCATCTTTCGGGATACAGAAGCCGCGCTCCCCGCCGCGGCCTCTGGAGATGGACTTAGAAACATTTCGATGACTCTTGGACTTAGAAATATTTCACTGAAACGTTTCTCGAGACCATCTCTCTCATATACTCGCCGACACCTTACTGAGGGACACCTAGCGAACGCGCACCGGTTCTTTTGCACCCAAAACCCTGTCCGTGGTGCTTAACGACCGACCAGAGTGCTATCCGTCGGCCTTTCGGGGCCGTGCTCCCCTTCGATTTTGCCTCGACTTCCAGAGATTATGGACTTAGAAATATTTCGCCTGTCCCTCTGGTTCTCGAGTGAGAGAGAGGCTGTTTGCGCTGACAACCGGCCGACCAGGACACCATCTTTCGGGATACAGAAGCCGCGCTCCCCGCCGCGGCCTCTGGAGATGGACTTAGAAACATTTCGATGACTCTTGGACTTAGAAATATTTCACTGAAACGTTTCTCGAGACCATCTCTCTCATATACTCGCCGACACCTTACTGAGGGACACCTAGCGAACGCGCACCGGTTCTTTTGCACCCAAAACCCTGTCCGTGGTGCTTAACGACCGACCAGAGTGCTATCTGTCGGCCTTTCGGGGCCGTCCTCCGCTTCGATTTTGCCACGACTTCCAGAGATTATGGACTTGGAAATATTTCGCATGTCCCTCTGGTTCTTATGGAGAGAGAGGCTGTTGGTGCTGACTACCGGCCGACAGGAGTGTCATCTTTCGGCTCGGTGAGGACGCGCGCCCCGCCACGTCCTCTGGAGATCGACTTAGAAATATTTCACGTCATCTCCTGGTTCTCACGGAGAGAGAGGCTGTTTGTGCTGACAACCGTCCGACCTGGGTATCGTCTTTCGGGTTGATGAGGACGCGCGCCCCGCCACGTCCTCTGGAGATCGACTTAGAAATATTTCACGTCATCTCCTGGTTCTCACGGAGAGAGAGGCTGTTTGTGCTGACAACCGTCCGACCTGGGTATCGTCTTTCGGATTAAAGAGGCCGCGCACCCCGCCGCGTCCTCTGGAGATCGACTTAGAAATATTTCACGTCATCTCCTGGTTCTCACGGAGAGAGAGGCTGTTTGTGCTGACAACCGTCCGACCTGGGTATCGTCTTTCGGGTTGATGAGGACGCGCGCCCCGCCACGTCCTCTGGAGATCGACTTAGAAATATTTCACGTCATCTCCTGGTTCTCACGGAGAGAGAGGCTGTTTGTGCTGACAACCGGCCGACCAGGACACCATCTTTCGGGATACAGAAGCCGCGCTCCCCGCCACGACCTCTGGAGATGGACTTAGAAACATTTCAATGAACTCTTGGACTTAGAAATATTTCATTGAAACCTTTCTCGAGACCATCCCTCTCATATACTCGCCGACACCTTACTAAGGGACACCTAGCGAACGCGCACCGGTCCTTTTGCATCGAAAACGCTGTCCATGGTGCTTATTGACCGACCAGAGTGCTATCTGTCGGCTTTTTGTGGCCGTTCTCCGCTTTGATTTCGCCACGACTTCCAGAGATTATGGACTTAGAAATATTTCACGTCGTCTCCTGGTTCTCGTGGAGAGAGAGGCTGTTTGTGCTGACAACCGTCCGACCTGGGTATCGTCTTTCGGGTTGATGAGGACGCGCGCCCCGCCACGTCCTCTGGAGATCGACTTAGAAGTATTTCACGTCATCTCCTGGTTCTCACGGAGAGAGAGGCTGTTTGTGCTGACAACCGTCCGACCTGGGTATCGTCTTTCGGGTTGATGAGGACGCGCGCCCCGCCACGTCCTCTGGAGATCGACTTAGAGATATTTCACGTCGTCTCCTGGTTCTCGTGGAGAGAGAGGCCGTTCGTGCTGACAACCGGCCGACCGGAGTGTCATCTTTCGGATTAAAGAGGCCGCGCACCCCGCCGCGTCCTCTGGAGATCGACTTAGAGATATTTCACATCTCCTTCTGGTTCTCACGGAGAGAGAGGCTGTTTGTGCTGACAACCGTCCGACCTGGGTATCGTCTTTCGGGTTGATGAGGACGCGCGCCCCGCCACGTCCTCTGGAGATCGACTTAGAAATATTTCACGTCATCTCCTGGTTCTCACGGAGAGAGAGGCTGTTTGTGCTGACAACCGGCCGACCAGGACACCATCTTTCGGGATACAGAAGCCGCGCTCCCCGCCACGACCTCTGGAGATGGACTTAGAAACATTTCGATGAACTCTTGGACTTAGAAATATTTCATTGAAACCTTTCTCGAGACCATCCCTCTCATATACTCGCCGACACCTTACTAAGGGACACCTAGCGAACGCGCACCGGTTCTTTTGCACCCAAAACCCTGTCCATGGTGCTTAACGACCGACCAGAGTGCTATCTGTCGGCCTTTCGGGGCCGTGCTCCCCTTCGATTCTGCCTCGACTTCCAGAGATTATGGACTTAGAGATATTTCACATCTCCTTCTGGTTCTCGTGGAGAGAGAGGCCGTTCGCGCTGACAACCGGCCGACCGGAGTGTCATCTTTCGGATTAAAGAGGCCGCGCGCCCCGCCGCGACCTCTGGAGATCGACTTAGAGATATTTCACATCTCCTTCTGGTTCTCGTGGAGAGAGAGGCCGTTCGTGCTGACAACCGGCCGACCGGAGTGTCATCTTTCGGGTTGATGAGGACGCGCACCCCGCCGCGTCCTCTGGAGATCGACTTAGAGATATTTCACGTCGTCTCCTGGTTCTCGTGGAGAGAGAGGCCGTTCGTGCTGACAACCGGCCGACCGGAGTGTCATCTTTCGGATTAAAGAGGCCGCGCACCCCGCCGCGTCCTCTGGAGATCGACTTAGAGATATTTCACATCTCCTTCTGGTTCTCACGGAGAGAGAGGCTGTTTGTGCTGACAACCGTCCGACCTGGGTATCGTCTTTCGGGTTGATGAGGACGCGCGCCCCGCCACGTCCTCTGGAGATCGACTTTGAAATATTTCACGTCATCTCCTGGTTCTCACGGAGAGAGAGGCTGTTTGTGCTGACAACCGGCCGACCAGGACACCATCTTTCGGGATACAGAAGCCGCGCTCCCCGCCACGACCTCTGGAGATGGACTTAGAAACATTTCGATGAACTCTTGGACTTAGAAATATTTCATTGAAACCTTTCTCGAGACCATCCCTCTCATATACTCGCCGACACCTTACTAAGGGACACCTAGCGAACGCGCACCGGTTCTTTTGCACCCAAAACCCTGTCCGTGGTGCTTAACGACCGACCAGAGTGCTATCTGTCGGCCTTTCGGGGCCGTGCTCCCCTTCGATTCTGCCTCGACTTCCAGAGATTATGGACTTAGAGATATTTCACATCTCCTTCTGGTTCTCGTGGAGAGAGAGGCCGTTCGTGCTGACAACCGGCCGACCGGAGTGTCATCTTTCGGATTAAAGAGGCCGCGCGCCCCGCCGCGACCTCTGGAGATCGACTTAGAGATATTTCACATCTCCTTCTGGTTCTCGTGGAGAGAGAGGCCGTTCGCGCTGACAACCGGCCGACCGGAGTGTCATCTTTCGGATTAAAGAGGCCGCGCGCCCCGCCGCGACCTCTGGAGATCGACTTAGAGATATTTCACATCTCCTTCTGGTTCTCGTGGAGAGAGAGGCCGTTCGCGCTGACAACCGGCCGACCGGAGTGTCATCTTTCGGATTAAAGAGGCCGCGCGCCCCGCCGCGACCTCTGGAGATCGACTTAGAGATATTTCACATCTCCTTCTGGTTCTCGTGGAGAGAGAGGCCGTTCGCGCTGACAACCGGCCGACCGGAGTGTCATCTTTCGGATTAAAGAGGCCGCGCGCCCCGCCGCGACCTCTGGAGATCGACTTAGAGATATTTCACATCTCCTTCTGGTTCTCGTGGAGAGAGAGGCCGTTCGCGCTGACAACCGGCCGACCGGAGTGTCATCTTTCGGATTAAAGAGGCCGCGCGCCCCGCCGCGACCTCTGGAGATCGACTTAGAGATATTTCACATCTCCTCCTGGTTCTCGTGGAGAGAGAGGCCGTTCGCGCTGACAACCGGCCGACCGGAGTGTCATCTTTCGGATTAAAGAGGCCGCGCGCCCCGCCGCGTCCTCTGGAGATCGACTTAGAGATATTTCACGTCGTCTCCTGGTTCTCGTGGAGAGAGAGGCTGTTCGTGCTGACAACCGGCCGACCGGAGTGTCGTCTGTCGGCCGGGTGGGTGAGGTCGACGCGACCTCCGGAGATCGACTTAGAAACATTTCAATGAACCCTCGGACTTAGAAATATTTCATTGAAATGTTTCTCAAGCGCACCTCTCCTATATACCCGCCGACACCTTACCGCGGGACACCTAGCGAACGCGCACCGGTTCTTTTGCACTCGAAACCCTCTCCGCCGTGCTTTCTGGCCGACCGGAACGTCATCCGTCGGCCTTACGGGACCGTTTTCCCCTTCGCGTTTGCCGCGACTTCCAGAGATGACGGACTTAGGTTTTGAACGCTATTTTTTTCTAACAACTGGTCAACCCCGAGGGACTTAGGTTTTTCCGCCGGACCCGATCCGCCGGTTTTCGATCGAAGATATCTCCGGCCCTGGGGGTCGTGGAGCTTCGAGCCCGGCGCCGTTGGAAAGGTCTCCGAAACGGCTTTCGACGGATCCCGGTCCCGAGGGCGAGGCGCGACGTCCCGCGGAGATAGCGCCCCCGAACGGCCCGACGGTTTTCCCCGAATAGCTCCGGGGCGCGGGGTCGCAGAGACTCGCGGCGCGGCCCGTCGGAAAGCGCCGGGCCGGAGCTGTCCGACGGTACCCGGCACGACGGCGTCCGACCCCGGGGCGATTTAAGACGGACCGCGCAAAAAGCGACCGCCGCTAACGCTCCTTCCCCGAGGCGCGGCTCCGCCGCCCGGGCGGCCAGAGACTCGTGGCCGGTCCCGCCGGAAAGGGGAGATCCGGAGCTTTCCGACGAGCCGTGCCACGACTCGCTGCGACCCGGGGAGCCGGAGATAGGCCGCCGCGAGCCCGCCGCACGAGACGACAGCCGGCACGGGTCTTTTACCGTATGCTCCCTATTAACCTAGCCGGGTAAAAGTGCGCCTTTCCCCGCCCGAAACCGGGACTTTGTCGGTCGATAACTCCGGCTCCGGAGGGGCTGGAGACTCGAGCCTGGCGTCGTTGGAAAGATCTCCGCCCGGTCTGTCGGCTGACGCCGTCCCCGCGCGGGTGTCTGTTACTCCCGCCGAGAAATCGCACGGGCTCGCCTGGTGGTTGCGCCCGAATAGCTCCGGCGGGCAGCGTCGCAGAGACCCGTGCTCGGGCGCGCTCGGAAGAGCCGAGAGAGCCCCGCGTTTCCGGCCAAGAGTTTTCGTCAACGACCCCCGGGGCTCCCCGGGACGGAACGTGCAAAAAGCGACCGCCGCTAACGCTCTTGTCCCGAGCCGCGGCTCCGCGACCCGGGCGGCCACGGACTCGTGGCCGGTCTCGCCGGAAAGGGGAGATCCGGAGCTTTCCAACGAGCCGTGCCACGACTCGCTGCGACCCGGGGAGCCGGAGATAGGCCGCCGCGAGCCCGCCGCACGAGACGACAGCCGGCACGGGTCTTTTACCGTATGCTCCCTATTAACCTAGCCGGGTAAAAGTGCGCCTTTCCCCGCCCGAAACCGGGACTTTGTCGGTCGATAACTCCGGCTCCGGAGGGGCTGGAGGCTCGAGCCTGGCGTCGTTGGAAAGATCTCCGCCCGGTCTGTCGGCTGACGCCGTCCCCGCGCGGGTGTCTGTTACTCCCGCCGAGAAATCGCACGGGCTCGCCTGGTGGTTGCGCCCGAATAGCTCCGGCGGGCAGCGTCGCAGAGACCCGTGCTTGGGCGCGCTCGGAAGAGCCGAGAGAGCCCCGCGTTTCCGGCGAAGAGTTTTCGTTAACGACCCCCGGGGCTCCCCGGGACGGAACGTGCAAAAAGCGACCGCCGCTAACGCTCCTTCCCCGAGGCGCGGCTCCGCCGCCCGGGCGGCCAGAGACTCGTGGCCGGTCCCGCCGGAAAGGGGAGATCCGGAGCTTTCCAACGAGCCGTGCCACGACTCGCTGCGACCCGGGGAGCCGGAGATAGGCCGCCGCGAGCCCGCCGCACGAGACGACAGCCGGCACGGGTCTTTTACCGTATGCTCCCTATTAACCTAGCCGGGTAAAAGTGCGCCTTTCCCCGCCCGAAACCGGGACTTTGTCGGTCGATAACTCCGGCTCCGGAGGGGCTGGAGACTCGAGCCTGGCGTCGTTGGAAAGATCTCCGCCCGGTCTGTCGGCTGACGCCGTCCCCGCGCGGGTGTCTGTTACTCCCGCCGAGAAATCGCACGGGCTCGCCTGGTGGTTGCGCCCGAATAGCTCCGGCGGGCAGCGTCGCAGAGACCCGTGCTCGGGCGCGCTCGGAAGAGCCGAGAGAGCCCCGCGTTTCCGGCCAAGAGTTTTCGTCAACGACCCCCGGGGCTCCCCGGGACGGAACGTGCAAAAAGCGACCGCCGCTAACGCTCTTGTCCCGAGCCGCGGCTCCGCGACCCGGGCGGCCACGGACTCGTGGCCGGTCTCGCCGGAAAGGGGAGATCCGGAGCTTTCCAACGAGCCGTGCCACGACTCGCTGCGACCCGGGGAGCCGGAGATAGGCCGCCGCGAGCCCGCCGCACGAGACGACAGCCGGCACGGGTCTTTTACCGTATGCTCCCTATTAACCTAGCCGGGTAAAAGTGCGCCTTTCCCCGCCCGAAACCGGGACTTTGTCGGTCGATAACTCCGGCTCCGGAGGGGCTGGAGACTCGAGCCTGGCGTCGTTGGAAAGATCTCCGCCCGGTCTGTCGGCTGACGCCGTCCCCGCGCGGGTGTCCGTTACTCCCGCCGAGAAATCGCACGGGCTCGCCTGGTGGTTGCGCCCGAATAGCTCCGGCGGGCAGCGTCGCAGAGACCCGTGCTCGGGCGCGCTCGGAAGAGCCGAGAGAGCCCCGCGTTTCCGGCCAAGAGTTTTCGTCAACGACCCCCGGGGCTCCCCGGGACGGAACGTGCAAAAAGCGACCGCCGCTAACGCTCTTGTCCCGAGCCGCGGCTCCGCGACCCGGGCGGCCACGGACTCGTGGCCGGTCTCGCCGGAAAGGGGAGATCCGGAGCTTTCCAACGAGCCGTGCCACGACTCGCTGCGACCCGGGGAGCCGGAGATAGGCCGCCGAAAGCCCGCCTGACGCTCCGACGGAGGTCAAAAGCCTATGTTGTAATGGCGCGTCCCCCGAGGACTCTAGGCCCGATAACTCGACGCCCGGGGCGGCCACGGGCCCGAGCCCGGACTCGTCGGAAAGGTCTCCGCCGGGGCTTTCCGCAGATACCAGCCCGCCGCGTGTGCTCTCTTTCCCCGCGGAGATAGCGCGCCCTGACGGTCGAAGGGTCGCGCGGGAATAACTCCGGAACGCGGCGGCGCAGAGACGCGCGCTACCCGGCGTTGGAAAGCTCGTGGACGTCCTCGCCTTAGGACGAAAGCTGGCGGACGTCCGACCGAGGGTCTCCTCGGGACGGCCCGCGCAAAATGCGTCTACCGCTAACGCTCCTTCCCCGAGGCGCAGCTCGGGCACCCGGGTAGATAGAGGCTCGTGGCCGGTGTCTATGGAAAGAAGAGAGCCGGGCCTTTCGAACGAGCCGTGCCGCGACTCTCTGCGATCCAGGGAGCCGGAGATAGGCCGCCGAAAGCCCGCCTGACGCTCCGACGGAGGTCAAAAGCCTATGTTGTAATGGCGCGTCCCCCGAGGACTCTAGGCCCGATAACTCGACGCCCGGGGCGGCCACGGGCCCGAGCCTGGATTCGTCGGAAAGGTCTCCGCCGGGGCTTTCCGCAGATACCAGCCCGCCGCGTGTGCTCTCTTTCCCCGCGGAGATAGCGCGCCCTGACGGTCGAGCGGTTTCCCGGGAATAACTCCGGATGGCAGCCGCGCAGAGACGCGCGCTACGCGGCGTTGGAAAGGTCCCGAGCGGCTCCAGCTTAGGTGTAAAGCTCGAAGACGTCCGACCTCGGGGCGATTTTAAACCGCCCGCGCAAGAAGCGACTGCCGCTTACGCTCCTTCCCCGAGGCGCAGCTCCGCCGCCCGGGCGGCCAGAGACTCGAGGCGGGTGTCCCCGGAAAGGGGAGATCCGGAGCTTTCCAACGAGCCGTGCCACGACTCGCTGCGACCCAGGGAGCCGGAGATAGACCGCCGAAAGCCCGCCTGACGCTCCGACGGAGGTCAAAAGCCTATGTTATAATGGCGCGTCCCGCGAGGACTCTCGGCCCGATAACTCGACGCCCGGGGCGGACGCCGGCTCGAGCCTGACCTCGTCGGAAAGGTCTCCTCCGGGGCTTTCCGCAGACGCTGGCCTGCGGTACGTGACCCCTTTCCCCGCGGAGATAGCGCGCCCTGACGGTCGAGCGGTTTCCCGGGAATAACTCCG
>JAWHQN010000176.1:252500-265000 GCA_033220385.1 Triplophysa yarkandensis | reverse complement strand
GCCCGCCGCACGGTCTCGTATAGCGGACGTCCGAAGCCGACGGCGCGTCTGAGTCTCCCACGTACGGAGTGCGGGCGGATCGCTTGCGCGGTCCCCCTCGAGGCCGAGCGCGTGAGCGGGAAGGTTCCGAATGCCCATAGGGGTCCACGTGACCGGGCAGAGGCCTGTCCCAAGCGCTACAGGATCTCCGATTGACCAGTGCTGGCTGACGGATCTAGCTATCAACCTAAGGACCACTTCGCCCGTATATTCGCCAGTCGTTTTAGCCCGACGGTCCCCTGACGGGAACCGAAGTTTAACCCCTTGCCATTAACCCGCGGGTCTTCGGGGTAGCGGGGGGACGCGGATTGAGGGCTCCGCCGGGCCCGGGAACGCTCTCGATACCGGTCGCCGTCGGCCTCGGGAGAAGGTCGACATTTTTACCCCTGCCGTTAACCCCTGGTCTTTGGGGTAGCGGGGGGCGCGGACGGGGGCTCCGCGCGAACCGTTTTTACACGCTCTCTCCTATATACTCGCCGACACCATACTGAAGGACACCTAGCCAACGCGCACCGGTTCTTTTGCACCCGAAACCCTGTGCGTGGTGCTTTTTGACCGGCCATAGAGTCATCTTTCGGGTTTTTCAGGCCGCGCTCCCTTACGCGTTTGCCACGACCTCCGGAGAAGATGGACTTAGAAATATTTCGGCGAAATCTTTCTCGTGACCACCTCTCCTATATACTCGCCGACACCTTACTGAAGGACACCTAGCGAACGCGCACCGGTTCTTTTGCACCCGAAACCCTGTGCGTGGTGCTTTTTGACCGGCCATAGAGTCATCTTTCGGGTTTTTCAGGCCGCGCTCCCTTACGCGTTTGCCACGACCTCCGGAGAAGATGGACTTAGAAATATTTCGGCGAAATCTTTCTCGTGACCACCTCTCCTATATACTCGCCGACACCTTACTGAAGGACACCTAGCCAACGCGCACCGGTTCTTTTGCACCCGAAACCCTGCGCGTGGTGCTTTTTGACCGGCCATAGAGTCATCTTTCGGGTTTTTCAGGCCGCGCTCCCTTACGCGTTTGCCACGACCTCCGGAGAAGATGGACTTAGAAATATTTCAGAGAAATCTTTCTCGTGACCACCTCTCCTATATACTCGCCGACACCTTACTGAAGGACACCTAGCCAACGCGCACCGGTTCTTTTGCACCCGAAACCCTGCGCGTGGTGCTTTTTGACCGGCCATAGAGTCATCTTTCGGGTTTTTCAGGCCGCGCTCCCTTACGCGTTTGCCACGACCTCCGGAGAAGATGGACTTAGAAATATTTCAGAGAAATCTTTCTCGTGACCACCTCTCCTATATACTCGCCGACACCTTACTGAAGGACACCTAGCCAACGCGCACCGGTTCTTTTGCACCCGAAACCCTGTGCGTGGTGCTTTTTGACCGGCCATAGAGTCATCTTTCGGGTTTTTCAGGCCGCGCTCCCTTACGCGTTTGCCACGACCTCCGGAGAAGATGGACTTAGAAATATTTCGGCGAAATCTTTCTCGTGACCACCTCTCCTATATACTCGCCGACACCTTACTGAAGGACACCTAGCCAACGCGCACCGGTTCTTTTGCACCCGAAACCCTGTGCGTGGTGCTTTTTGACCGGCCATAGAGTCATCTTTCGGGTTTTTCAGGCCGCGCTCCCTTACGCGTTTGCCACGACCTCCGGAGAAGATGGACTTAGAAATATTTCAGCGAAATCTTTCTCGTGACCACCTCTCCTATATACTCGCCGACACCTTACTGAAGGACACCTAGCCAACGCGCACCGGTTCTTTTGCACCCGAAACCCTGTGCGTGGTGCTTTTTGACCGGCCATAGAGTCATCTTTCGGGTTTTTCAGGCCGCGCTCCCTTACGCGTTTGCCACGACCTCCGGAGAAGATGGACTTAGAAATATTTCAGAGAAATCTTTCCCGTGACCACCTCTCCTATATACTCGCCGACACCTTACTGAAGGACACCTAGCCAACGCGCACCGGTTCTTTTGCACCCGAAACCCTGTGCGTGGTGCTTTTTGACCGGCCATAGAGTCATCTTTCGGGTTTTTCAGGCCGCGCTCCCTTACGCGTTTGCCACGACCTCCGGAGAAGATGGACTTAGAAATATTTCAGAGAAATCTTTCTCGTGACCACCTCTCCTATATACTCGCCGACACCTTACTGAAGGACACCTAGCCAACGCGCACCGGTTCTTTTGCACCCGAAACCCTGTGCGTGGTGCTTTTTGACCGGCCATAGAGTCATCTTTCGGGTTTTTCAGGCCGCGCTCCCTTACGCGTTTGCCACGACCTCCGGAGAAGATGGACTTAGAAATATTTCAGAGAAATCTTTCTCGTGACCACCTCTCCTATATACTCGCCGACACCTTACTGAAGGACACCTAGCCAACGCGCACCGGTTCTTTTGCACCCAAAACCCTGCCCGTGGTGCTTAACGACCGCCCAGAGTGCTATCTGTCGGCCTTTCGGGGCCGTCATCCGCTTCGATTTTGCCACGACTTCCAGAGATTATGGACTTAGAAATATTTCGCATGTCCCTCTGGTTCTCGTGGAGAGAGAGGCTGTTTGCGCTGACAACCGGCCGACCAGGACACCATCTTTCGGGATACAGAAGCCGCGCTCCCCGCCGCGGCCTCTGGAGATGGACTTAGAAAAATTTCAATGACTCTTGGACTTAGGAATATTTCAGTGAAATCTTTCTCGTCACCACCTCTCCTATATACTCGCCGACACCTTACTGAAGGACACCTAGCGAACGCGCACCGGTTCTTTTGCACCCAAAACCCTGTCCGTGGTGCTTATTGACCGACCAGAGTGCTATCCGTCGGCCTTTCGGGGCCGTGCTCCCCTTCGATTTTGCCTCGACTTCCAGAGATTATGGACTTAGAAATATTTCGCATGTCCCTCTGGTTCTCGTGGAGAGAGAGGCTGTTTGCGCTGACAACCGGCCGACCAGGACACCATCTTTCGGGATACAGAAGCCGCGCTCCCCGCCGCGGCCTCTGGAGATGGACTTAGAAACATTTCAATGACTCTTGGACTTAGGAATATTTCAGTGAAATCTTTCTCGTGACCACCTCTCCTATATACTCGCCGACACCTTACTGAAGGACACCTAGCGAACGCGCACCGGTTCTTTTGCACCCAAAACCCTGCCCGTGGTGCTTAACGACCGACCAGAGTGCTATCCGTCGGCCTTTCGGGGCCGTGCTCCCCTTCGATTTTGCCTCGACTTCCAGAGATTATGGACTTAGAAATATTTCGCCTGTCCCTCTGGTTCTCGAGTGAGAGAGAGGCTGTTTGCGCTGACAACCGGCCGACCAGGACACCATCTTTCGGGATACAGAAGCCGCGCTCCCCGCCGCGGCCTCTGGAGATGGACTTAGAAACATTTCGATGACTCTTGGACTTAGAAATATTTCACTGAAACGTTTCTCGAGACCATCTCTCTCATATACTCGCCGACACCTTACTGAGGGACACCTAGCGAACGCGCACCGGTTCTTTTGCACCCAAAACCCTGTCCGTGGTGCTTAACGACCGACCAGAGTGCTATCCGTCGGCCTTTCGGGGCCGTGCTCCCCTTCGATTTTGCCTCGACTTCCAGAGATTATGGACTTAGAAATATTTCGCCTGTCCCTCTGGTTCTCGAGTGAGAGAGAGGCTGTTTGCGCTGACAACCGGCCGACCAGGACACCATCTTTCGGGATACAGAAGCCGCGCTCCCCGCCGCGGCCTCTGGAGATGGACTTAGAAACATTTCGATGACTCTTGGACTTAGAAATATTTCACTGAAACGTTTCTCGAGACCATCTCTCTCATATACTCGCCGACACCTTACTGAGGGACACCTAGCGAACGCGCACCGGTTCTTTTGCACCCAAAACCCTGTCCGTGGTGCTTAACGACCGACCAGAGTGCTATCTGTCGGCCTTTCGGGGCCGTCCTCCGCTTCGATTTTGCCACGACTTCCAGAGATTATGGACTTGGAAATATTTCGCATGTCCCTCTGGTTCTTATGGAGAGAGAGGCTGTTGGTGCTGACTACCGGCCGACAGGAGTGTCATCTTTCGGCTCGGTGAGGACGCGCGCCCCGCCACGTCCTCTGGAGATCGACTTAGAAATATTTCACGTCATCTCCTGGTTCTCACGGAGAGAGAGGCTGTTTGTGCTGACAACCGTCCGACCTGGGTATCGTCTTTCGGGTTGATGAGGACGCGCGCCCCGCCACGTCCTCTGGAGATCGACTTAGAAATATTTCACGTCATCTCCTGGTTCTCACGGAGAGAGAGGCTGTTTGTGCTGACAACCGTCCGACCTGGGTATCGTCTTTCGGATTAAAGAGGCCGCGCACCCCGCCGCGTCCTCTGGAGATCGACTTAGAAATATTTCACGTCATCTCCTGGTTCTCACGGAGAGAGAGGCTGTTTGTGCTGACAACCGTCCGACCTGGGTATCGTCTTTCGGGTTGATGAGGACGCGCGCCCCGCCACGTCCTCTGGAGATCGACTTAGAAATATTTCACGTCATCTCCTGGTTCTCACGGAGAGAGAGGCTGTTTGTGCTGACAACCGGCCGACCAGGACACCATCTTTCGGGATACAGAAGCCGCGCTCCCCGCCACGACCTCTGGAGATGGACTTAGAAACATTTCAATGAACTCTTGGACTTAGAAATATTTCATTGAAACCTTTCTCGAGACCATCCCTCTCATATACTCGCCGACACCTTACTAAGGGACACCTAGCGAACGCGCACCGGTCCTTTTGCATCGAAAACGCTGTCCATGGTGCTTATTGACCGACCAGAGTGCTATCTGTCGGCTTTTTGTGGCCGTTCTCCGCTTTGATTTCGCCACGACTTCCAGAGATTATGGACTTAGAAATATTTCACGTCGTCTCCTGGTTCTCGTGGAGAGAGAGGCTGTTTGTGCTGACAACCGTCCGACCTGGGTATCGTCTTTCGGGTTGATGAGGACGCGCGCCCCGCCACGTCCTCTGGAGATCGACTTAGAAGTATTTCACGTCATCTCCTGGTTCTCACGGAGAGAGAGGCTGTTTGTGCTGACAACCGTCCGACCTGGGTATCGTCTTTCGGGTTGATGAGGACGCGCGCCCCGCCACGTCCTCTGGAGATCGACTTAGAGATATTTCACGTCGTCTCCTGGTTCTCGTGGAGAGAGAGGCCGTTCGTGCTGACAACCGGCCGACCGGAGTGTCATCTTTCGGATTAAAGAGGCCGCGCACCCCGCCGCGTCCTCTGGAGATCGACTTAGAGATATTTCACATCTCCTTCTGGTTCTCACGGAGAGAGAGGCTGTTTGTGCTGACAACCGTCCGACCTGGGTATCGTCTTTCGGGTTGATGAGGACGCGCGCCCCGCCACGTCCTCTGGAGATCGACTTAGAAATATTTCACGTCATCTCCTGGTTCTCACGGAGAGAGAGGCTGTTTGTGCTGACAACCGGCCGACCAGGACACCATCTTTCGGGATACAGAAGCCGCGCTCCCCGCCACGACCTCTGGAGATGGACTTAGAAACATTTCGATGAACTCTTGGACTTAGAAATATTTCATTGAAACCTTTCTCGAGACCATCCCTCTCATATACTCGCCGACACCTTACTAAGGGACACCTAGCGAACGCGCACCGGTTCTTTTGCACCCAAAACCCTGTCCATGGTGCTTAACGACCGACCAGAGTGCTATCTGTCGGCCTTTCGGGGCCGTGCTCCCCTTCGATTCTGCCTCGACTTCCAGAGATTATGGACTTAGAGATATTTCACATCTCCTTCTGGTTCTCGTGGAGAGAGAGGCCGTTCGCGCTGACAACCGGCCGACCGGAGTGTCATCTTTCGGATTAAAGAGGCCGCGCGCCCCGCCGCGACCTCTGGAGATCGACTTAGAGATATTTCACATCTCCTTCTGGTTCTCGTGGAGAGAGAGGCCGTTCGTGCTGACAACCGGCCGACCGGAGTGTCATCTTTCGGGTTGATGAGGACGCGCACCCCGCCGCGTCCTCTGGAGATCGACTTAGAGATATTTCACGTCGTCTCCTGGTTCTCGTGGAGAGAGAGGCCGTTCGTGCTGACAACCGGCCGACCGGAGTGTCATCTTTCGGATTAAAGAGGCCGCGCACCCCGCCGCGTCCTCTGGAGATCGACTTAGAGATATTTCACATCTCCTTCTGGTTCTCACGGAGAGAGAGGCTGTTTGTGCTGACAACCGTCCGACCTGGGTATCGTCTTTCGGGTTGATGAGGACGCGCGCCCCGCCACGTCCTCTGGAGATCGACTTTGAAATATTTCACGTCATCTCCTGGTTCTCACGGAGAGAGAGGCTGTTTGTGCTGACAACCGGCCGACCAGGACACCATCTTTCGGGATACAGAAGCCGCGCTCCCCGCCACGACCTCTGGAGATGGACTTAGAAACATTTCGATGAACTCTTGGACTTAGAAATATTTCATTGAAACCTTTCTCGAGACCATCCCTCTCATATACTCGCCGACACCTTACTAAGGGACACCTAGCGAACGCGCACCGGTTCTTTTGCACCCAAAACCCTGTCCGTGGTGCTTAACGACCGACCAGAGTGCTATCTGTCGGCCTTTCGGGGCCGTGCTCCCCTTCGATTCTGCCTCGACTTCCAGAGATTATGGACTTAGAGATATTTCACATCTCCTTCTGGTTCTCGTGGAGAGAGAGGCCGTTCGTGCTGACAACCGGCCGACCGGAGTGTCATCTTTCGGATTAAAGAGGCCGCGCGCCCCGCCGCGACCTCTGGAGATCGACTTAGAGATATTTCACATCTCCTTCTGGTTCTCGTGGAGAGAGAGGCCGTTCGCGCTGACAACCGGCCGACCGGAGTGTCATCTTTCGGATTAAAGAGGCCGCGCGCCCCGCCGCGACCTCTGGAGATCGACTTAGAGATATTTCACATCTCCTTCTGGTTCTCGTGGAGAGAGAGGCCGTTCGCGCTGACAACCGGCCGACCGGAGTGTCATCTTTCGGATTAAAGAGGCCGCGCGCCCCGCCGCGACCTCTGGAGATCGACTTAGAGATATTTCACATCTCCTTCTGGTTCTCGTGGAGAGAGAGGCCGTTCGCGCTGACAACCGGCCGACCGGAGTGTCATCTTTCGGATTAAAGAGGCCGCGCGCCCCGCCGCGACCTCTGGAGATCGACTTAGAGATATTTCACATCTCCTTCTGGTTCTCGTGGAGAGAGAGGCCGTTCGCGCTGACAACCGGCCGACCGGAGTGTCATCTTTCGGATTAAAGAGGCCGCGCGCCCCGCCGCGACCTCTGGAGATCGACTTAGAGATATTTCACATCTCCTCCTGGTTCTCGTGGAGAGAGAGGCCGTTCGCGCTGACAACCGGCCGACCGGAGTGTCATCTTTCGGATTAAAGAGGCCGCGCGCCCCGCCGCGTCCTCTGGAGATCGACTTAGAGATATTTCACGTCGTCTCCTGGTTCTCGTGGAGAGAGAGGCTGTTCGTGCTGACAACCGGCCGACCGGAGTGTCGTCTGTCGGCCGGGTGGGTGAGGTCGACGCGACCTCCGGAGATCGACTTAGAAACATTTCAATGAACCCTCGGACTTAGAAATATTTCATTGAAATGTTTCTCAAGCGCACCTCTCCTATATACCCGCCGACACCTTACCGCGGGACACCTAGCGAACGCGCACCGGTTCTTTTGCACTCGAAACCCTCTCCGCCGTGCTTTCTGGCCGACCGGAACGTCATCCGTCGGCCTTACGGGACCGTTTTCCCCTTCGCGTTTGCCGCGACTTCCAGAGATGACGGACTTAGGTTTTGAACGCTATTTTTTTCTAACAACTGGTCAACCCCGAGGGACTTAGGTTTTTCCGCCGGACCCGATCCGCCGGTTTTCGATCGAAGATATCTCCGGCCCTGGGGGTCGTGGAGCTTCGAGCCCGGCGCCGTTGGAAAGGTCTCCGAAACGGCTTTCGACGGATCCCGGTCCCGAGGGCGAGGCGCGACGTCCCGCGGAGATAGCGCCCCCGAACGGCCCGACGGTTTTCCCCGAATAGCTCCGGGGCGCGGGGTCGCAGAGACTCGCGGCGCGGCCCGTCGGAAAGCGCCGGGCCGGAGCTGTCCGACGGTACCCGGCACGACGGCGTCCGACCCCGGGGCGATTTAAGACGGACCGCGCAAAAAGCGACCGCCGCTAACGCTCCTTCCCCGAGGCGCGGCTCCGCCGCCCGGGCGGCCAGAGACTCGTGGCCGGTCCCGCCGGAAAGGGGAGATCCGGAGCTTTCCGACGAGCCGTGCCACGACTCGCTGCGACCCGGGGAGCCGGAGATAGGCCGCCGCGAGCCCGCCGCACGAGACGACAGCCGGCACGGGTCTTTTACCGTATGCTCCCTATTAACCTAGCCGGGTAAAAGTGCGCCTTTCCCCGCCCGAAACCGGGACTTTGTCGGTCGATAACTCCGGCTCCGGAGGGGCTGGAGACTCGAGCCTGGCGTCGTTGGAAAGATCTCCGCCCGGTCTGTCGGCTGACGCCGTCCCCGCGCGGGTGTCTGTTACTCCCGCCGAGAAATCGCACGGGCTCGCCTGGTGGTTGCGCCCGAATAGCTCCGGCGGGCAGCGTCGCAGAGACCCGTGCTCGGGCGCGCTCGGAAGAGCCGAGAGAGCCCCGCGTTTCCGGCCAAGAGTTTTCGTCAACGACCCCCGGGGCTCCCCGGGACGGAACGTGCAAAAAGCGACCGCCGCTAACGCTCTTGTCCCGAGCCGCGGCTCCGCGACCCGGGCGGCCACGGACTCGTGGCCGGTCTCGCCGGAAAGGGGAGATCCGGAGCTTTCCAACGAGCCGTGCCACGACTCGCTGCGACCCGGGGAGCCGGAGATAGGCCGCCGCGAGCCCGCCGCACGAGACGACAGCCGGCACGGGTCTTTTACCGTATGCTCCCTATTAACCTAGCCGGGTAAAAGTGCGCCTTTCCCCGCCCGAAACCGGGACTTTGTCGGTCGATAACTCCGGCTCCGGAGGGGCTGGAGGCTCGAGCCTGGCGTCGTTGGAAAGATCTCCGCCCGGTCTGTCGGCTGACGCCGTCCCCGCGCGGGTGTCTGTTACTCCCGCCGAGAAATCGCACGGGCTCGCCTGGTGGTTGCGCCCGAATAGCTCCGGCGGGCAGCGTCGCAGAGACCCGTGCTTGGGCGCGCTCGGAAGAGCCGAGAGAGCCCCGCGTTTCCGGCGAAGAGTTTTCGTTAACGACCCCCGGGGCTCCCCGGGACGGAACGTGCAAAAAGCGACCGCCGCTAACGCTCCTTCCCCGAGGCGCGGCTCCGCCGCCCGGGCGGCCAGAGACTCGTGGCCGGTCCCGCCGGAAAGGGGAGATCCGGAGCTTTCCAACGAGCCGTGCCACGACTCGCTGCGACCCGGGGAGCCGGAGATAGGCCGCCGCGAGCCCGCCGCACGAGACGACAGCCGGCACGGGTCTTTTACCGTATGCTCCCTATTAACCTAGCCGGGTAAAAGTGCGCCTTTCCCCGCCCGAAACCGGGACTTTGTCGGTCGATAACTCCGGCTCCGGAGGGGCTGGAGACTCGAGCCTGGCGTCGTTGGAAAGATCTCCGCCCGGTCTGTCGGCTGACGCCGTCCCCGCGCGGGTGTCTGTTACTCCCGCCGAGAAATCGCACGGGCTCGCCTGGTGGTTGCGCCCGAATAGCTCCGGCGGGCAGCGTCGCAGAGACCCGTGCTCGGGCGCGCTCGGAAGAGCCGAGAGAGCCCCGCGTTTCCGGCCAAGAGTTTTCGTCAACGACCCCCGGGGCTCCCCGGGACGGAACGTGCAAAAAGCGACCGCCGCTAACGCTCTTGTCCCGAGCCGCGGCTCCGCGACCCGGGCGGCCACGGACTCGTGGCCGGTCTCGCCGGAAAGGGGAGATCCGGAGCTTTCCAACGAGCCGTGCCACGACTCGCTGCGACCCGGGGAGCCGGAGATAGGCCGCCGCGAGCCCGCCGCACGAGACGACAGCCGGCACGGGTCTTTTACCGTATGCTCCCTATTAACCTAGCCGGGTAAAAGTGCGCCTTTCCCCGCCCGAAACCGGGACTTTGTCGGTCGATAACTCCGGCTCCGGAGGGGCTGGAGACTCGAGCCTGGCGTCGTTGGAAAGATCTCCGCCCGGTCTGTCGGCTGACGCCGTCCCCGCGCGGGTGTCCGTTACTCCCGCCGAGAAATCGCACGGGCTCGCCTGGTGGTTGCGCCCGAATAGCTCCGGCGGGCAGCGTCGCAGAGACCCGTGCTCGGGCGCGCTCGGAAGAGCCGAGAGAGCCCCGCGTTTCCGGCCAAGAGTTTTCGTCAACGACCCCCGGGGCTCCCCGGGACGGAACGTGCAAAAAGCGACCGCCGCTAACGCTCTTGTCCCGAGCCGCGGCTCCGCGACCCGGGCGGCCACGGACTCGTGGCCGGTCTCGCCGGAAAGGGGAGATCCGGAGCTTTCCAACGAGCCGTGCCACGACTCGCTGCGACCCGGGGAGCCGGAGATAGGCCGCCGAAAGCCCGCCTGACGCTCCGACGGAGGTCAAAAGCCTATGTTGTAATGGCGCGTCCCCCGAGGACTCTAGGCCCGATAACTCGACGCCCGGGGCGGCCACGGGCCCGAGCCCGGACTCGTCGGAAAGGTCTCCGCCGGGGCTTTCCGCAGATACCAGCCCGCCGCGTGTGCTCTCTTTCCCCGCGGAGATAGCGCGCCCTGACGGTCGAAGGGTCGCGCGGGAATAACTCCGGAACGCGGCGGCGCAGAGACGCGCGCTACCCGGCGTTGGAAAGCTCGTGGACGTCCTCGCCTTAGGACGAAAGCTGGCGGACGTCCGACCGAGGGTCTCCTCGGGACGGCCCGCGCAAAATGCGTCTACCGCTAACGCTCCTTCCCCGAGGCGCAGCTCGGGCACCCGGGTAGATAGAGGCTCGTGGCCGGTGTCTATGGAAAGAAGAGAGCCGGGCCTTTCGAACGAGCCGTGCCGCGACTCTCTGCGATCCAGGGAGCCGGAGATAGGCCGCCGAAAGCCCGCCTGACGCTCCGACGGAGGTCAAAAGCCTATGTTGTAATGGCGCGTCCCCCGAGGACTCTAGGCCCGATAACTCGACGCCCGGGGCGGCCACGGGCCCGAGCCTGGATTCGTCGGAAAGGTCTCCGCCGGGGCTTTCCGCAGATACCAGCCCGCCGCGTGTGCTCTCTTTCCCCGCGGAGATAGCGCGCCCTGACGGTCGAGCGGTTTCCCGGGAATAACTCCGGATGGCAGCCGCGCAGAGACGCGCGCTACGCGGCGTTGGAAAGGTCCCGAGCGGCTCCAGCTTAGGTGTAAAGCTCGAAGACGTCCGACCTCGGGGCGATTTTAAACCGCCCGCGCAAGAAGCGACTGCCGCTTACGCTCCTTCCCCGAGGCGCAGCTCCGCCGCCCGGGCGGCCAGAGACTCGAGGCGGGTGTCCCCGGAAAGGGGAGATCCGGAGCTTTCCAACGAGCCGTGCCACGACTCGCTGCGACCCAGGGAGCCGGAGATAGACCGCCGAAAGCCCGCCTGACGCTCCGACGGAGGTCAAAAGCCTATGTTATAATGGCGCGTCCCGCGAGGACTCTCGGCCCGATAACTCGACGCCCGGGGCGGACGCCGGCTCGAGCCTGACCTCGTCGGAAAGGTCTCCTCCGGGGCTTTCCGCAGACGCTGGCCTGCGGTACGTGACCCCTTTCCCCGCGGAGATAGCGCGCCCTGACGGTCGAGCGGTTTCCCGGGAATAACTCCGGATGGCAGCCGCGCAGAGACGCGCGCTACGCGGCGTTGGAAAGATCCCGAGCGGCTCCGCCTTAGGTGCGAAGCTCGAAGATATCCGACCTCGCGGCGATTTTAGACCGCCCGCGCAAGAAGCGACTGCCGCTTACGCTCCTTCCCCGAGGCGCGGCTCCGCGACGCGGGCGGCCACGGACTCGAGACCGGTCTCTCTGGAAAGAGGAGATCCGGACCTTTCGAAAGAGCCGTGCCACGACTCTCTGCGACCTAGGGAGCCGGAGATAGGCCGCCGAAAGCCCGCCGCGCGCGACGACGACCGCCTCGTTAATGTCACCGACTCCTCCCTATGGCCCGACCCGAGAAAAGCGCGCGTTTCCCCGCTTGACCTCGGAGAGTTTAACGGTCGATAACTCTGTCTCCGGGCGAGCTAGAGAGTCGAGCCCGGGCTCGTCGGAAAGGCCTCCTCCGGGGCTTTCTGCAGACGCTGGCCTGCGGTACGTGACCCCTTTCCCCGCGGAGACAGCGCGCCCTGACGGTCGAGCGGTTTCCCGGGAATAACTCCGGAACGCGGCCGCGCAGAGACGCGAGCTACGCGGCGTTGGAAAGATCCCGAGCGGCTCCGCCTTAGGTGTGAACCTCGAAGATATCCGACTTCGCGGCGATTTTAGACCGCCCGCGCAAGAAGCGACTGCCGCTTACGCTCC
>JAWHQN010000176.1:230000-242500 GCA_033220385.1 Triplophysa yarkandensis | reverse complement strand
CGTGGTGCTTTTTGACCGGCCATAGAGTCATCTTTCGGGTTTTTCAGGCCGCGCTCCCTTACGCGTTTGCCACGACCTCCGGAGAAGATGGACTTAGAAATATTTCGGCGAAATCTTTCTCGTGACCACCTCTCCTATATACTCGCCGACACCTTACTGAAGGACACCTAGCCAACGCGCACCGGTTCTTTTGCACCCGAAACCCTGCGCGTGGTGCTTTTTGACCGGCCATAGAGTCATCTTTCGGGTTTTTCAGGCCGCGCTCCCTTACGCGTTTGCCACGACCTCCGGAGAAGATGGACTTAGAAATATTTCAGAGAAATCTTTCTCGTGACCACCTCTCCTATATACTCGCCGACACCTTACTGAAGGACACCTAGCCAACGCGCACCGGTTCTTTTGCACCCGAAACCCTGCGCGTGGTGCTTTTTGACCGGCCATAGAGTCATCTTTCGGGTTTTTCAGGCCGCGCTCCCTTACGCGTTTGCCACGACCTCCGGAGAAGATGGACTTAGAAATATTTCAGAGAAATCTTTCTCGTGACCACCTCTCCTATATACTCGCCGACACCTTACTGAAGGACACCTAGCCAACGCGCACCGGTTCTTTTGCACCCGAAACCCTGTGCGTGGTGCTTTTTGACCGGCCATAGAGTCATCTTTCGGGTTTTTCAGGCCGCGCTCCCTTACGCGTTTGCCACGACCTCCGGAGAAGATGGACTTAGAAATATTTCGGCGAAATCTTTCTCGTGACCACCTCTCCTATATACTCGCCGACACCTTACTGAAGGACACCTAGCCAACGCGCACCGGTTCTTTTGCACCCGAAACCCTGTGCGTGGTGCTTTTTGACCGGCCATAGAGTCATCTTTCGGGTTTTTCAGGCCGCGCTCCCTTACGCGTTTGCCACGACCTCCGGAGAAGATGGACTTAGAAATATTTCAGCGAAATCTTTCTCGTGACCACCTCTCCTATATACTCGCCGACACCTTACTGAAGGACACCTAGCCAACGCGCACCGGTTCTTTTGCACCCGAAACCCTGTGCGTGGTGCTTTTTGACCGGCCATAGAGTCATCTTTCGGGTTTTTCAGGCCGCGCTCCCTTACGCGTTTGCCACGACCTCCGGAGAAGATGGACTTAGAAATATTTCAGAGAAATCTTTCCCGTGACCACCTCTCCTATATACTCGCCGACACCTTACTGAAGGACACCTAGCCAACGCGCACCGGTTCTTTTGCACCCGAAACCCTGTGCGTGGTGCTTTTTGACCGGCCATAGAGTCATCTTTCGGGTTTTTCAGGCCGCGCTCCCTTACGCGTTTGCCACGACCTCCGGAGAAGATGGACTTAGAAATATTTCAGAGAAATCTTTCTCGTGACCACCTCTCCTATATACTCGCCGACACCTTACTGAAGGACACCTAGCCAACGCGCACCGGTTCTTTTGCACCCGAAACCCTGTGCGTGGTGCTTTTTGACCGGCCATAGAGTCATCTTTCGGGTTTTTCAGGCCGCGCTCCCTTACGCGTTTGCCACGACCTCCGGAGAAGATGGACTTAGAAATATTTCAGAGAAATCTTTCTCGTGACCACCTCTCCTATATACTCGCCGACACCTTACTGAAGGACACCTAGCCAACGCGCACCGGTTCTTTTGCACCCAAAACCCTGCCCGTGGTGCTTAACGACCGCCCAGAGTGCTATCTGTCGGCCTTTCGGGGCCGTCATCCGCTTCGATTTTGCCACGACTTCCAGAGATTATGGACTTAGAAATATTTCGCATGTCCCTCTGGTTCTCGTGGAGAGAGAGGCTGTTTGCGCTGACAACCGGCCGACCAGGACACCATCTTTCGGGATACAGAAGCCGCGCTCCCCGCCGCGGCCTCTGGAGATGGACTTAGAAAAATTTCAATGACTCTTGGACTTAGGAATATTTCAGTGAAATCTTTCTCGTCACCACCTCTCCTATATACTCGCCGACACCTTACTGAAGGACACCTAGCGAACGCGCACCGGTTCTTTTGCACCCAAAACCCTGTCCGTGGTGCTTATTGACCGACCAGAGTGCTATCCGTCGGCCTTTCGGGGCCGTGCTCCCCTTCGATTTTGCCTCGACTTCCAGAGATTATGGACTTAGAAATATTTCGCATGTCCCTCTGGTTCTCGTGGAGAGAGAGGCTGTTTGCGCTGACAACCGGCCGACCAGGACACCATCTTTCGGGATACAGAAGCCGCGCTCCCCGCCGCGGCCTCTGGAGATGGACTTAGAAACATTTCAATGACTCTTGGACTTAGGAATATTTCAGTGAAATCTTTCTCGTGACCACCTCTCCTATATACTCGCCGACACCTTACTGAAGGACACCTAGCGAACGCGCACCGGTTCTTTTGCACCCAAAACCCTGCCCGTGGTGCTTAACGACCGACCAGAGTGCTATCCGTCGGCCTTTCGGGGCCGTGCTCCCCTTCGATTTTGCCTCGACTTCCAGAGATTATGGACTTAGAAATATTTCGCCTGTCCCTCTGGTTCTCGAGTGAGAGAGAGGCTGTTTGCGCTGACAACCGGCCGACCAGGACACCATCTTTCGGGATACAGAAGCCGCGCTCCCCGCCGCGGCCTCTGGAGATGGACTTAGAAACATTTCGATGACTCTTGGACTTAGAAATATTTCACTGAAACGTTTCTCGAGACCATCTCTCTCATATACTCGCCGACACCTTACTGAGGGACACCTAGCGAACGCGCACCGGTTCTTTTGCACCCAAAACCCTGTCCGTGGTGCTTAACGACCGACCAGAGTGCTATCCGTCGGCCTTTCGGGGCCGTGCTCCCCTTCGATTTTGCCTCGACTTCCAGAGATTATGGACTTAGAAATATTTCGCCTGTCCCTCTGGTTCTCGAGTGAGAGAGAGGCTGTTTGCGCTGACAACCGGCCGACCAGGACACCATCTTTCGGGATACAGAAGCCGCGCTCCCCGCCGCGGCCTCTGGAGATGGACTTAGAAACATTTCGATGACTCTTGGACTTAGAAATATTTCACTGAAACGTTTCTCGAGACCATCTCTCTCATATACTCGCCGACACCTTACTGAGGGACACCTAGCGAACGCGCACCGGTTCTTTTGCACCCAAAACCCTGTCCGTGGTGCTTAACGACCGACCAGAGTGCTATCTGTCGGCCTTTCGGGGCCGTCCTCCGCTTCGATTTTGCCACGACTTCCAGAGATTATGGACTTGGAAATATTTCGCATGTCCCTCTGGTTCTTATGGAGAGAGAGGCTGTTGGTGCTGACTACCGGCCGACAGGAGTGTCATCTTTCGGCTCGGTGAGGACGCGCGCCCCGCCACGTCCTCTGGAGATCGACTTAGAAATATTTCACGTCATCTCCTGGTTCTCACGGAGAGAGAGGCTGTTTGTGCTGACAACCGTCCGACCTGGGTATCGTCTTTCGGGTTGATGAGGACGCGCGCCCCGCCACGTCCTCTGGAGATCGACTTAGAAATATTTCACGTCATCTCCTGGTTCTCACGGAGAGAGAGGCTGTTTGTGCTGACAACCGTCCGACCTGGGTATCGTCTTTCGGATTAAAGAGGCCGCGCACCCCGCCGCGTCCTCTGGAGATCGACTTAGAAATATTTCACGTCATCTCCTGGTTCTCACGGAGAGAGAGGCTGTTTGTGCTGACAACCGTCCGACCTGGGTATCGTCTTTCGGGTTGATGAGGACGCGCGCCCCGCCACGTCCTCTGGAGATCGACTTAGAAATATTTCACGTCATCTCCTGGTTCTCACGGAGAGAGAGGCTGTTTGTGCTGACAACCGGCCGACCAGGACACCATCTTTCGGGATACAGAAGCCGCGCTCCCCGCCACGACCTCTGGAGATGGACTTAGAAACATTTCAATGAACTCTTGGACTTAGAAATATTTCATTGAAACCTTTCTCGAGACCATCCCTCTCATATACTCGCCGACACCTTACTAAGGGACACCTAGCGAACGCGCACCGGTCCTTTTGCATCGAAAACGCTGTCCATGGTGCTTATTGACCGACCAGAGTGCTATCTGTCGGCTTTTTGTGGCCGTTCTCCGCTTTGATTTCGCCACGACTTCCAGAGATTATGGACTTAGAAATATTTCACGTCGTCTCCTGGTTCTCGTGGAGAGAGAGGCTGTTTGTGCTGACAACCGTCCGACCTGGGTATCGTCTTTCGGGTTGATGAGGACGCGCGCCCCGCCACGTCCTCTGGAGATCGACTTAGAAGTATTTCACGTCATCTCCTGGTTCTCACGGAGAGAGAGGCTGTTTGTGCTGACAACCGTCCGACCTGGGTATCGTCTTTCGGGTTGATGAGGACGCGCGCCCCGCCACGTCCTCTGGAGATCGACTTAGAGATATTTCACGTCGTCTCCTGGTTCTCGTGGAGAGAGAGGCCGTTCGTGCTGACAACCGGCCGACCGGAGTGTCATCTTTCGGATTAAAGAGGCCGCGCACCCCGCCGCGTCCTCTGGAGATCGACTTAGAGATATTTCACATCTCCTTCTGGTTCTCACGGAGAGAGAGGCTGTTTGTGCTGACAACCGTCCGACCTGGGTATCGTCTTTCGGGTTGATGAGGACGCGCGCCCCGCCACGTCCTCTGGAGATCGACTTAGAAATATTTCACGTCATCTCCTGGTTCTCACGGAGAGAGAGGCTGTTTGTGCTGACAACCGGCCGACCAGGACACCATCTTTCGGGATACAGAAGCCGCGCTCCCCGCCACGACCTCTGGAGATGGACTTAGAAACATTTCGATGAACTCTTGGACTTAGAAATATTTCATTGAAACCTTTCTCGAGACCATCCCTCTCATATACTCGCCGACACCTTACTAAGGGACACCTAGCGAACGCGCACCGGTTCTTTTGCACCCAAAACCCTGTCCATGGTGCTTAACGACCGACCAGAGTGCTATCTGTCGGCCTTTCGGGGCCGTGCTCCCCTTCGATTCTGCCTCGACTTCCAGAGATTATGGACTTAGAGATATTTCACATCTCCTTCTGGTTCTCGTGGAGAGAGAGGCCGTTCGCGCTGACAACCGGCCGACCGGAGTGTCATCTTTCGGATTAAAGAGGCCGCGCGCCCCGCCGCGACCTCTGGAGATCGACTTAGAGATATTTCACATCTCCTTCTGGTTCTCGTGGAGAGAGAGGCCGTTCGTGCTGACAACCGGCCGACCGGAGTGTCATCTTTCGGGTTGATGAGGACGCGCACCCCGCCGCGTCCTCTGGAGATCGACTTAGAGATATTTCACGTCGTCTCCTGGTTCTCGTGGAGAGAGAGGCCGTTCGTGCTGACAACCGGCCGACCGGAGTGTCATCTTTCGGATTAAAGAGGCCGCGCACCCCGCCGCGTCCTCTGGAGATCGACTTAGAGATATTTCACATCTCCTTCTGGTTCTCACGGAGAGAGAGGCTGTTTGTGCTGACAACCGTCCGACCTGGGTATCGTCTTTCGGGTTGATGAGGACGCGCGCCCCGCCACGTCCTCTGGAGATCGACTTTGAAATATTTCACGTCATCTCCTGGTTCTCACGGAGAGAGAGGCTGTTTGTGCTGACAACCGGCCGACCAGGACACCATCTTTCGGGATACAGAAGCCGCGCTCCCCGCCACGACCTCTGGAGATGGACTTAGAAACATTTCGATGAACTCTTGGACTTAGAAATATTTCATTGAAACCTTTCTCGAGACCATCCCTCTCATATACTCGCCGACACCTTACTAAGGGACACCTAGCGAACGCGCACCGGTTCTTTTGCACCCAAAACCCTGTCCGTGGTGCTTAACGACCGACCAGAGTGCTATCTGTCGGCCTTTCGGGGCCGTGCTCCCCTTCGATTCTGCCTCGACTTCCAGAGATTATGGACTTAGAGATATTTCACATCTCCTTCTGGTTCTCGTGGAGAGAGAGGCCGTTCGTGCTGACAACCGGCCGACCGGAGTGTCATCTTTCGGATTAAAGAGGCCGCGCGCCCCGCCGCGACCTCTGGAGATCGACTTAGAGATATTTCACATCTCCTTCTGGTTCTCGTGGAGAGAGAGGCCGTTCGCGCTGACAACCGGCCGACCGGAGTGTCATCTTTCGGATTAAAGAGGCCGCGCGCCCCGCCGCGACCTCTGGAGATCGACTTAGAGATATTTCACATCTCCTTCTGGTTCTCGTGGAGAGAGAGGCCGTTCGCGCTGACAACCGGCCGACCGGAGTGTCATCTTTCGGATTAAAGAGGCCGCGCGCCCCGCCGCGACCTCTGGAGATCGACTTAGAGATATTTCACATCTCCTTCTGGTTCTCGTGGAGAGAGAGGCCGTTCGCGCTGACAACCGGCCGACCGGAGTGTCATCTTTCGGATTAAAGAGGCCGCGCGCCCCGCCGCGACCTCTGGAGATCGACTTAGAGATATTTCACATCTCCTTCTGGTTCTCGTGGAGAGAGAGGCCGTTCGCGCTGACAACCGGCCGACCGGAGTGTCATCTTTCGGATTAAAGAGGCCGCGCGCCCCGCCGCGACCTCTGGAGATCGACTTAGAGATATTTCACATCTCCTCCTGGTTCTCGTGGAGAGAGAGGCCGTTCGCGCTGACAACCGGCCGACCGGAGTGTCATCTTTCGGATTAAAGAGGCCGCGCGCCCCGCCGCGTCCTCTGGAGATCGACTTAGAGATATTTCACGTCGTCTCCTGGTTCTCGTGGAGAGAGAGGCTGTTCGCGCTGACAACCGGCCGACCGGAGTGTCGTCTGTCGGCCGGGTGGGTGAGGTCGACGCGACCTCCGGAGATCGACTTAGAAACATTTCAATGAACCCTCGGACTTAGAAATATTTCATTGAAATGTTTCTCAAGCGCACCTCTCCTATATACCCGCCGACACCTTACCGCGGGACACCTAGCGAACGCGCACCGGTTCTTTTGCACTCGAAACCCTCTCCGCCGTGCTTTCTGGCCGACCGGAACGTCATCCGTCGGCCTTACGGGACCGTTTTCCCCTTCGCGTTTGCCGCGACTTCCAGAGATGACGGACTTAGGTTTTGAACGCTATTTTTTTCTAACAACTGGTCAACCCCGAGGGACTTAGGTTTTTCCGCCGGACCCGATCCGCCGGTTTTCGATCGAAGATATCTCCGGCCCTGGGGGTCGTGGAGCTTCGAGCCCGGCGCCGTTGGAAAGGTCTCCGAAACGGCTTTCGACGGATCCCGGTCCCGAGGGCGAGGCGCGACGTCCCGCGGAGATAGCGCCCCCGAACGGCCCGACGGTTTTCCCCGAATAGCTCCGGGGCGCGGGGTCGCAGAGACTCGCGGCGCGGCCCGTCGGAAAGCGCCGGGCCGGAGCTGTCCGACGGTACCCGGCACGACGGCGTCCGACCCCGGGGCGATTTAAGACGGACCGCGCAAAAAGCGACCGCCGCTAACGCTCCTTCCCCGAGGCGCGGCTCCGCCGCCCGGGCGGCCAGAGACTCGTGGCCGGTCCCGCCGGAAAGGGGAGATCCGGAGCTTTCCGACGAGCCGTGCCACGACTCGCTGCGACCCGGGGAGCCGGAGATAGGCCGCCGCGAGCCCGCCGCACGAGACGACAGCCGGCACGGGTCTTTTACCGTATGCTCCCTATTAACCTAGCCGGGTAAAAGTGCGCCTTTCCCCGCCCGAAACCGGGACTTTGTCGGTCGATAACTCCGGCTCCGGAGGGGCTGGAGACTCGAGCCTGGCGTCGTTGGAAAGATCTCCGCCCGGTCTGTCGGCTGACGCCGTCCCCGCGCGGGTGTCTGTTACTCCCGCCGAGAAATCGCACGGGCTCGCCTGGTGGTTGCGCCCGAATAGCTCCGGCGGGCAGCGTCGCAGAGACCCGTGCTCGGGCGCGCTCGGAAGAGCCGAGAGAGCCCCGCGTTTCCGGCCAAGAGTTTTCGTCAACGACCCCCGGGGCTCCCCGGGACGGAACGTGCAAAAAGCGACCGCCGCTAACGCTCTTGTCCCGAGCCGCGGCTCCGCGACCCGGGCGGCCACGGACTCGTGGCCGGTCTCGCCGGAAAGGGGAGATCCGGAGCTTTCCAACGAGCCGTGCCACGACTCGCTGCGACCCGGGGAGCCGGAGATAGGCCGCCGCGAGCCCGCCGCACGAGACGACAGCCGGCACGGGTCTTTTACCGTATGCTCCCTATTAACCTAGCCGGGTAAAAGTGCGCCTTTCCCCGCCCGAAACCGGGACTTTGTCGGTCGATAACTCCGGCTCCGGAGGGGCTGGAGGCTCGAGCCTGGCGTCGTTGGAAAGATCTCCGCCCGGTCTGTCGGCTGACGCCGTCCCCGCGCGGGTGTCTGTTACTCCCGCCGAGAAATCGCACGGGCTCGCCTGGTGGTTGCGCCCGAATAGCTCCGGCGGGCAGCGTCGCAGAGACCCGTGCTTGGGCGCGCTCGGAAGAGCCGAGAGAGCCCCGCGTTTCCGGCGAAGAGTTTTCGTTAACGACCCCCGGGGCTCCCCGGGACGGAACGTGCAAAAAGCGACCGCCGCTAACGCTCCTTCCCCGAGGCGCGGCTCCGCCGCCCGGGCGGCCAGAGACTCGTGGCCGGTCCCGCCGGAAAGGGGAGATCCGGAGCTTTCCAACGAGCCGTGCCACGACTCGCTGCGACCCGGGGAGCCGGAGATAGGCCGCCGCGAGCCCGCCGCACGAGACGACAGCCGGCACGGGTCTTTTACCGTATGCTCCCTATTAACCTAGCCGGGTAAAAGTGCGCCTTTCCCCGCCCGAAACCGGGACTTTGTCGGTCGATAACTCCGGCTCCGGAGGGGCTGGAGACTCGAGCCTGGCGTCGTTGGAAAGATCTCCGCCCGGTCTGTCGGCTGACGCCGTCCCCGCGCGGGTGTCTGTTACTCCCGCCGAGAAATCGCACGGGCTCGCCTGGTGGTTGCGCCCGAATAGCTCCGGCGGGCAGCGTCGCAGAGACCCGTGCTCGGGCGCGCTCGGAAGAGCCGAGAGAGCCCCGCGTTTCCGGCCAAGAGTTTTCGTCAACGACCCCCGGGGCTCCCCGGGACGGAACGTGCAAAAAGCGACCGCCGCTAACGCTCTTGTCCCGAGCCGCGGCTCCGCGACCCGGGCGGCCACGGACTCGTGGCCGGTCTCGCCGGAAAGGGGAGATCCGGAGCTTTCCAACGAGCCGTGCCACGACTCGCTGCGACCCGGGGAGCCGGAGATAGGCCGCCGCGAGCCCGCCGCACGAGACGACAGCCGGCACGGGTCTTTTACCGTATGCTCCCTATTAACCTAGCCGGGTAAAAGTGCGCCTTTCCCCGCCCGAAACCGGGACTTTGTCGGTCGATAACTCCGGCTCCGGAGGGGCTGGAGACTCGAGCCTGGCGTCGTTGGAAAGATCTCCGCCCGGTCTGTCGGCTGACGCCGTCCCCGCGCGGGTGTCCGTTACTCCCGCCGAGAAATCGCACGGGCTCGCCTGGTGGTTGCGCCCGAATAGCTCCGGCGGGCAGCGTCGCAGAGACCCGTGCTCGGGCGCGCTCGGAAGAGCCGAGAGAGCCCCGCGTTTCCGGCCAAGAGTTTTCGTCAACGACCCCCGGGGCTCCCCGGGACGGAACGTGCAAAAAGCGACCGCCGCTAACGCTCTTGTCCCGAGCCGCGGCTCCGCGACCCGGGCGGCCACGGACTCGTGGCCGGTCTCGCCGGAAAGGGGAGATCCGGAGCTTTCCAACGAGCCGTGCCACGACTCGCTGCGACCCGGGGAGCCGGAGATAGGCCGCCGAAAGCCCGCCTGACGCTCCGACGGAGGTCAAAAGCCTATGTTGTAATGGCGCGTCCCCCGAGGACTCTAGGCCCGATAACTCGACGCCCGGGGCGGCCACGGGCCCGAGCCCGGACTCGTCGGAAAGGTCTCCGCCGGGGCTTTCCGCAGATACCAGCCCGCCGCGTGTGCTCTCTTTCCCCGCGGAGATAGCGCGCCCTGACGGTCGAAGGGTCGCGCGGGAATAACTCCGGAACGCGGCGGCGCAGAGACGCGCGCTACCCGGCGTTGGAAAGCTCGTGGACGTCCTCGCCTTAGGACGAAAGCTGGCGGACGTCCGACCGAGGGTCTCCTCGGGACGGCCCGCGCAAAATGCGTCTACCGCTAACGCTCCTTCCCCGAGGCGCAGCTCGGGCACCCGGGTAGATAGAGGCTCGTGGCCGGTGTCTATGGAAAGAAGAGAGCCGGGCCTTTCGAACGAGCCGTGCCGCGACTCTCTGCGATCCAGGGAGCCGGAGATAGGCCGCCGAAAGCCCGCCTGACGCTCCGACGGAGGTCAAAAGCCTATGTTGTAATGGCGCGTCCCCCGAGGACTCTAGGCCCGATAACTCGACGCCCGGGGCGGCCACGGGCCCGAGCCTGGATTCGTCGGAAAGGTCTCCGCCGGGGCTTTCCGCAGATACCAGCCCGCCGCGTGTGCTCTCTTTCCCCGCGGAGATAGCGCGCCCTGACGGTCGAGCGGTTTCCCGGGAATAACTCCGGATGGCAGCCGCGCAGAGACGCGCGCTACGCGGCGTTGGAAAGGTCCCGAGCGGCTCCAGCTTAGGTGTAAAGCTCGAAGACGTCCGACCTCGGGGCGATTTTAAACCGCCCGCGCAAGAAGCGACTGCCGCTTACGCTCCTTCCCCGAGGCGCAGCTCCGCCGCCCGGGCGGCCAGAGACTCGAGGCGGGTGTCCCCGGAAAGGGGAGATCCGGAGCTTTCCAACGAGCCGTGCCACGACTCGCTGCGACCCAGGGAGCCGGAGATAGACCGCCGAAAGCCCGCCTGACGCTCCGACGGAGGTCAAAAGCCTATGTTATAATGGCGCGTCCCGCGAGGACTCTCGGCCCGATAACTCGACGCCCGGGGCGGACGCCGGCTCGAGCCTGACCTCGTCGGAAAGGTCTCCTCCGGGGCTTTCCGCAGACGCTGGCCTGCGGTACGTGACCCCTTTCCCCGCGGAGATAGCGCGCCCTGACGGTCGAGCGGTTTCCCGGGAATAACTCCGGATGGCAGCCGCGCAGAGACGCGCGCTACGCGGCGTTGGAAAGATCCCGAGCGGCTCCGCCTTAGGTGCGAAGCTCGAAGATATCCGACCTCGCGGCGATTTTAGACCGCCCGCGCAAGAAGCGACTGCCGCTTACGCTCCTTCCCCGAGGCGCGGCTCCGCGACGCGGGCGGCCACGGACTCGAGACCGGTCTCTCTGGAAAGAGGAGATCCGGACCTTTCGAAAGAGCCGTGCCACGACTCTCTGCGACCTAGGGAGCCGGAGATAGGCCGCCGAAAGCCCGCCGCGCGCGACGACGACCGCCTCGTTAATGTCACCGACTCCTCCCTATGGCCCGACCCGAGAAAAGCGCGCGTTTCCCCGCTTGACCTCGGAGAGTTTAACGGTCGATAACTCTGTCTCCGGGCGAGCTAGAGAGTCGAGCCCGGGCTCGTCGGAAAGGCCTCCTCCGGGGCTTTCTGCAGACGCTGGCCTGCGGTACGTGACCCCTTTCCCCGCGGAGACAGCGCGCCCTGACGGTCGAGCGGTTTCCCGGGAATAACTCCGGAACGCGGCCGCGCAGAGACGCGAGCTACGCGGCGTTGGAAAGATCCCGAGCGGCTCCGCCTTAGGTGTGAACCTCGAAGATATCCGACTTCGCGGCGATTTTAGACCGCCCGCGCAAGAAGCGACTGCCGCTTACGCTCCTTCCCCGAGGCGCAGCTCCGCGACGCGGGCGGCCACGGACTCGAGACCGGTCTCTCTGGAAAGAGGAGATCCGGAGCTTTCCAACGAGCCGTAGCACGACTCGCTACGACCCGGGGAGCCGGAGATGGGCCGCCGAAAGCCCGCCGCGCGCGACGACGACCGCCTCGTCAATGTCACCGACTCCTCCCTATGGCCCGACCCGAGAAAAGCGCTCGTTTCCCCGCGTGATCTCGGAAAGTTTAACGGTCCGTAACTCCGACTCCGGGCGGGCCAGAGAGTCGAGCCCGGGCTCGTCGGAAAGGTCTCCGCCGGGGCTTTCCACGCGTGTGAACCGCGCGCGCCTGACGCTTTTCCCGGCGGAGATAGAGCCCCGAGAGCGCCGAACGCTTTCCCGGGAATAGCTCCGGGGCGCGGCCGCGCAGAGACTCGTGCCAGGCGTCGTTGGATAGCGCCGGGCGGGAGCTTTCCGACGGTACCCGGCACGACGGCGTCCGACCCGGCATCGATTTTAGACGGCCCGCGCGAGAAGAGACCGCCGCTACCCGTCCTTCCCCGAGCCGCAGCTCCGCGCCCCGGCGAGCCACGGACTTCTGCCCGCTCTCCCCGCGTAGGGGAGGACCGGACCTTTCCGACGAGCCCTCCCCGGCCTTCCTGACGCCTTCCCCGGCCGAGATACGGCCCCGCGTCTCCCCCCGGCGGAGGTACCCCTTGCCGCCCCCACGGCCGTCCCCGCCCGCCCCGACGCTTCGGCCGGCGTGCCTCCCGGCCCTTCTCCCTTCCGCGTCACC